>JAOUZG010034596.1:0-25462 GCA_026289955.1 Argiope argentata
TATATATATATATATATATACCAAACTTTTTATATATTTTACTATATAACGAAACAATGAAAGAAAATCAGTCTTCGTGAGCTTCCTGTGCTGATTGACGCATTGAACTAACCAATCATTACAAATAAAAAGAGAATTAAAGTTCTGTTTTAAAATAACTGTCACTTCTCCATTTATCAATGCCTTCTGTAGGAATTATAATCAGTCATCAGGATGTGACCAACACGATAAATGATTATTCGAAAATCTGCTTATTTTTCAAAAATTTCTTGTTGAATCTGTGTTGTTCCCTTAAAAAGATAAAAATTTATTTATGTATATGAAAAGCGAAGAGACGTAAACGATGCAATAGTCAGCTCTAAGCATGGAGATATGCAAGTATTTATAAAATCTATCTAGCTGTAAATAGATAGAAAGAAGTACGTTGATTTGTATAATCTATCTTTTTGACAATTAATAATTTGAGTTTTATAGTGAAAGGGTGCGTGACTGTTCATTTAAAACACTTTTTAAAATTAAAATTAAAATATAGGTTCGTAAAAATTTAAAGAAGTATTTGCAGTTTTTCAGCTTTATCATTTAGAAATATTATTTCATAAAAGTTAATTTAGCATTATTTTTAAATTTAAAAACTGCTCTACATTAAAAAAAATTAATTATTTTTTTAATTTAATGTTGTTTAAAATCTTTGATAATTTTTAGTTCAAAAAATCTAGTTTCATCGTTCTTTGATTTTTGAATTGCTTTCAGCTGAATTGACTCCCTTGTTTGTCTTCAGTCGAATTATTCCACTAACATTAAAAATTTAAATAGAAAATATATATTTGGGCTTTTAAATGCCGATGCAGATTTTTTACTTCCCGATTTTACTTTGTTGCATATAGTTTTAATTTGTAGGCAAAACATATTTTAACAAATTCATATTTTTCAAAGTTATCAAAAAACAAGATGAAACTTTAATTAGATCAAGTTCATACATACAGTTTTACTGCCAAGAAATGTAGTATTCAAAATAAGTAAACTGGTCGATAAAGGCTAAGAGTTACTAGACATGGAGATAAAAATAAATGAAGTAGATGATTTATTACAGCACATAAAATAAAATTCATGAAAGGATTTCCATATCTTCGTTAGGAGACAAATGAATTTTTTTCTACACCCCCAGTGGGGCACATAAATTATAAATGTTTGATAATGCATTTATGATGGACATCCTGTCAAACGTAAGACGAGAAGAGGAAATTTACTTATGATCGTAATAAAATTACTTTTGTTAGTGATCACAATTAATTTCGGTTCATTACAGACAACAACTCAAATATTTCAAAAATTCAGAAATATGTGGATCGGTTTCTAGAAAAGTGTATAAAAATCGTACATGCTAATAAAAAAAAAAAAACGTGAGTATAATCAAATTGTATCAAAATAATACATTAGTAATTAATTTTGAAAACAGTTGCAACAATTTCAATTAACATGATACACCATTATGCCTCAAAATAGTAATAGACGTTATTTACATAAATAGTGTAGTCAATTAAATATCATTATAATGATGTCGATAATATATATGCCCAAAAATAGTAATAGACGTTATTTTTATAAATCGTGTAGTCAATTAATTATCATTATAATGATGCCAATAATATATATGCCCCAAAATAGTAATAGACGTTATTTACATAAATAGTGTAGTCAGTTAATTATCATTATAATGATGTCGATAATATATATGTCCTAAAATAGAAATAGACGTTATTTACATAAATAGTGTAGTCAATTAACTATCATTATAATGATGTCGATAATATATATGCCCCAAAATAGTAATAGACGTTATTTACATAAATAGTGTAGTTATTTAAATACCATTATAATGATGTCGATAATATATATGCCCCAAAATAATAATAGACGTTATCTACATAAATATTGTAGTCAATGAAATATCATTATAATGTTGCCGACTTAAGCAGTACATAGGATGCCTACTATGATATATTTCTAATGTTTAAAGGCAAACGTTTTTACATGGGATTTATTTTTCAATAGTATGAAAATATTGTATACATAGTCAAAAGTAATTAAAAAGTATAGTCAGAATGATTTTTTTGATTAATTGAATTGATTTCAAAGCTACCAATCATTAAGAAATGCTTAAGAAATTGTAATTATATCTGTGATTGTAAAAAGAAAACCGTTTTTTTTAAATGAAATATATAAATTCATTTATTTTTTACCTCAATCATTTGTTTATCATGGTTTTCAATTCTTAAAATTGTGTTAAAATAATTTCAGCTTAATTGTTGTTATTTAACTCATCATTTTACTAAGTTTTTGTATTGTTTTTAGATATGCACATATTTAGATCAGATTCCAATGAATGGTAATAAATTAGACATTCAGCTATGAACCGTTTTATCTTATGATGATAAATATTCTAATGCGACCAAAGAAACTGCATATTTTGTATTTCCCTATTTAAATATCCATAAATACTATATTGTATTAAATTATAAGTAAATTGGAAAAAATAAATATTTTTAAAAACTGACCATATAATTTTCTTATACAAATAAATAGGATAATAGTCATAGTTTCAATAAAATGTGAATGTCACTGCTTTTAAAGTTTTCATTTTCAATTTTTTAAACAATCCAAAGGATTTATTTTCTTCTAAAGTGGATGAAAGCAGATTGAAATTTTAATAATTTCAGACGCTTATTATATTTCGATAATATTACAATATCACTGCAAAGGCTGCTAATAATATTAATTTTAAAGGGTAGAATAAGGTGACAGCTAATGTTGCGGAAAATATTTGATTTTTATTTCCACGAATGTCGACATGAAGCCATTCACTAGTGACTGAAATCACTAGACGTTAAAATGTCCCTTTAGTAGCAATTAGATTGGGTGCAATATAATTCAATAATGATAAATTTTAAAGAAACTATCAATAGCATTCAATTCTGCAGACTCTTTTCATGATTTTTCTATCGGAATTAACACTCAGAGACATGTATTAACATTCCCCTACGTTGTAATTTTGCTTCACAATAATATTAACTTTTAGATTTCTATAAGAATTTGATATAGCTTTAATGTCAGATAGAGTGGATATTTTGATGGTCTAACTAAATGAGAAAAAAATTAATAACTTTCAGATTATAACAATGCTAATTTAGATGTAAAATTCATTGACACGAATGTGTTCTAAATTGTCATTCAAATTTCTTAGACATTTGAATCTATGATTATTTGAATATTTCATTATAAGAACATTTCGCTCATTTACCTGTTTTCTTTTTATTATGTTTTAATTTATAAATGGAATGTGGTTTCTAAAATTCTTTGAAACTACTTTTTACTTAAAATAAATGAAATGGCTTTACTTAAAATAAATGAAGAATTATAAACTATCGAAATTTGTTTCGTGGTAAAAACAGGCCAATTAAAAAATTTTGAAATTTGATAATGATTTTTTAAGAAATCTTAGTTTCCATTTTGAGAATATTTAAATTTGATTGGATATTCATATCTTATTTTGTTGGGATATTCATAATTTCATCTAAATGAATATTTTGTAATTTAATTTCATTGGATATTCATAATTTAATCTGAATGAATATACATAATTTAATTTGATTGGAAATTCATAATTTAATCTGAATGAATATTCAAACTTTAAAATGTTTGCATATTCATATTTTAATTTGATTGGATATCCATGATTTAATTTCATTGGATATTCATAATTTAATCTGATTGGTTATTCATAATTTAATTTGATGAATTAATTTTGAATGAATATTCATAATTTAAATCAATAAATAAATTTTGAATGAGTATTCATGATTTAATCCAATAAATTAATTTTGAATGAATGTTCAAAATTTAATTTGATTTAATATCTATAATAATTTGAGTGAAATAAAATATAAAGGCGTATTCATTATAACTGAAAGAATTTTAAAAAAATCATCTATGCAATAAAAAACTTATCACAGTTTGCACATTGTTCCAAAGTAGGAATATGAGCTTGAAAAAAAAATCCGTTGGATTGAGAGAAATTCTTTTGAATATTTTTCAATAATCGGTCTAATGATGCTATAGACACTCTTTCATATGAGCTTCACTTACCAATATAGATACTTTGTTTTCAAAAAGTATCAATTATTGTTTTCAAAAAGTATCAATATAGATACTTTGTTTTCAAAAGTATTAATTTTGATGAAATGTAGGAGACTCGTGGTTTAATGAAATAATAATTTTATCATTTAAATTGTCCTTATCTATGTATATTGTATCAGTTTGAGAGAAACCAATATTAAAGGCACATCCAATGATATAGCCAATATGCCATTGACATATCCAATGAGGCATATCGAATATGCTCATGAAAATTGGAAGTAAGAAATTATAAATTATTAATTGCTTTTATACTATTTCATGCTTACAACAATTTTTCGTTATAAACGAAAAAATGAAAATCAAGATTAATCTTTTGGTTAATATTTTTAATAACGTCTTTTAAATAGATCAGCATCTTATTAGATCATTGATTATACCTACTTATTTATTTATTGCTTGACAGTTCGCTGGCGATAGTTTTAGTTTGTAAAATAATTGTGAAAGAGGTATATTTATTTTTGAAAATGTAAAAAATAAATAAATATTTAAAGAATTCTTTTTAAGTATTTGTAAAAGAAAATAACGTTAAAAGAAGGTTTTACCATACAAAAGCGTCTATTGAACATTTATAAACTTATGAAACAAGTTAAAAGATATGGCATAAAATTTTATTGTTATGCGTATTAAAAACAAAGCTTTTCTTAAATATATTTATTAAATGTATTTATTTGGGATTTTGCCATAAAGGTATAAATTTACTTTATGGGAGATATTATATTATATATTATATTATGGGAGATATGAATATTAAAAAAATTAATAAAAAATTTCAAAAATATTTTCTTCTTAAAAATGGAAATTCTAAATACAACAAATGAAACAAAATTTAATTTGTGATATGAAAGAAAAAGAAAGAATATATTATTGATTTCCCAAAGGAAATAAACTCTAAAATTTGGAATTTCAGTACGGCATGTGCTCTGATATTAATAAAATAAACAAAAAATAAAATTTCTTTGAAAGGCTGCAGTGAAAGTAAATATTTATTTCATATTAAAATTCAAATGCGTATTCATATTGTTAACAACTTTCTCTATTCTACATTAATATACCTTGGAATCATGTTTTTAATATTCCAATTCATGGCAAAATAAGCACAGAAAGCTGACATTATAAAGTATATGAATTCGTATACATAAATTTGAAAACATTATATATAAACAAAATTTACCAAATATTAAATTTTTTTATAAACATAATATAAATCTTAAGTATTTCTTATTTATAAAAGTATTGTTTTCTTATCTAATAAGTTTAGCTAATGTTTTCATTCATATATCCATATTAGTACTAAATACATGAAATAATTAAACTCATTGGTCAATGAATTAGAAACTCGAAATTAATATTTTGTTAGACAACTTTTTACACAGATAAATTCTCTGATTCATTTGTGCATTGAATCTACAGGCTTTTGGACTGCATTTATATCCAGAGATTACTATGTATCAGGTACACAGTTTTTTAGATTTTGTATATTATATGGAAGGGGAGAGTGTTGTCGAATCCATCATTCCACCATATCCCACACATTTTCTGTGGGGTTAGGATCCAGGCTATGTGATGTCCAGGGAAGGTGTTGAAAGTCAGACTAATTAAACCTATTATGAACACTTCTGGCACGATGTATAGTTGCATTATTGTCCATAAAGTATCCGGCGTCATCAGAATAAAAATGCAACATCGCAGAGAGCATTTCATCTGCCATTATATCTAGGTATCATATGACTATTTGTTTACCCTCGAGGAACACCAGGGCACCACTTCCATGCCAGCAGAACATGCTCCATATCATGATACTCCCTAAAGACCCTCGCACGGTGCGAGTAAGCCAAGATGAATACATGGCTTCGTTCTTGCTAAATTCGACGTCTGTCATTAATGCAAAATAAGATGTAACGCGATTCATCCGACCACATTATTCGTTTCCAATCCTCAGATGCCCAGTATCATCTTTCCCGACACCACTGCAAACGAATTGTTGCTTGTCGGTCAGAAATGAGTGGTTTTCTGACAGGCTCTCGATTAGGTATTCCTATCCTCTATAATTCTAATGCAGGGTTAATTATTATAATGCAGGGTTCGAGCTGAAATCCGTTGAGAAGAGCCTTGGTTGACGATTTGTGTCAGTTGAATTACATTAGAGTCCCTGTTCTGTCATACAATTCGTCGGATAGGATGCCGATCACGCTCTTGGGAAAACTGTACTTGAACCGCAGCTACGTCATCTAGAGAAGGATTGTGTGTACTGATTCCAAATTTCGAAGACCTTTGATATGGCTGCTTTTGAGAACCCAGTGAGATATGCCGTCTCCAAAATAGAAGTACTTGCTGAACGGGCACCAACAATAAGCCCTTCTCCAATTGGTAAAAGATCAAGGGTTTTTCCCATTTTCCTTCAGTCATCGTGAAAAGGACTCTTACACCTTACTTATATTAGCATTCTAACCCTTCGTAACCCACGTCAAAAAAATACATACTTCATCCCTAGCACTCATTCAAATGCAAATCTCTAAAGTTTTTCAAATTCATTCGCCAGTGAGACTTTACGGCCATACGGACTTTTACGATATTGATCACCGTTTAGATAATCGAATAAATAATAGTAATATTTTAAAGCATGCTTTATAAATAAAAAATAATTTTGTACACATAAGTATTAACGTTTGAATAATCAATATATATAAAATTTAACGAAGTGCTTAAATTCTCGGAAAATCTGTCAACAAAAGTGTCTCAGAAGTGAACAGGTTCAGCAAAGTTAATATTCTGTTGCTAAATTTTAGCAAATAGTTGATACATTTAATGATGCACTACTGGAATTAAGATTTTAATTACAAACGTCTTATATGTCTACAATGTAGTTTGCTACACAAAATCTATATTGCAGTTATCTCAAAACAGTTTACAACATAACGATGTAGACTTAGCTTATAATGACGAAATTGGACTAGGAAGATCATACATTAAACCTCAAAAATATCACATTACATTTGAATTTAGGTAAATACTCTATCCTTATAAAGTGTGATAAAATCCTAAACAAACCAACTGTGAGATAGAATATTATTAGGAAATAATATGATCTTCAATGCCCATCAATGGCTTCAAAGTTGATAGTCCTATTGTTACGAGGAATGAAGAAATTTGCAATAAAATTGTTACCAAACTTTATATGGGATAGATATAACAATGATATTTGATATAATTATTTAATATAATCTCTTCATATATTATTATGGTTGTCAATACGTGAGGAGGATCGTATTAATGAAATATCACATGACATATCAAGAGGATATCATGATGGTATAGATATAAATATGCAATACAATTCTTACCAAACTATATGGCTTGGTTCTTTAAAGATACTGTGTGCATCAATAGACTTGAAAGATTAAGACTCTCAGAAATTCCATGATTTTACCAATATTATGATGATGAATATATTGTTTCGTTTTTATTGTAGCGAGTTCGGATAGAATGGACTTTACTTGAGGACAGAACAAACAAATTTATTTACAACTATTTAGAAGTATTTACAGGATGACTCGATAAAAAAAAACTTCAGATAAAAACACAATCCTGCCGTCAATAGTCACTTACAGGGCAGAAGTGACGTCAATAGTCACTTCCGCACAATAAAAACACAATGCAAAACAGCTATCGTATAGCACAGGAACAGTAAATCACAGCGTGCTCAATAATACCAAGTTAACAGCATACGTAAACACATCTCACTAATAACAAGCAAGAAAAGTATTCCGCTAGTCCAGCGAAACGTTTATTCTCCGAGAGGAAATAAACTAGTAGCTGGAACTACGGCTACCTGTCCCTTATATAACCGACCGAGCGCGTTCCCAAAAGCAGGCGAGGCAACGCGGCGCTTCACGTATGACCCACCGTTTTCCAGACTATTCCTTTCGTCAAACCAAACCGGGTGGCGTGAAGCTCCTCGTCAAACGTCACCATCTTCGGTGAGCTTCCGCGGCACTCACCTGCTTGTAACAATATAAATTAATTACTTTAAGAAATATGAAATTAATATGTCAAGATTACCTATCCAAAGATTCCGAGAAAATTTTTGAGGGTATTTTCAATATCACCTCAGATATTAAATCTCTGTTATTGATAATATAAACTGAGATATTTTGCTTTTGGTGAGGGAATTATAATGCTATGTTGAATTTATACATCTATTATAGATCATCATGTGTAAGAATATTTTTACAATACAACTTCGAATTTACTACAGTATTAGGTTCCAGTATTACTTAATTGTTGCAAAATGATGACTGAAATCTTTTTTACACTTCAATATTTCCGAGTAAAATTAGAAATTCTCGTAGAATAATAGCTATTCATAAGACATAATCAGTTCAAAATTCAGATAAACTATGGATAACGACTATAGTTAATGTTCTAAAATTCATGCATTACATATACAAGAAAGAAAAAGGTATATTTAAAATTAGAAAGCCATGGAATCCTATATTATAATCTTTATATTATGTGTTTTTAATTAAATAAATTTAATTTTTAAAATATTTAAAAAATCCCTTAAACAATTTTTAAAATCTTCTAAAAGTAAAGTTTCAAGTACGATAACATTTTTATGGACATCATGAATAACAATTTAAATATATGTTTATGTCATGAAATATAAAGGTAGCCATTTTGAGCTAACCTTTCAAATAAATGTCCATAAATCTTTAAAGATAGGTATGTAGGAATTGAAAAGTAAAATTAATTTCTAAATAAATTAAAAAAAGCTCAAAAGGAATTCCTAGCTAGAGGGCATTATTATTTTCAATAATGTTAAGGTAAAACGAATAGCATATACAGGATGAACAAATTATAACAAGAGGTATTCGGAACCCTATAGCATGCTATGAACTAGACGAAATGTAAGAAAATTTGGTCACCATGCACATTATAGAATGCGGCTTTGAGTTGTCAAGGGAAAAAAAAAATATTAGTATCAATAAACGCCCACTGGGAAAATTCTAGTCCAGCGATCGAAATCTTCATTATGTCATTTACAAATGCGGGTACTTTGAGACAAGATATCGAGGAGAAAATGAAAGATTGCTAGAATTTAGTCTTCTGCAAGAGTTCGGAAGAATTATTAATCAATCTGCTGCATGAAAATTCCATTGATGCTCAATGTGAATACCAAAGAATAAAACAGTTACGTAGAGCTGACGATGACCATAATTAACTAACGAAGAATGGTTGAAAGATTTAAAACATCAGGAATTCTTAGCGTAGAACCAGGACGAAGAGGATTTCTGGTTGTAGGGTTACTTGAAAGGCGTTGTTTATCAAGGACATGTACCTCATATTTTTACTTTAAAAGATCAAATAAAGTTATGTATCAGACAAATAAATATTGATAGTCAGCGAGCCAAAGTCGAAAATCTCGTGTTACTCACGCAATTATTGGAAAATCAGGCTGTGATCATACTGAGCCATATTTGTAAGTTGGTGTAATAAACGCTTGGCATTGGTATTTGGTGTGTTGTTATTTACTGTTCCAATTGGCAGTTGTGTATTCTTTTTTCACACATAATGCGCTTGAAGAACCAGGATTTCGTCAATTGGCGTTTTTTGGATTTTTTTTTGACAAATTGATACAGCATTCTATAAAATCTGTAGTGGCCAACGTTTGTTACATTTCGTCCTGTACATAGCACGCTACATGTCTTTGAACACCTCCTGTTATTTCTTGATCACCCTATATTATGTAAGAGATTATGTGTCTTTAGCATTGTATTTATTTACCCTATTTCAGCAGTTTTAAACCTGATTTACTAAAGAAATACTTGAACTTCACCATACTGTTTGCTTGCACACAATTTTTGCTGTATATAGAAAATATAATTTTAATTATTAATAAGCATCGATTTAATTATTTATAAGCACTTGCAAGTACAATTTAAAAATATATTTAATAATTTCAATAATCATTGCATATAATTTATTTTATTTTTAAAACTGATACTGAAAAAATATTTTTCTGCAATAATAGAATTAAATAAAATCATTAAGAGAACTCTAAATATATTTTTGGATAACAACAATTTCATAAGTTTTTAATAAAAAACATTATGTATTAAAATTTCATTTAAAATTTTTTTTAACGGATTTGATAGTACATATCCTCAGGCAAACAATTCGGAATTCAGTAGCTATTTTTAACCATTTGTGATTGATAATGGCATTACATTTCAGAGTTTAAGATTTGTTTACATTTTTCCTCTGTGGATATTCGGAGCTCGAAATAAGTTGAAAATTATTGTAAAACCGATATTGTGTTCTTAAATAAAGATTTTTTAAACACAAAACAAGCATAAGCTTCTTAATATATTTAAGCCATATTGCATAAGAAAATTTTCCTAGTTGCTATTTTCCTTCGCCAAAGGAACACATTCAATTATTTTACTAAATCGAAAAGTCCCTTGTGTCATAAATTTCCCTTCTGATGTCAGAACATGACAGCTGCACATTTATCCTGGAAATGGATTATTTTCCTTTCTCTGCTTTGAACTAAATTCTTTGAATTTCAATTATGCGAAAAATGTGACTTACGTGACTGATTACACTGGTCAACAGTGATTTTGTTACATGGCTAATATTTGCTGAGTCTTATGTATTTTTGGGCGCTGAATCCAAATATGAAGTCAGAATTTCTCCATCGGGCTTAGTTTTTTTGTAATACCTCTTTCTGTATTCCTAGCAAGGTCATTCAGGGCATGAACCATGTGAGTGAAATATACTTATCTCTAATTAATTTATTATGTTACTGCAATTATATTGATGAAAATTAAAGTAAAATAACTTATCAGTTTAATAACAATTCATTACAAGCGACTAAAACAATAAAATTAATGTTATTATATGCAGTACATCATACAGTAAGATAGGGTTCGATTACATCACCTATTAGTCACACCGCATGAGTCACTCATCATACTCCATTAATTACAATGTTGATGACTCAGCACTGGAGTACATTAAACAAACACTGTCAATTGCTGACTAAGAATGAGTAACTATTGCAACAGTTTAGTGCGAGCTCCCATGTGAATACGTTCATGGTGCAACTACTTTTCTAACTACTTATAATACATTTTGTATCGCGTCAGTGTAGCTGTAAACATTATGTGTGTATGAAGTTTTAACATTTTTGCAATTTGTGTTTGTCAGTGGGTATATAACAGTGAACTTATAATAAAAATGCCACGAAATTGTATAAACCATCCAAATAGTTTCTGCTACATCTGTGGTGAGTTAACATTAAAGTCTCAGAGGAGAAATATAACTCCACTGATAAAAAAAGCATACGAGTTATATTTTGGATGTAAAGTTGGCGATCAAGACAAATCCTGGGCACCTCATATTTGTTGCAATTCTTGTGTAACATTGTTAACTGGATGGATGAATGGATCTCGTCACATGACGTTTGCAATTCCAATGGTTTGGAGGGAACCAAAGGATCACTCAATGGACTGTTATTTTTGTACAACGAAAATATCCGGTATTACAGCTAAGACAAGACATACGGTTACATATCCTAATATTCCTTCTGCTTTAAGACCTGTTCCTCATAATCCACAACTCCCAATTCCAGTACCACCAAAAACATGGGAATTAGATGAAGAGGCTGTTACTGATCAAGATAAATCAGATTTATCTAATGATGAAGATACGAGAGACACAGACTTTTTAGACAATACAAACGTAATACACACTTGATAAATCAGTCAGAATTAAATGATCTCGTTCGTGATCTACATTTATCAAAAAATCAATCAGAACTTCTTGCATCACGTCTGAAAGGATGGAATCTTTTGCAACACGAAACAAAAGTATCTGCTTTTCGTGACAGACAGTGTGATTTTGAACGATTCTTCAGTCAGTATAAGGACTTAGTTTACTGTCACGATGTGGACTCTTTACTTGAAGCTTTTGGACACCTTCACCATCCTGATGAGTGGCGTCTTTTTATCGACTCTTCAAAACATAGTTTGAAAGCAGTCCTTCTTCATGTAGGAAATAAATACCCATCAATCCCTGTAGCTCATGCAGCAAACATGAAGGAAACATACGAAAACATGAAACTTGTGTTGAATATGATTAAGTACGAGAAACATTTATGGCATATTTGTGGAGACCTGAAAGTAATAGCACTGTTACTTGGTTTACAACTTGGGTATACGAAATTTTGTTGTTTCTTGTGTGAGTGGGACAGCAGAGACCGCATTAATCATTACGTCAAAAAAGAGTGGCCAAAACGAGAAAGATTGGCTGTGGGAGAGAAGAATGTTGTACACCCAGCACTAGTAAAACCTGAAAAAGTGTACCTCCCGCCTCTACACATTAAGCTAGGCTTGATGAAAAATTTTGTTAAAGCAATGGATTGTGAGGGGAATGGATTTCAGTATCTAAGAAACAAGTTCCCTAAATTAAGCGAAGCAAAGATAAAAGAAGGTATATTTGTTGGTCCAGATATAAGAAAATTAATGAGTGATACTGAATTTGAAAAAAAATTTGAATAACTGTGAAGTTGCTGCTTGGGAATCTTTTAAAAAGTTGTTAAGAACTTCCTTGGAAATTACAAGGCAGATAACTACAGAGGACTTATAACTAAGCTTCTAAAGAACTATAAAGCACTTGGGTGTAATATGTCACTAAAAATCCACTTCTTAGATTCACATCTGGATTTCTTTCCCCAAAATCTCGGAGCTGTGAGTGATGAACATGGTGAACGCTTTCACCAGGAAATATCTGCCATGGAAAAACGCTACCAGGGAAAGTGGAGTACAAGAATGCTGGCTGTCTACTGCTGGAATCTCATGACTGATGCACCTACTGCAGAATACACCAGAAAATCAAAACGAAGCAAATTTTAGGTATGTAGAAATTTCACATATACATCATATGATCATACCATAGTAAAATGTTTTTTCAAACAAAGTAATTGCTTATTACAAAAAAACCATGCCCGATGGAAAGAAACCGTTTTCATATTTGAAATCAGCGTCAAAAGTACTATAAGATTCAGCCATTTTTGTTCTTGTAACAAACAAAAACCAAAATTTTGTTGTCCAGTGTTATATTTTTGATTTGTTATCATCCTCATTTATGCATCAATATTGGCTAAAAGAATTTTCTTAATGCTTCTACCTCATTTTTAATTTAACCCATCTGAAATCAGCATGAAAATATTAGCACTTAATACAGATTATTAATATATAACTGTTAATATTAAAGATTACGAGACAATAAGAAAAATATTTATAATATAAAAACCAATGACGTTTCTGGAACTAAAACATATTTCTTTATAAGAGCAATATTTTCCTTGATCAACTCAGATTAATTTTTTTTAATTCAAATCATTCTATTAGATTTCACATACTATTTTGTGATTTATAATAGAATGATCTCTTAGTTCGAAAATTAAACTACAAAAATAATCTCAAATCTCTCCTCCCCAAAAATAGTATATTTAAAGAAACTATCTGATTACCATAGAAAACTTTTACCTCTAACAGATCTCGCTAGGCAATTCTTTTATCAAAATAGGTTTAAAATTTGCAAAATTTTCCCACCAGACATCTTTAAGCTTTGAAAAGAACTTGCAAAATAGTATAAATATACTGTCGATACATCTGGATGGAACCAGAAAAGTCGAAATGAAACCCGGAAGGGGAAAAAGGTGAGTTGTACAGCTAGGGAGGCAAAAAATGCATTACTATTGAAGCCACGGGTTTCACAAATTTCGCTACTTTTACATTGGAGGCCTTGGAAATCGCAAGATACGAAGAAAGAATTCTTCGTATCTTGCGATTTAGAATATTCTTCATAGATGATGTTTAGAATATTCTTCATAGATGAATGAATGTTTGAAATATAAAAATTATGAAATAATTGTAGGAATATAAATGAATAAATGAAATAAATAAAGGAATATAAATTTTAGAGTAATAATACATGCTTTTTGAATATTAATAATGCAAAAATTAAGGATTTTCAAAAATCATTTTATTTGGAGATATAAGTCTTTACATTTGGAGATAATTACTTAGAATGAAACAATTGATTTTTCATTTAAATAAAAAATATAGTTCCTGACTAATGTATATTGCGTCTAAGCTTTCAACAAATAAACTTAAATGCAATCGGACCCTTCAAATTATATTATGTAGTTTTAATTATCTAGGATCTAAAATCTAGATTCTATTTCTAGCTCTCAAGAATCAGGCATGTCATCATACACAGAAAATATTTATTGACTAACACGAATGACCAATACGAAAACAAAGAAAAATCATTCTACGTTACATCTCTAAATAGACATCATAAAATCTGAGTGGCTAAGTATTAAAAAAAAGAAAAGAAAAAAGAAGCGTAGCAAAGTTCTAGAGAAACTGAACTTGAAACGGCAACTACAGCTGGAAAGGAGAAAATGGCTTCTCTGAGATGAACACTGTTCCTTTAGAAATGCATTATTTTTACTGATAACGTTTTATTTTTTCATACACTAATGAAAAGCAATATCATAATAAAAATATGTTTCACTTTAAATTTAAATATATGTCAGAATATAACACATTTTCTTTACAATTATTGGCAAATTGTTACTTTGGATTTTCAAATGTAAAAATGTTCATCAGATCAGGACATCAAATTGACATCATATCTTCTTGTATGGAACATATGAAAATCATTCTAGAATAAATTTCCTATATTTTCAGAATAGAGAATTAATCCAACCATATATCAGTGATTAAAATTTGAAATATATTGTTATTCTTAAAGCTTCTTGCGAATTCCAGGGACTTATTTCTAAAATTTCTATCGATGAATACCATTTAAATAAGGTATATACGTTTTAAATTTTTTTACAAAATTGTTTATTTTTAAATTTTTCAAATGTATTTGCACCCACTTTTTTTTCAAACGAATATATAGTTATACTTTTTATCACTTCTTTTAGGATGATATTTTAAAGATTTTTAAAAATCAAAACATATGAATGAAAACAATATGCTTTCAATATGGTAATGAATTGAAAAAAATTATAATTACTAACAAAAAAATTCTCAAAGTACCAAAAATGAAATCGAAAGAACATTCACAAGATAAAAAAAAGCATCTATTATTGTGATTGGAATATTTACGAGAAAATGCAATTAAATGTTATTATTTTGAGTACTATTTTTGCTTCATATATAACATTTGAAATAAATAAATTCTTTTGTCCTTTTGAAAAAATAAAACTGAAACCATAGTGATTAAAGTTCTTTAACCCTTAAACTTTTTCATCCTTTTTTATTATTATTAAACAATAGTTTAGGTTAATGTTTTGTCGTATTGATTCGGTTAATAAAATCCAAAATATATGTAATTTTTGCATCGTCTTAAATTTCTCTATTGTCTAATTTTGTATCGGCTTTAAGTGATTTAATTTCTATTTATAACTTTCAGCACAGATTATATGTTCAATAAAGGCAATAATTCAACTAAATGCAAAGGAGGTAAAGGAATTGGTTTATTGAGAACCAGTTACTTCAGGAATGGACTTTCATTCCCAGTACATTCGTCTCCACATTATTACGGTACTAGAACGTGTACAGTCAACCATTGCACGAGACAAGATTGCATGTCTCCATATGCACAGGGGTCATTTCGAATATCTTTCTATTTAAAATTATGCGAGTATAAATGTTTATGCGCGGAAAAAAAATTCTTCGTAAACTGTATATGATGCCATACATTTTCTCTCGCCTTTTTCCCGAAAACTAGGGGGTTGTGCAGACACAGTTCGTATTGGTCATTTCAAGCTGGTCATTCCACATCCTGGAATGGCCAGCTTTTGCCACAAATCTTTTGAATAATGTTGTGGTTCCCCTGGGCGACGCATTGCAGGAAGTCCTGAACAGTCCTAAAGCACATATTTTGAACGCAGCAGCGATCAAGACTTTTGACAGAATTTAAAGACTCCTCTGCATATTTTCTTTTTCTTTTCTTTTCTTTCTTTTTTCTTTGTTTTCTAGTCATGGACACGAGAATAACTACAGCATCGTAAATGGATATGAGGGAAATTATGACTAATTTCAATTTGAACTAACGATTAACGAATTAATTAAATGTAGAAATTCGTGAATAATATGAGAAACTTATATATAACGGGGATAGATGGTTAATGAATTCATCTAAATTTTGAGCATTTTTCAATAGTTGTGAGGAAATTGCTATTATGTCCAATGGGAACGATGATTATAACTAACTATACAAACTTCTTGAATTGTTATGAGAAATGTTATAATTATATCCATCGAGAACGAAGATTAATAGATTCGTCCGTAAATGGATGTAAGACAATTTACGATGGGGGGGTGATCTGCTCCAGACGGCAATTTTGAAGAGCGGAAAAATTTCACAATGATTATTAATATCTCGTAATCTGAACTAAAAATTAACCTTTATAATCTTAACTAGAAAAGGTTTCAATAGCTACTGAATTTAACATAATCATCTGCCTATCTAATAACATCTATACTATTAAATCCGGACGATACCGAATGTTATCTGCATTAGCATTTACACAAATTGACGAACATGATTTCATGATCGGGCGAGTTGGATTACTGGATTTACTAGCTGCTGCATACAACGAAAATAAATTAATTAACGTGACTCCATGTCGATTATTACAGTTTATTATGAAATCCGAAGATATACTGCCCTTATTAAATTAATGGTACGGAAGTCCTTCAAATTCGTTCACATATGTACCGAATGTTAATAATGATCCAGATGTTTGTTTAAGGGATGTCAGTTATGAAAATATATATATAGCGTTTTAAAATAAAATTCGACTAAAAATTATTAAAAACTAACAATAAATATTTTAAAGTTAACCTATCCATTATGCTATATATAGATATATATATATATATATATATATATATATATATATATAGAGAGAGAGAGAGAGAGAGAGAGAGAGAGAGAGAGAGAGAGAGAGATAGGTAGATAGATAGATATAGATAGATATATGTCAGTTCATAGCTATATTTCTTTTCATTCGAAAGGAAAGCCATATCAGACTTTCCGACCCTCCCATAGATACACGGATAAAACCATAAAACTGAATAACCGGACCTCCGCAACAGCAACACTCACGGGAACTGTTTTTGAGTTCTTAGGGTCATCACCGGCAACAATACAACCCTTCCCGTAAAAATTACGTATTCCCGCCATTGATTGGAGAAGCCTAACCATCACCTATCAGTATATACAGGGTGGCGAGATCCAACCATCAAGCCTGAAGCAACTCGTCTTCAATCTGTGGTGACCCGCCGGGGACATTTCAAAGGGAAATCAAATAATGAATATTTTATATTACTGAGGTATTAAAATATTGGTACATCATAGAATTAATTGCTTAAGTATTGAATGCTAATTGACAATATTTTTTAACGGGAATTATTAGTATTCTATTCAACTATGAACTCATCCATTGTTCAACTATTTATCATTTTTTTTTCTTTCTGGTAGACAAGAATGAGACACAGAACATAAGTAAAGAATATCTAAAGCAGCATCACGAGGAATGAATTAAATAAAGACACTATATAACGCGCAAGAACTTCAAAAAAGTTGACAATTAGAAAGAGTTTGGAAAATTCAAGTTCTTTCGTTCCGTTGTAATTACACATATATTATGGCTGGTAAGTTAATTCCAGACTTACTGTCCCCCATATCACTGATTGGGGAGGTTTATCTTTCACGAATAATTCATCGATTTAATTGAAACTTTAAAATGAATCCACATAACTCTATTACTATAGGACTCGACGCCTGAATTGTTGAAAAACCTAGAAATGCGTTTGTATTAAAAGGACGTTTTAAGTTATTTGAGTACCAAAGTTCATGTTACTGCATTTTAGCTAAGCAAATAATTTGAGATTGAATAGCTCAAACAGACATTTATTTTGATTGATCAAATTTTTTTGTTTCTGGCAATAAGGAATTTTTTTACAAAACATTATATTACCATTAGGAATATGAGTGAATTTTTATAAGATGTTCGAATATTGTAAATTATTAACAGAACTATTTATTCTTTATAGGATCTTTGCGATATTAGAAAAAAGCTAAAAATACTCTTAATAGGAAATTTCACGTTAAAATAATCATTTATACTTTGCTTTGCTGTATAAATATGTATATGTCTACTCAAAGATAAATTCAAATTTATATTAAAATGAAATTGAATCAAAAACATCTTTTAATTGTCACATAATATATGAATTTACAAAATGTAAGTGAACATTGTTTGAATGAGTATATGATATTGAAAATATTAAAGAAAGAGTCCTTAGAGTTTCTCATTCCTCAAAGGCTTTTTGTTACCTCAAATCTTTTGCAGCGAGTATCAGAATAAATAAAGCAATATTTTATAAATTGTCGATCCTGTAAATGCAAAATTTCAGCAAATGTGTTTGTTCAAAATATCAAAGGCGATAGTAAATATTATTTGTTTTTTTTTTTTGCAAATTGAGATGAGAGTTCCCGTTTTTTTTTTCTTCAGATTTTAAATCTTCCATTTAAATTGAATATGATCATGAAATCTTCAAAATAATCTATCTCATGCATTTATGTAGCGTTCCTGAAGCAGTGGACATTAAAAAAATGAGAAACAAAATGAATTCGGTAAAATTCTCTGAAACGCATAATATTATTTTGATTGAAATAGTGAATAAAACATTCTAAAAATGCTATCCTAAAGAAAATAGTAATTTACAAGTTTAACGAAAAGAAACATATTATATCAAATAATAAGTTTCATGATACGAAACATATAGAAAATATATGTTTCATGAAACGAAACATTCTATAACATATATATCTCACGCGAAATTCAAAATTAGCTTGCTCCTTTGGAAAAAAGCATACAAAAATGCTTTTAAAGATAACTTATATATCCAGAAAGAACTCTGAATATCTCTTAGTAGAAGAATATGCTAGAGAATGTGAGAAGACCCAAATCAAATACAACTGGGTCTAACCTTTCCGAAGATTGGAGAATGCCAAAAGAGAAAGAAAACAAGTGATTTACGGTTTTTATTTATTGAATTGAGTAGAAACACAGCACACTTCTGTAAACACTTTTATTAGATTATATGAAGCGGGAAATTGACTCGTGGATCTCTAAATACAGTAGCGTACGAAAACTCATATCGCTAAAATATCTCTTCTGCTTCACGCAGGAGAGTATGGGTAGGTAGGAAATGCAGATCACGAAGGGTGCCAGAAATAGAATCGGTCTCATTTCAGTGAATTTGAAACCTATTTCTTTTAGTGTAAACAAGAAAATCCAATTTTAAAATGAAATCTCAGCGTTTTGGAAGCATTCATGGGATTGTGGTTAAAATTATTTTCTTCTTTCACTGAACGATTCAGTTACCACATTATTTTACCACCTATGTTTTCAAATTTATTTCTGTATCATTAGATAGGTTTTTATACAGACTAATCTCAAGGAAAAATAAAAACCATTTAAATTAATCAAAACAATTTAATTAACTAAATCAATAAAGAAAGACTTTTTTATTTCTGTGTTCAGCTGATATCTACTGCTTGCTATAGGAATCCCGCTCTTTGTATTCTTCTGAATATCATCAGAAAAAAAAATAGCGATAATACGAAAATATCAGCATGGTTTAAGTTGTATATTTAAGTACAATTGAAGTATAAAAACAGTTAAAGTATATTTGAGAAATATTATTTGAATTTCAATCAAAATGAAACCTCAAGTATTCCTTGTAATTATTATTATTCTTGTATACTATTAAATATAAATTGTATTCTTGGTAATTATTCTAATTCTTGTATACTATTAAATATAAATTGTATTCTTGGTAATTATTCTAATACTTGTATATTATTAAATGCAAATAGTAAATATTCTTGGTAACTAATTCTTGTATATTATTAAATGAAAGTTGTAAAGTATTTTTGGCAATTATTCTAATTTTTGTATATTATTAGTTGTAAAATGAAAAGTATTCTTGACAATTTTTTAAATTCTTTTATATTATTAAATGTAAATTGTAAAGTATTTTTTAGAATTATTCCAATTCTTGTATATTATTAGATGTAAATATTAAAGCAAACTGGGATAATTATTGTTATTTTTGTACATTATTAAATGTAAATTGTAAAGTATTCTTGGTATCTGGGTGTTACTTAATTAGCAGAAAATAATTTTTGAAATGCTTGGATACTAATATTTATATTAGTGTTATTTTTCTAACGAATTAATATTTCAAAACAAAATACAATTCAATATAAATTCTTATGCTTTTGGTATGGTTTTGATCTGTCTTATTTCTTTTATAATGATTGTGGATGCTAAAAATTACCAGTCAAGGAATATATAACAATTTTATTATGAATTGCGCTAGTTAGATTTTCGTTCCGATTAAAACGAATTATTTGTTTGTGTTATTAACTACAAGGATTATATTACTCTTGACTTTGAATGTTTTATTACTTCAAGTTAGTAAGTTTCTCATAATCATTAATCATTGTATAGCTATAAATGATAGAATTTATTTCGTCTCATTGAAGTTTATTATGCAAACAACGTTATCGATAATATAAATAAACAAATATAATCTGAGAAAAGTAACACATTTCATGATTAAACCTTTATCGTATTCATGAAAGAAACAGGATAGTTTCACGGAAACACAAGGACAATGAACTCTGTGAAAATTAATGTACTCATTTGATTATAAAAATATTAATTCAATAAATACATTGACTACCACGTTTAAGTACCGCAGCACGACTTGGCATGGATTGACCTTAAGTCTGATGTAGTACTTTCAATAACTGGCATCACGAATCTTGCAGAGCTGTCCATAAATCGGTATGATTACGAGAGGGTGGAGATTTTTTTTAAACAGCACATTGCAAAAAATCCAAGATATACTTAATAACGTTTATGTCTGGGAATTTAGATGGCCAGAGGAAGTGTTTAAAGTCTGAAGAGTTTTCCTGGAGTCGCTCTGTTGCAATTATAGAAGTGTGGGATGCCGCATTGTCCTGCTGGAAAGCCATGTCCGTCGGAATGCACAATGAACATTAATGAGTGCAGGTGGTCAGATATGAGGATTACGTATTTCTCAGATTCGTATCTAGACGTTTCAGGTGTCCCAAGTCACTCCAACTTCAGACGCTTTATACCATCACAAAACATCTACTAGCTTGAACAGGGTAGTAGGGTTTGTAGATTCATGAGGCTGTCTCCATACCCATACACGACCTTCCGCTAGATAGATTTTGAAATGATACTCGTCAGACCAAGCAACGTGTTTCCAGCCATTAATAGTACAATGCCGATGTTAATGTTGCCAGGAGAGATATAAAGTTTTGCGTCATGCAGTCATCAAGGCTACATGAGTGGAATTTTGGCACTGAAAGCCCATATCGACGATGTTTCATTGAATATCATCTCGGTTCACACGCTGATACTTGTTGATAATTCAGCATTGAAATCTGCAGCAATTTGCACTTCTATTATGTTAATGATTCTTCCCAGTCGTTGAGGATTATGTTCTGTTTTTTTCATTTTGCAGATTTGATGTTTTACTGAATTTTCAATAGTTGAGGTACACTCGAGAAATGATCGTTTGTTAAAACCCCCATCGGATATGCTATGGTCCATTTCTAGTACGCCGACTATCAGACCACGTTAAAACTCTTTTATCTTTATAAATTGCCATTGTCTCAGCAGCAACCAATTTTACATATGTGTGAGAAACTTGTTATTTTATATAGACATTGGTGATCGAAGAGCCGGAATCTCATTCTTTCCATAGATCTTTATATGTATATGCGTGTCTATACCAGTTTTTTTTAAACTCTTCAGTGTATATACTTTTTTTTAAAGTATTCACTTAAATTTCGATTTACATTAGGAAATTTTCAGAAATAAATAATCCAGAATCAAGCTAAATAATCGTAACTTATTTGTGACAGTTTTATACCTTATAACCAAATGAATAATTATCATATTTTTTACAAATAAAATAAATTTCACTCTGACAAGAATTACCCAATTTGTTTATGTATTTTGTTTTTCTTATGATAAATTTTATCCAAGGATACATGAGAATTTACAAATAACAAGGTAATAAATATTCCGCATACATGGTAACAAATATTTCTTACAAATGCAGACTGAAATTTCCAACCATATTTGTAACTATTATGAATCTTATTGTTTTCATATAAGAATGGAAGCCATATCTTACATTCTTAGATATGGAACGACCAACTGTATTCCTGCCAACCTTTATTCCGAAAATGCGAAAAATTATGCTGACATTTATAAAACATGTTATTTTCATATATATATTATAATTCCTGTTTGTTTATTTTTTATTTATTTTATTACATCAAATAACACAGAATTGTAGATTTCATAAAATGTTTTTTAATTAAATAGGAAAATAAAGCATTTATTTCAAATTGCAGAAGTTTGTTTTTGAAATTTTATAAGTATTCGAAAAAAAGTATTAATAAACACTTTGATTAAAATTATACTCAGGATATTTATTATTTAGCCGTCCAGATAAAATTGAAAATATTTAGTTAAACTGAGACAATGTTTTGTTTATTTTTGAAGTAATATGATAATACATTTCAAAGAATTGTAGCATTTATAAGTCGTTCACTTTTTTAAATCAAATAAGATTAATAAAGCATTTGTTTCAAATTATAAAACATTTTTTTTAAAAAAATTATATGTATTTATAAAAAAAATTAATACACATTTTCATTAAAATTATGGTCAGAATACTTATTATTTAGCGATCCCGATTAAACTTATCAAATTATAATTAATCAAATTATAATGAAACAATGCAATTTAAAATGCAAACTTGAAAATTTGTGAGAAAATTCAAAAAAGAATTATGGTTACTATAAAAAAGAAAGAACTTGTGAAATTTGTGAAAAAAATATTTTCGATACACTGCAATCCAATTTGCCATAATTTTTCATATTTTAAAAAAGCAAGAATGGATTTGAATTTATTGCTAATACTAATTAATAATTAAATAGAGTTTTTTATTATCCCTAGTAAGACAATGTGTCCCGTTTTCATGATTATTTCACTCATGAAATTCGTTTCTAAAAAATTCAATTGCGTAGAAGTGAACAATGATGCTTAAGCAGTAAACAATGATGCTTAAGCAATAAAACACTATTCATTCTGTTAAAAGAATTCAGTTATATCTGAAAAACAATTTAAGACAACATCTATCACGGATGTTGTTATCAGAATTGATGAAAAAAATTTAAAAATTCCACTTTACAAATTTACGAATTATAAACTAAATTATGAAAAAAAGAAAGTAACAGAAACAGAGCCCCCACTTTTTATTGCACTATTATTCTAACCGCACTTTCTTTTTAAATTATAATTTCCATTAGTATTAAAATTGCTTTTTCTATTCTTATACTATTGGAATCAAATTCAAAGAAGGTTGTTCACGAAATCTTATAAATAAAAATACTTATTTCTACCAAATTTTCTATCCATTTTTAATTCAAAGAATGAGTTCCAAGTATTTTTTATTTTTTTATTTAACTTTCCGTGGAAAATATTTTAAATTAAAATCATAACAATTTTTGAACTTTGAAAAATCATTCATGTATTTGAAGCATGTAATAATATCTCTCATTTTGTTTCAAATATTTTCAAATTTTGAACTTCTAGTGTTATTATGAATTTTATGTATTTCTTTTACTGAATCATGCAAAGATTGATTATAATTATCGCACAATACTATCACACAATAGTATCAGATTCACTTATATTTGTACTGTAATTATAAAAAAAATATTTTCAATTTAGCATTGTCTTAATTTTTTACTGCTGCAGTTTTATCAAGTTTCCTTATTGCTTATATTAAATTTACTCATGTTTCATATCTATTAATTTTGTCTATAGAAAATTGTAAACAAGCAATGCTTTGAACTTTGGGAAAACAGCTTCTCTATCTGTAAACATGAATTCCGATATTAAATTGCATTCCTTTTTTAAATGGTGTATGAGCTGCATATTTTAATTTTCTCATATCAAAAATTAATTAACTCTTATTCGATGGTCTATTATCAGATGCAATTTCTTTTACAAAGTAATTATAACGAAATGTTTTTCAAATTAATCATAATCCTATACTATTGCAATTTTAATTAATTTTCTTGTTGTTTGTAATAAATGTATGGATATTTTATATCTATGAATTGTATATAATACCTGTTTATCTATTGAAAATTGTAAACAAGTGCTGCTTTCAGTTTTGGTAAATAAATTCTGAATTTTTGAGAAGGTATTTAGACGTTCACCGACCTTTTTACTCTTAATCTCTTTCTTTAAAAAATGGTGTATGTTTTAATGGTTTATGTGCTTGTTTACATGCCTTATTAGCTGGGTATTATAATTTTTCTGTATCAAAAATTAAACGAATCTCATTCGATGCTCTATTATCGGATGCAATTTTTTTTTACACTGTAACTATAACAAATTACTTTTTAATTCAATCCGAATTTTTTACTGCTAGAAATTTGCTTACATTTCTTGTCGCTTATATTAATTTGCACATCTTTTATCCCTATTAATTTTACTTATATTACTTATTTAACTATTAAAAATTGTTAACAAGTACTGCTTTGAATTATGGGAACCAGCATTCTATATTTATAATCAAGTATACTGATGTTAAATTGTCTTTTCTATAATTTTATTCCTTTTTCGAAAGAAGGGAGTTTTGGTTTCGTTACTGGGTACATTTTTTTGTTAATATTTCAAATGCCATATCAGCAGAACCTTTTAATTTCAGTATATCAGAAAGCAATAGGCTCTAATTCAATAACATATAATCAGATGCACTTTTTAAATAATGATTTGAGCAATATATTTTTGCTTTTAATATAATTCTAAACATTTTCTGGTAAATATGTCCAATTTTTGTTAATCGTTATATTGCAGTTGCAAATGTTTTATTTTATCGATGTCTTTTATGCATATTAGAATATATTTGATTCCTATAGCGAGTTCGAGTTCGATGGTAGGCTTGTCGGGGCACCCGTCCTACGTGTAGAACTATCCCCTTACTGAATTGACTGCATAGAGAATGGCGTTAAGTAGTTTGGCATGAATTGTTTAGTTTTT
>JAOUZG010034604.1:0-10152 GCA_026289955.1 Argiope argentata
ATAGATAGATAGATAGATAGATAGATAGATAGATAGATAGATAGATAGATAGATAGATAGATAGATAGATAGATAGATAGATAGATAGATAGATAGATAGATAGATAGATGTACGAGAGAAGACTCGAGAAATATTCTTTTGAATACTTATCCACCCAAAAATAAACCGCTTCTGTTTACCGCTCACAGTTAGATGGAAGCCATTTTCCATCCGTTTCTGCTCCTGATGAGGATGCTTTCCGGGAAGAGGGCCATTGATGATGAACCACAAATCAAAAGACGGGGCGAAAATTTGCTGCATTCATTAAGGGTATTCAAGGTATCTTTTCGAAGAAACTACTGCTTCGTTACCTTTGATCTTTCTGCGGTGGTGGAAAGATAGAGTTGTATATTCCTAATCGTGTTTAAGTTTAAAAACGGCAAACAAAATTTTATATATACTTAAAAGAGAGAAATAAATTTTATAAATATAGATTTAAATACTTATTTTTTAAAAAAACATGTTATAAATCATATGTTTAAAATGGACTGAAAAATGTAAAATATTTTGTCCCAGTCCCATACAGAATCTCATAGAGACTCCTAACCTTCTTCATGATTACTATAGGTGATCACAACGTGAAAATTTTGTTTGTTTACAATAGAGTTCCTAAAATCAGTTAATCAAGTATTGGCCCTAGGTACAATATCTAGATTCCCCGTTTATTAATCAGATATACTTATCAGATAATAATATTCGAATACAAAAATCTTTGCGACATATAAGAAATGAAGATACATTTTGTTTCATTTATTAAAAGTATACATCAAATTATTACAATAACAGAATTTAAAGTTGAAAATTCAGTTTTGAATATTTAATTGTTTGGGATGTTCGACCAATCATAATGTATCTTATAAATTTTATTTTTTAAGTGTTTTTGTAATCTCTGTGAGAATATAAAAAAATAATTATTTTCTGAAAGGAAACATGACGCAATGATATCCTGATTTTTCATCTCCATTAAGAAATACAGCTGAATAATTACAGAAAACATGTATTATTTACTGTGAATTCTACTTCATATTTCTGTAGAGACTTTAAAATCGAAAAGATTATTAGTTACATAACATTGATCTAAAAGTTCACACAAACATATTTTACTCACTTTGTCAAAAAAGTATTATTTTCAATTTTTTATTTCGCCAAATTAATTTTCATTTATAATACACAATACGAGTGATATTCGAATACAAAATTTACTTAGAACAATTTTAAATGGCATATCCATTTTCTCGATTTGGATTTATCTTCAATCTAAACAAGTTATGAAGTAAAAAAGGTTTTTAATTCTTAAAACTTATTAAATTTATCTTGGAAAGAAATTTACTCGAAAAATGTTATATATATATTTTTAAAAGTCCCAACCTGATTTTCATCAAAAAATTCATGAAAATCGGTGAACAGAATATTTAAATACTTTAAGACTTAGTTTACATTTTATAAGCATTTTTACATTTTATACATTTATACATTTTATAACATTTTTACATTTTATACATAAGTTTACATTTTATAAGCATGTCTAATTCATTATCCATTAAATTATTTAACTCTTTGGCAACTAAATTATATTTAACACAAATTACAATAAAACTTAAATGATAGCGTAAAAAAATTGTGACGTATACAAAACTGGCTTTACAAAATGTGGATTGACTTTTTATCGACTGATCGACAGTCTGTGCAATTAATATAATTATAATTTCACCAAAAAACAAAAAAATGATTAAAAAAATAAGAATGAGATTTCGCCAAAAAAAATTAAAAAATATTAAAATGAAATCTGCTATGCATATTTCAATGTGTCATGTCAAAACATAATTTCGTGAACAGCCAAGCACCACGTGCTCGTGCAAGTTAAATTATATTTTTACTCATTTTAATGGTATCGTCGAATGAGTCACTTTAGTGCTGCAAACAATTATAAAAAAATTTGTCTGTCATTTATTGTTTAAAAAAATATCGCATTTCCCATTTAATTCATTTCATATAATCACGCGCTTAAAATGACATTTTTCTAGGTTTTATTTGCTGCAGTCATTAACTTATTTTTTAAATCAGAGATTTTGTAAATACAATGGCAACGCGTTAATAAAAGCTGATTTTTTTAGATGCTCGTGCAGATAATAACATTTTTATTTTTCGTCAGCGGAATTCTGTGAACGCGAAAACGCTCATCCTCACTTAACACTAGGCAATAGATGGCTTTCAAAATGTGAAGCAACCTTTTATTTCTCTTTTGCACTTAAATATACACTTCAAGTTACAACGTTCCTTTAAATGAGGTTGGCAAATGTATGAAAACTTTTTGGTTTCTATGGAGATTGAAAGTAAAAAATAAGAAAAATTAGCAAACTTTTATATATTTTTTATAGCACAGGAATGTCAGTAAAACGTCTCCCTTACATTCATCTATGTACACACAAAGTTTAAATTTCTATGCACACAATTTAAGGAGATATTCTTACTTTAAAATTTAGAGGGACTAACCACAAATTCAGACGGAAGCATTTGTTGCAGAAATGAAAATTCATTCAATACGAGAGATTAGCATTTGAAAAATATTTGTCTGGGTATACACCAATCATTATTAATGAAATTTTCTAATCACTCAAGTTACTGATTACTTTCATTGGCCAACGTTTGCAACATCGACTTAATTAACCCCTTTCTTCGTCAGGAAAGAAGCCAGTGCGTTCAGTTGAAATTTCTGCAGGGCAGCCGAAAAGCATTTTTAGCGTTCTTCTGCATTTTAAAACTTTAAAATGTTTTAAAAGCTTTGAAAGTTTTACTTGATTGAGTTTTCAGTTTCATTTTTATTTATTCTAATGCGCCGAAAAACAGAGTGAAATACAAAATTTTACGAACAGAAGAAGGAAACAAAAACACGGACAACCCCATCATTTAAGATATCACATGGAATACCGAGGCAGGAAATAAAATTCTTTGATAGCTTCTGTGTGCTGTTTTAAAAAGGATATATTTTAATAAGAAAGAAATGCTTGAATATGCTGACGATTTATGCTCTGTTTAATTATAATGGCGGGTTGGCTGTAGAAGAATACAAGCATTCTTTCCTCATCATTCTTCGATGAAGAGTTGAAAGTTTATACAAGTACGATCTACCGGGTCCTTACTTTTTTGTTGAGGAAAGAAAAGAAACGTGTGAAATTAAACATGTGGTTCAAAAGTTGATATTATGTTTTATTTTTCAAGCTGCCCTGTTGATAATGTACGAATAGTCAGTACAGAATTGGACATTTCAAAACCGACACTGAAGAGAATATTTCCATATAATAATTAGCATCCATCTATTATAGTTGCCGGCTTTCTGGCACAGAGATAGCGCGTCTTCCTCGTATTCTATGAGTCCCGGCCTCGAGTCCCGGTTCGGGCATGGTTTTTTTTCTGTGAGATGTGTGATTTTGCCCCCCCCCCGTAAAAAGGGGCTGTGCAAGCGTTGGTTGGGTGTTTCATCTTCATATGAACTAGAAGTCAGACTTCTACCCTCGGGTGCTCAGAGGTTTATACCCTCAGAAGCTACTGCACCTCTCTTTCCGTGGTGAAAAGTGGACACTTCCTCATTGTCTAATAGAATTAATGGACTGTTACAATGATTTTATGGATCAATTTCCAGCATTTTACAATAAGTCCGATTCTAAATAAAATCAAGACTTTAATCTTGATGAACGAATTTTACTGTAATCGAGACAAAAATATTAATCTTCAAAGTTATCACTTTTGAAACAATAAAAATTCATTCTTCGTAAATTCATTATTAGTTGCAGTTTTTTTATATATATAAATGTGAGGTGTAGCCATTTTAGAAATTATTTGATTGATTTTATTTTGTATGACAGTACACTAAATGATTGCTGATATATTCTTTTATTTTTGACTGACATTATGCCTGAACGAAAGGATGAGGTGGTTTGGAAGTAGCTGTAGTCCTCAGTAGATCATTGTCGACGAATTTTAAAATCCTCTCTTTAAATTGTTAGAGATTCATTCGACCACTTATGTGTAAGTGTTGTTAAAAGAATTAAATTTTGTACGAGTGTCGAAAGTATTTATTTTTAACAAATTTTTAAGAACTTTAACTAAATTTCAGCTAATGTATTTATTAATTTTAATTAATAAATGCATTATTGTGTGTGTGTGTGTGTGTGTGTGTGTGTGTGTGTGTGTGTGTGTGTGTGTGTGTGTGTGTGTGTGTGTGTGTGTGTGTGTGTGTTACATTATCGCTGAAAATTTCCAAAAATGTCTCCCTCAAAAATCGGTCAGAAATATGGAAAAATGATCTAAGATTTAATGATTTTACTTCAAATATCCAGGCAAAGTTTGAAGATAAAAGAATATAATTTCGTTTCCATGTAGATGAGTATAAGAAAAACAATTTACTTATTGCTACTTTTCGGCTATTTAAATTTAATATTGTAGCCTTCTGTGATTCTCCGTTAAAGATGTCAAAATATTTTGGAAGTATATGTCAAATAGTGACAAAACAAAATATTGTTCCATCTTTTGGAAACACGCTGTATATGCAGTTTAACATCAAAGTGGATCTATTTGACGTGAAACATTACAGACTGTACTAAAAAAAATTAAGGAATTTTCAAAACAAATACTTCTTCTAAATCATTTTAAAAGGTTCTCTTTCTTATTTTAATCATTTTCTATTTTTTTTATTTTTGAATTTAAAATTCATTATTATAAATATTATGGATATTTTAATCATTTTTTTAATTCGATTAGAATAAACATTCATTCACTTAAATTAATAGATTAGATCATAATTTAAAATAGCATGATTTCATAAAAACATACAACTGAAAAAAATGCAAATTTATCACTCAAAGAGATAAATAAAAATTTGATAACAAATATTTATATTCACAAATTTGTAAATGATTATATTATACAAAAAAAAATATACCTTCCATGATATGATTTGAAATTTTATCAACGGATATCTAATGTTTAGTTAAATGAAGTTTCATACTCTGTAAGTAATATTTATAGCATTACGTGTAATTATGAAAAGAAAAAGAAATTATTTCCAGTAGTTTTCAGAGAACTTGAGATAGTGTTACTCGGGTTTTAATAAAAAGAACTTTAATACAACATTCACTAAAGTTTAGCCTCTTTTGTTTTTATTTAAATCAAAATCCTCAAAGACATCTTTAAACAAATATTTAAAATTAATTACAAAATTTAAAAAAAAATAATAACACATACACACATTTTTTTTATATGATGATAAAAAAAGCACTATTGAAATTTTTTAAGAATGCACTAATTTTTTCCCCTTATAATTATTATACGTCTTATTGCATTTAATTAAAAAAAATCTAATACTATATATATGTTTCTTTGAACTTAATTATATCATGATTTCTTTTTAACAAAACAAATTAAAATATAAAAATAAAAAGAGGCATGAAATTTTAACCTTCAGATTGTCAGTGTTTGAAAGCAATCATAATTGTGAAAATTTCCCTTAAGTTTTTTTAATTACAATTATTATTTCATTTTATTAATGAAATTTCCAAATATCGGTTATAGATGGAATTTTTTTATCTTACATTAGGTGACAAAAAAAATTGTCTCAGAGAACAACGCGCAAAAAGATTTTTAATCTCTCTCTTTTAATGAACTTTCAATAACTGAAAAATATTTCGTTGCCGCTACTATCACGCCATCTGTTAGAATAGCACGAAACGAATATTCACAACTTAATCACATGGTACCGGGACTCGTTTAATATAAGCAATGCCAATCCAATTTTTTATATTCTATTATTTTTTCTTTCACAATAGTCGGTCTAGTTAGAAATCTTTCAATGTGCATCTTAAAAAAATTTAGAACAAAAAAACATTCCGATATCAATACTATTATCTCACATCAAAACGGAATATTAATCAATATATAGAATTTAATCATAAAATACAGAGTAAAAGATCATCTTTATTCCTTGGGAATCAACTCTATTCATATATTGGCTTTTGTTATATCAAAATTTTTATTTGTGATCTGAAACTAGTGCGCCCCAACTCCTATTGCAGAAAAATATTTTTTTAAAACTCTTTTATCAAACTCTACAGCTGAGAAATCGAAAATGAAAATTTCATACTACTTAAGAACTATATGAAATATTAATTAAATTGCCTTACAGATTAATAACTATATTCCAACAGAAATGTTACAAAAAAAAAAATCTCTTTATTGCAATAGGCATCTCTAACAGGAAATTTTTGCTTCATTGTTAAACTAACAGATGGCGCCACAAATGGAAGATTTTCTGGATTGCCATTTCTTGATTAGAATGGCTTGTCTCAAAATCTTTTCAAAATGTAAACTCGATCTATCATTAAAATATAAGTAACAAAACACACATTTTTACCAAATTATTCATTATAAAATTCTTGACTTTTTAACTGTTCATGAACACTTAAAGAAATTGCTTATAAATTACAAAATAAAAGGTGAATAATTTAAATAATTTTCATTGTTAGATTCAGAATTAAATAAAATCTTCACTCTGCAGCATCATTATTAATAACTTTTCCTAATCATGAAGAAATATATATATATATAAAACATTCTAGAGATCAAAGCATGAACCAAAAATTATCATACAAAACATATAGCTAGTATTTTTGTTAGTTGGTCCTCAGTGAGAAAGCATTTTCCAAAATTTTCCAAATTACTGAAGAATTCCTGTATTTTAATAACTTCAAAGCATATTTTATTTCCCAATAATTTTTTTCACTTTTCTTAATGTGCGTGTGTGTGTGTGATTACCAGTATGAAATAAACGCAAACGATTTTTTTTTATAAATCATTCAAGATATTTTCTTTTATTTTCAATTTTTTTTCTATAATTTATTTTTATTTACAATAGAATAGTTACACTAAGGTAATTCCATTTTAGTTTTTTTATATTAATAAAAAATGTATATAATATTTATGTAGTTTATAATTATTTCCATTAAAAAGAAATAAGTACATTTTTTTAAAAAAAATTTAGATGATGGTTATTTTATAGTTTAATAATGCAACAAAAATAGAGCATGTATATAAGAAAAAATATATTTTTCTTTTATATACTTATTTTACTAATTAGGTTTGATCATTCTAATTCAATTGATGGTCTAATAAATACAATTAATTCGCAAAATTTTAAATTAGAAATTTTTCTTAGAGAATGGTTTTATTGATATCTTCTATGCAAAACTCATTTATATTTCAGCATTAAATATAAATTATTCGACAATAAAGACAACTGTATTTCATTGAAATCATTTTTCACAAGTGAGAGTTAATTAAACCTAAATTTTGTGAAAAATAATAATAATAAAGTACTCTGAAGTACTTACCATTTTTTTTAAAAAACATTCTTGATCTTGGAATGTATTGTAATATTTTAATTCATTTTGTTCTTTGTATTTTTAATCTCTTCTGCCAATTTCAGTTAAAAAAACGTCATAATTTAGAAATGGCAGACGATTCTGAACTTGAATTTTTTTAGTCAATGAATTGTAATATTACAAAAAATTAAAATTGGAATTCCAAATATAACTTATTTTAAGAAATTGTTTATTAAATAGAAAATGAATTCTGTATTATTTATACTAATAAGAAGATATTTAAATAATAAATTTTAATCACAAAGCTATTCAAACATGATGAAATATTCTAGAATTTTTACAGCTCTCTATATTTTTATTTGGGTTTTGTTCCTTCAATTTTCTGTTATTGCAAAAGATATAAAATAAAAATTAGTTTTTTTAAATTAAATTCCTTTTTTGACTTGTAATAAAATATCATAATGAAAAAATTTATTTGAATTTAAGAGTAGAAATTTTTATATTCATATATGGCAACATAAATTTAAATGCGTGTATATTTTACTTTAAGAATACTTGTGCCATCAAATTATTAAATATTTGATAAATAAATAAAACATCAAAAGCACCCAAACTATAAGTAGCCTTTGAATTTTTATGGATTAATCGGCTTATAAATAAACCTAAAAAGTGAAATTTCTTGGAAGAATCCATTCTAATTTATAATTTTATAATGTAGTTCCTTTTCTTTCCTAATTTTATATTTAAAAAACTCATGAAGAGAAACAAAAATAACATGTAAAATTTATTAAGAATCAAATTGGCTGAAAACAAATTTCCAAAAGAAAACTTATTATCATACGTATTAATGTTAGTTTTTGTTACTTCTTCGTAACATATTTGAATAAAACAAATATTAATTCTCAATAGGTTATTAATATACTAGTTATAGTTTGCGGTTGGCAGTTTCATCGGTAATTTTGGTTTTGATTTCATTGAAGTTAAATCTCTCGGATGCAAATTTAAGTCTGTGATTCCGTCTAATTGTCAGACATTAAAAACATGATGGTTTAAAATTCTTACATGTTTTCGGCCCTACACGAAAATTGATTAAGAGATCTATATACAGTCGCTCAAAAAATTGAGAGTACATCTTAATTTTACTTGATAAATCCAACTTTCAATACAAATAGCACATTAACTAGAAGTCAAAACATTTTTATTCTTACATATAACAAATGGTTTAATTTAAAGTAAAAATAAAGAAAATTCAACGAAAAACCTCTAAACTGAAAAATTTCAGAAGCATTTGAAATAAACATTAGCAGATTTTTACCTCAAAAAATTTAAAATACACCAATTAGATCTTGTAATATCGCGCAAAGAAAGAAAGTGTTAATATTTAATTGCATGTCTTTTGGCTTTTATAATGACTTTTAGACGTCGTGGTGCTGATTCGACAAATTTTTGGTGGAATTTGAAGGTATTTTATGCATTCTTCATGCAGCAATTGTTTTAAATAGGATCTGTTTCTAATTTTGTATTTTTGAACCACTATTTTGAATGTGGCCCTCAGGTATTGAATGGTACTATCAGGGTACTGTGGTAGTGCTTCTAAATCCTGTCTGCAGTGTGAAAACATCGTTATTTTAGAGTTACGTGCATTCTTTTTGGGGTCATTGCCTTGCTGTAATATTAGTATGCGTTTGTATATAAAAAATATATATAAATATTGCGTTTCTAATCGCAAAGTTTCGATGAATATTGTGGCAAATTAATGGAAATAAAGGAAAATAAATCAATAAATGTAGAAAAAAATACACGTAAAACATCTTTATTGTCATATATCATACAACATATTCCAAAACATACATAGTACGAGGGCTAACCAGAAAGGAGATTACGTTTTGGAATAAAAAAATAAACAAAATATGGGAAACAAATTTTATTATATACAGATGAAAGCCACACTCAAATACTACTTTTCTACATAGTCACCATTCAAATTAAGGCATTTATCGTAGCGATGTACGAGCTTGGAAATTCCTTCGTCGAAAAATTCGGCCGCCTGCGCCTTCAACCACTTCGTTACCTCTTCTTGCAGCTGTGCGTCGTCATCAAAACGCTGCATAGCCAGCCACTTCTTCATCTTCCTTGCCGACATTGTTTGCATGCATTTCTTGGGATTTGGGGGAGAACTTGTGTGCCCCCATTGCATTGATTGCAATTTCGTTTCACAGTTCACGTGTTTCACCCATGTTTCTTCACCAGTAACGATGCGATCGAGTAAAGAGTCACCATCCTTATGGTAAGCGTCCAAAAGTTCAACGCTGCTGCCATTCGCTGATTTTTGTGGTCCTCAGTCAAGATTTTTGGAATCCATCTTGCACAAAACTTGTGGTAACCAAGCTTTTCGCTGATGATTTCGCGCAACAAACTTCGCGAAATTTGTGGAAAACTCAAAGAAAGTTCCGTTATTGTGAACTTTCGATTTTCACGAACTTTAGCATCGACTTTTTCGACAAGTTCGGCAGTCACTATGCTGGGTCTCCCACTTCGATCTTCGTCGTGAACATTGGTTCGGCCATTTTTAAATCTTATGACCCACTCCACCTTCAGTGATAATGTTGTTCCCATACACATCACAAAGCTGCCGATAGATTTCTATCGGTTTACAGTTTTTTGCAGTCAGAAACTTTATTACTGCACGCAGCTCGCGGGATTTTCAATTAACGCAGACATTTCAAACCGTCACAGTAT
>JAOUZG010034608.1:1283-40565 GCA_026289955.1 Argiope argentata
CATTTATTGAAAGTTACTTTCATTACAGTTTTCAGCGAACCAGTTTGGAAGTGTTCATATAATAGAAAAATGTATATTGGTTATTTTTCTTTAATTTAAGCCCTGATTCAGAAAAGCCACTGATTTCTTTTGCCAGCCGCAGCATCGGCTTCACATTTCAGTTTTTCGAGGCTGAGTTTGATGGCATATTTTAACACTCTTCTATCAAAAACTTTCTTGGTAGATAAAGTAACAAGATTTTCAGCTTCGTCACCAATTCTATGCAATATATCCCATAAAAATATCTCTAATCGCTGCGCAATGTTATCTTTCAAATGTAAATTTGGATGTGTGTCTTTCAGAATATTCTTAACGAATTCTTCCAGTTTTGTTTTATGTTCATTTCTGTCATTTTCAGCATGATTTTTAGAATTTGTCACAGAATATTTACGTGTTTTTATTCGTAATTTACTTCTGTTTTTTACAATTATTAAATCGCTGTTTTGGTTAGAATGGCTGCATCGTTTCAAATTTAAATCTGCATGCGAAGGACTATTTCTTTCTATTCTGTTTATCAATTCTTCATAGTTTATACTAGATTTAATGCCGTTATTTTCTGTTTCTGAAATACGATTCAAGGTAGTTTCTTCAAACGTCAATTTTATGACATCATTTTTTCTTATATTTCCCGCCGTCGTCGACGATAAAGTTTGAAATCCTTTACTTTCTATTTCTTCTAAAAAAAGCTCAAATGCATTCATATCACTGCTCATTTCCTCTATATTTGCATTATTATCTAATTGGTCATGAAAGCAGTTTGAAAATTGCTGCTGAATTTCGATTTCTCCCTGTTTCTCAAATTGGGTATCGGTTGAATTTTTGCCTTCAGAGATCCTGAGCGAATCAGTATTTCTATAACTATTCGTCTCTGTTTCGGACGAAGTGAAACTGAATTCACGGGGATGAATCGGGCCGCGCTCAAGACTTTCTGCCACAAAGCAGTCATTTTCTTGTACGTTCGTCGAATTAGATGTCACATCATAATTTACTGTATCAACTATTAATTCATTCTCATCCATTGCGCTTTCTGTAAAAGCCCCTGACGAAGTGAAACGAAATTCATTGGAGTTTTGCTCAACCTTCTCTGTTGTGAAGGATGCCTTATCTTGCTGATTGCTTAAATCGCTAGCATACGATGCGTTATCCTCATTTTCATCTTTTGTTACATCAAGAGTATTTTGCAAATCATCTCTGTATGGATCATGATTTGATAAAGAATAAGGAATACGTATTATTTCCCACCGTTCATCCTCAATTCTATCTTCAGTTGCTGTTGGACTTGCTGTTTCATTGCATCGGTAGTCGGAAAATTGCGAGAGAATATTATTAAGTAAGCCGCGGGCTACTTTCAAAAAGTCGGCTTCTTTTTCATCCTCCATTTCTTCTTCAAATCTCTGAGGAGTTGAACTCAATCTCTCTCTGTCTCTGAATAATTCTTTTATTTTTGACTTCTGATGTTGCACTTTGTCATCTTTTTCGCCATCTGCAGGGCTTTCAGTTATTTTCTTGGAAGTTGCACTCGCCGATTTCTTGATTAAAATTGGTTTTACATTGCAATTCATTTTCAATTTTTTTTCTTCATAATTCTCATCATCATTTTCAGGATCTTGTGCTCTCTTCATGCTGGGTGCACTCATAGCTTTCTTGGGAAATGTTTTTTTGTTAAAATTATCCATATTAACGTAGTGGTTCTTGTTTTAAATAAACAAAATTTTCATAGTGATAGTGAATTCCGATAATGGTGTGAAAGTAAATAAACTTTCACGTATTCATTTCCTAACACGAACTGAAATTCACGCATTTAATTTCATGGATGCCATTTGTTTCCAAAGTAAAACATTTTTTTTTCGGAGCCAGAGCGTTGATTTTGAGGTTTATGCTCGTACTTCAGTCACTGCATCTGAATGTGTTTGCCGGCATGTTGCTGAGTCGAGTGCAATTAAGAGTAGAAATGAAACGTCGCTCCTCATATGCGTTGGGGAATTCTGTGGGAGAGGAAATTATGTGTCGGAATTCTCAACGGAAACCAAAAGAATTTAAGAATTTTAAAAACATGAAGATACAGCTGCACAAGGGTGTTTTAGAATCCAAATTTTCGTTCCGAAAACGAACACTTCATTTCTTTCATGTTACTTTATTCCTAAAACATAGCCTTTTATTTGTTTATCGTAATTATTAGCAGAATTATAAGAGTATTTGAATTTACCACGTACATGAAAGCCGATTCCTAATCTAAAACTCAACAATTTGTACTTTATAGTGTTTGGAGTAGAACGAACTCTGATCCTCCCTTTCAATTTGGCATAACTGTAGATTAAAACGATAAGGAAAACAATTAAACTCGTCTCCAAGCTCCCGTTAGGGTTTATTTTTCATATAGAGAGCTCATGCCAAATATGTCCTCAAGAGTTTTTACTTACTCCATTTTTGAGATAAACTATAATAGAACGTGCAATATCAAAAAATAAAAGTCAATTCCTACTCAGCTCAACGAAGAAAAGTTTTATTTTACTTTTTATTAAATAATTACAATTAATATAAATTATTTATCAAAAATTTTTTTTCACAAAAATTAAACTTACCTTCATATGAAAAATAAAGAAAGCCTTTTCATTTTACCGATCTAGCTCCTGCCTATTAATTTCAATTACAAACTTCTAAAACTCTATTTAAAGAATTAAAAATTAATTAAATTTAATTAAGGAATTAATATTTGAAAAAAACTTCATTAATTCAAGTGTCATATACAACAAGTTTAACAAAATGTATTTGAACTTGAATGGAGGAATAAAAAGTATTTTATTAATGGCTGAAAATTTGAACAAGATATATACATAGGGCTAGTATAAACTAATAACAGGAATTGAAAAAAAAAACTTTTTTTTATTCTCTATCAGAAACAAACGAGGGTGATTTATATCCATATTTTCTCGAATACTCTCTAAAACATTTTTTAGAGAATTTATTAGAGTGTACGCACGTTTCTTTCGAGTCGATTGAAACCAAAATTTAGCATAGAACTATAATTGAAATTCTAAAAAAATGCAACAAGTGTGATTACGTTTTCGAGTTAAGGCATTTACATTTTCTGAAAGTTCGAATCGATTGACAATTAACCTCTTGCTGGATTTCGCTCAAAATTTGATAGGTGTCTACAATAAAGATGTTAGGTTGGTGCACCGCAGTCTTGTGTAACCTTGCATAAGCCTGTCTTTTCGCCTTCTATTTTGATAATTATCGTGGTAATCTATACTCAAAAAACCAGGCAGACTAATTTCTCTGAATATATTTTGCTCCAAATCTGATAAAATATAAATTTGGTTTGAAAACAATATACAAAATTTCTTATTAGACGGACATTTTCCAGACATGCTTTTTTCGCAACTAGTATAGTCCAAAGCGAGGAGATTTCTCAAAATCGCAAGTTCTAGTTTGCTGACGATTGCAACACCTTCTCAATACTATGCAAATGAGAAATTAAAGCAAAATCAAACATGTAGGCAGAATTCCTCAGAAGTAACCATTTTAAAAACTGCATTTCCCACGAAAGCTCGTGACTCCTTGAAGGCATCGTCCACGGTCGTCTGCCTCATTTCACTCTCCATTTTTGAACGAAGTTTAAAGAACTTTAGCTCCTGTACTGTCTGCATATAGAAAAACCTGCTCAGAATTCTGCAGCCTCAGTGATAAAATTTTTTTAATTCGTATAAATGCTCAAAACCTCGAGGTGCAGCATCATTTCGAGCGATATAGCATGATAAAACTTTGACAAAGCTGACTATCTCAATAACGCCAATTTAGTTTCAACAGTTTCACCTCTTTTAGGTGTATTTAACCAATCAGACTAATCTAACTTTATTTTGCATGAATAATTTAATAATTACTTTGTTTATGTTTTTTTATAATATGCATTATTATATTTTTCTTGGGAAAAATGTAATTAATCAAATTAAATTGATTAAGAAATTTATCTTATTATTACTGATAGCTTTCGGTAAGCATAATATTCAGTAAACAACAGAGTCCTATGGAACAATTTTGAAGCAATAACTCTTATCAAAACAAAATTATTATTTTAAATTATAATTGCATAGATAATCATGATTAGTTAGTTTTGCTAGTAAAATTGGAGATACATTTAAGATTTATTTTTCAATATTTCTTGAAAATGGTGGCGGAGGAAACAGGCGATCCTTGAATACTTATCTAAGTTTCATAAGTTTTGTATGAGATAAAAAAATTTTTTGAAATAGATTAAGTATTCTATTTAGTGGTTATGATTGGGATATTGGGAATATTTTATTTCAATGAAGATTTAGCGAGTTCAAGATTTTTCCCGAAAAAGGACAATGATAAAGATGAGCTCTCTGTAGATGGTTTTCATTATCGTTGACAGTATTTTTAGGTGCTGCTACTTTTGATATGATATAAAAATGAGTACCGTGTTTTGCATGGGGACTTACCGTTGACTTTACCAGTTATTTCAAATTTTTCTAATATCTAGTGTCCCAAAAATGACTGATGTATTTTGAAAATCAAAAATAATTTTTTTAAAAAAAAGAAGGTATGAGAAAGGAAGGTAAAACTGCATCATTTTCTACCTTAGGCTTGAGAAATCAGAAAACTGTATGCCATCAAATTGCAAATTTAGTTAATATTTCCACCAATGGGTGGCGCTGTAGAATAGGAAAAGTAATAGCTTGAATGAAACTGCTGTAAGAGCTTTTGAGAGAAATTAACAATGATCTTTTTAATGCAATCCCCTTTCGCAGCTAGAGCATTTGAGGCAAAAATGAGGTAAACAATGGTAATCTCATTTTTGCTTTAACCACAGAGAAGAAGTAAAACCATGCCTATTGTAGATCACTTGTAGATTAACCTAGAATTGAATTGGCTTGTTTTAGGTCACTTGTAGGTAGGATAGAATTGAATTGGTATAAGACATCATATTAAAATATATGGTAAGGGAAAAATCTGATCAATTTGTAAAGTGGGCAGCAATGAAAGAAAGCGGTGATATAATTGAACACGAATCAACTAGTATCCTAAAATGGGAATTAAGAGAAGAAATAAAGTTACAATCGTTTGACAGATGGTATGTGTACAAAAATGGAAGAGTAACTTATGATTTTATTTCTAAATCAGAAATAAAAAGAAATATCACCCTCTGATAATCCAAATTATATCAAGAGATGGAATATTTCTCTTATATTTCCAAAGATTGGGAAGAATGCAGAAAACTAAATGTATCTGGGTAGAAATCGGTGAGATTTTCCATTATTTAAAGGAATCCATAGAAATCTCGGAATTAAGAAAGAATTTAAAAGTTGAATATTTCCAATACAAACTCTGGTGCAAAAGAAAGATTGAATAATTTAATGCAATTTTCGAAAACATGAGTTGAAGGAGAAGAAAGAATAGGCTTGGCTGCAGCTGGTTTCGATTTAAGAAAGGGCTAAGAATATAAACCTTTGAAAAAGAAACAATATAGTTCGAACAATTTAAGAAATAAAATACCTACAGCTATAGGTTTATTAAAGACTACTTCAAACAGGGATGTTAAGAAATCGTGCATTTTTTGTAACGGTAGACTTTCAAGTTCAGATTGCTTTACGACTCAAAAAGTTACTATTGGAAAAACAAAATATTATCAAAGAAAACGAAGCTGCTTTGCATGGTTATTTACATTTCACGTAATTAAAAAATGCTCAAAAAATGTTTCAAAATGTGTGATATGTTCTACAAAACATTTTCTTTTAATGTGTGATGTTCTTGACTCTAAAAAAAGGAATGTAGAAAGAAAGGAAGATAAACCCGCCCTAGATATTAATATGGCTAATTTTAATAAACGCAGTTCTAAGATATTTCTTCAAACTCTTAAAGCTAAACTGGCAACTGATAGTAAGCAGAAAATTGTGAGGTTACTTTTTGCATAAATCTTATATTTTGAGAAATGTAGCAGAAGAAATGAATTATACAACTTTTCAGAGTGAAAAAGTTAGGTACTCATGTAGGTATTAGACCATCCAACTTTATTGCCAAACTTGAAGTCGTCGCCAATGAGTTGCTAAACCGCCAATTATGGCTATCCAGCAACGGTGTAATCCGCTGATCTTTATCACCAAATTTAAATCCGTCACCAATGAGTTACTAAACCATTTAAGGTTAAATCGTTTAACCTTAAGACCTGTTTAAAGGTTCATGGCTAGAAGAATTAGAAGAAAGGAAATTAATCTGACATTAGCGATACCTGCGAAGTCATTGATATTCTAATAGTAGCTGACGTTATGGGAAAAATGTTAACTGGCAAAAGAAAAGTTTTTTCTTCAGGTATCGTCGCTGTAATGACTAAGATACCATAGGAAAATATTTTGGAAGAAAATATGGCAATAACAGTGCTGTCCTTATTTGTAAATGAAGCTGAAATCTCAAATTTAAGGATTCAATCGGAATCAGCGATCCTGTTGAGAAAAAGTCTAGGAACGAGATTGATCTTCAGACTAAGGAACATTTTTTAGAAACAGTAACAATTAATAAAGAAAGTCGATATGAGGTTTGTTTGCCGTGGTCTGATGACAAGCCACCTTTGCCCAACAACTTGAATTTAGCGAAGAAAAAGCTCGACTACACTACTTTAAAACTAGTAGCTATGAATATGTAGGACAAGTATGATAATATTCTTCTAAATTAGTGAGATGAAGACGTAATAGAGGAAGTTTCGACTAGCGAAATGAACTCTTATGGTAATTATTTATCTCCTTGTGCAGTGATAAAACTAAGTAGCAGCACTGCTCCAATTCGTCCAGCATTTGATGATTCTGCTAGATTAGCAAATTATCCATATCTTTGAATCAGTGCTTGGAATATGGTCTTGATCTTATAGAGCTTATACCAGATATTGCTATTTCATTCAGAGAGAGAAAGTGTGGCGTAATTGCTGACATTAGGAAAGCCTTTCTGCAAATAAAAATTCTTAATAAAGATAGAGATTTAGTACTGTTCTTGTGGTGGGAAAACAGGGAAGAAAAGAAATCACGAGTTTTTCGCTACACAAGAGTTGTTTTTGGAGTGAAATGCTGCCCTTTCCTTTTAGAAAAGACTTTTGGAGAGTTTATACATTGTGAATGTCGTTACTAGGGTTGAAACTAAAGATCAATTAGATCATTTCATCGACAGTCCTAAAACCGTAACGGCAAAAGGTGGTTTTGATCTTAGAGGATGGGAATGGTCTGGAGACTGTGAAACTAATTCAAAGAAAGAAACTCAAGTATTAGATATTATTTAGAGTAAGGAATTGAACACATTGAAAATTAGCATGAAATGGTTGGATGGTATTAATACAAAAAAAGCAACTAAAAGGACTATGTTATCTACAGTGCATAAAGTGTTTGATCCTTTTGGATTCACCACACCAGTGATGCTTTTTAGAAAAATAATGCTACAAAAGTCATTGAAATTAGGTACAAATTGAGATGAAGAAATAACTGCCCTAGTAGCACACAAATATTGTACAGCATTAATCAATATTCGCAACTTGTGGAATATTTTTAATATAATATAATATCGCACAATATTGATCAATATTATGCTACAAAATTTGCTACCTGGGTGGGGAACTTTGTAAAGAATATCTGAGGGGGTTTCAAGAACTAAAGTATTTGTCTGATATACAGATTCCTATGCGTTCAAGTATCTTCAGAAGATTTAAGTAGCTGTACTATTGATACATTTGTTGTTGCAAGTAAAGATGCATATGCTGCCGTTACATTCCTTAGAAAAGAAAAGAATGGGCGAATTGAGCTCTTTTTACTTGCAGCTAAGTCTCGAGTGGCTCATTTAAGAGGCACGACTATTCCAAGAAGGGAACTTTTGGAAATGTTACGATGTATTACTGGAGTGATTCTACAACGGTACTTGCATGGGAATTGAGTGAAGAAAATTGGTCTGTCTTCGTTAGGAATAGAATTCAAGAGATAAAGAAATTGAGTAATTCTACATCATGGAGACATTTACTTGGTGGTAAGAATCCTGTAGACTTGCCTTCCAGAAACTGCAAGGCAAAACCTCTAGTCTCCTTAAGATGGTGAGAGGCTCCACAATGGATGAAAAAGGCTTTTGAATTTCAAAACATAATGGTTTTCTCCAACCATGATTGGAACGAAGAAGAGATTGAAATGGAAAAGCCCAAGATGACTTATATATTATCAAATAATGAAGATAGTGGTGTTGCAAACTGGTACTGCAGATATGTATCGAACTATGATAGAATCGTTCGTCTTGTCGCGTGGATACTTCGTTTCAAGAATAACTGCAAAAATATAATTGAAAGAAAGCATGGTGAATTAAGCAGAAGGAAGCAGAAATGAAGGTTTTACTTATGATCCAGAATGAATCATTTCTCAAAGAAGAATAAAGGAGATTAAAAACCTTACAAGTATTTAAAGACTATCTAGGCGTCATCCATGTAAAAACTAAAATTATTTATCGCAAAGACAGCGAAGATTTTCTTAGACCCATTGTTCTTCCTCCGAAGCATGACGTGGTAAAACAGGTTCATCTATAACGCCCAAGTTAACAACTCTCATACAGGAGTCCAGATACTATTGAATATACTTAGAGAAAAGTGCTGGCTCCTAAACTGAAGAAAAGCAGTGAAACATGTGGTATACAACTGTACTACGTACAAAAGATATAGTTCAAAGAACATCGAAGTTATAAGTTCCCCCTTCCAGAAAATAGAGTGAAAGATGCTGAGGTTTTTCAGATAACTGGCGTTGATATGAATGGAGCTTTATTTCTTAAAGAAGCTAGAAAAGCTGGGTTTTAATTTTTACTTGTGCATAGAAAAGTTCATTTCGAGCTTGTTACTGCTGCATCGACAGATGCTTTTTTAATGGCTTACAGAAGATTTGTTTCTCGCAGAAGAAGATGCAAAACGATGTACTGTGATAATGGTTCCAATTTTGTTGGTGCAGCCAACTGTTTAAAACAACTAGACTGGAGCCATATCTAAAAATATGGAACAATAACTTATATTGAATGTAAGTTTAATCCTCCAGTTGCTGCCTGGTGTGGAGGACGGTGGGGGAAAATTAATAGAATTTTAAAAGATCTTTTGAAAAAAGTATTAGGACAGTCACGTCTCAATTAGGAGGAAATAATAACGGTTTTGGCAGATTGAGAGCGGATAATCAATTCTAGACCTCTAACTTACATTTGTGAAGAGGAAGCTATAAAACCAATTCCTCCATCGATGTTTGTACAAGATGTTCACGAATGCAATCTTCCTGATATAGATGCTGTTTAGCATAATCCTGTGAGTAAGAGACTGAAATACAGACAAGCAGTTCTTGAAAACCTAATAAATGGATTCAGATCGGAGTATCTAGGTGCTCTCCTTCAACGAAGAAATTTTAAAAAAATCAAGAAACTGTACACTTACTGTTAGTGAAATTGTTTTGGTGGTAGCTGATAATAAAAAGATAATTTTCTGGCCTTTAGGTCGTATCAGTGGAGTCATACCAGGTAAAGACGACATGTACCACTTGTTAGAGTGCAAACTTCCCATCAGAATTTCCTGCGCCCAATTCAAAGGATATATGCATTAAAGTTAACATCCTCTGATAACTTGTCCGTTTCGATAATGCCCGATAGTTTGAAAAAATGGAATGACATCTCCAAAACTTAAATCAGTACTTCTGTCAGCGTGAGGAAATTTAGTAGAGCCGGAAGAAGAATTAAAGTACCAGAGAAACTTAACTTATGATTATGATTAAAACTACATAATTTCACATTTATTTTCACTTTTATATTTAAATTTGGTTGGTCCGTAGAGAACATCACCCCCTTGGCGCACTTTTCAAAATCACCAACTCCCCGGGCTCTTGCGTCTTATCTCCTGGAGGAAGATATCATCCAACGACACCATCGAGTTGCCATATTTGGCGCTAAATATCCTTGGCGAAAAGAAGGTGATGCTCTCTCCTGTCGCACCGAAAATTTGTACAGCGTTGCTATGAATTGAATCTCTTAATTGTGTTTAAGTAATAGTTTAATGTTTTGTTTGTTATTTATAATCAATCGGTGGGAGGATGTTGAAAATGTATTGATATTTTTATTTATTTATTTTAGAATGGCAACGCTATTTAAGAAATATTTTTAGCTGTCTCGTTTTGCAGATGACAACTTGTAGTTTAATCCAATGATGAAATAAATCAAGTTGAATGTATTTCTAGGGGGATATTTTGTTCTTCTTTTTAATACAGAAAGCGAAAGAAACGGTGTTTTTCTAAGCAACTTTAATATACAGCTTGTGATTCTTGTATCCACATTAAACTTTATTCATATGGTAATTACATCTATAATTGAAGGAAAGATAAAAGTTTTTAAAATTTCAGTTACTTATAAAATGCAATTATAAATAAAGAAAATATATCAATCGTTAATACTAAATTAGTAAGGAATTTCAAATGCTGGGTTTTTTACATTTACAAAATATAAATAAGAAAATACAATAATAACATATTTTTAGTTAACCTCACACATTCACATTTATGTTGTACTAAAAATAATCGAAAGTCGATTCAAAATATTTCCAAAAGAAATTACAATCGTATTTAAGATTAATCGGAAATAATGCTAGCTTTAAGATCGTATATGATTTTAAATTAATTATATACATTCACATTACCGTAACACTCATAATTAATCGAAACTATATTCAAAATATATCGGACACAAACAAAATCAAGTTTAAAATTAATCGAAAAAGAGGTTCTTCTAAACAATCTTTCAGCTGTCAACAAATTCCGACCCAACCACATTGCTTTTCAGGAAAGGGACACAATTCATATTTCCCTCGCACTTTTCCCCTCCTTTTTCTTTTGGAGCAGATTTTTTGGAACAGCCCTTAGACACATCTCAAGTAGCAAACTCAATCATAACAAAACTGCTGTTGCCACTCATCATCAATAAATTCAGAAATAATAAAATTAAACATAAATGAGAACCTTATAAGTGACAAATTTTGGTTTTTTTCATTTGGGGAAAACGTGTCTAAAACGCAAATTAGTTCTTGCACACATAAAAACATTGTTTTGTTACATTAAATTTTTTTAAAAAAATCATTTTTTCATTCTTGCATCCCCGTATTTTAGGCTTTTTATCTTCACTCTTTTGCTATGATACTCTTTTTGCTCTTTAAACGTTTTATTTGACGCGGTGTGAGTCTTCGCAAAGGCATTATCCCTCCTTTTTTTGCATAAATTTTGTAATCGATTGTATGAAAATTTGGGTAAGGAGGATTGCAGACACCACGAAAGCTCAGACTTTTAGAATTTCGAACTTGAGCATTTTGTGGATTGCAGATACTAGAGGAAAACTGAGTATCCATTTTGGCTACTTTTCTTTGAAGAATGCTTAGAATCAAAATTTAAGTGAGTATGGAAACTTTCGAAGCTTAAAAATATTTTGCAGGATAAACTATTAAGAATTTAAGGTACATATAGAAAATTTTAGAAAGCATTACTTCTGGTAAACCAGTTGATCGCCGAAGGCGGCTAATAAGATATAAAATCAAAAGTTAAAATCCTACTAAAGCATTCAATTAGGTGCTTCATTGGATGAATTTAAATTCCATCATAATATCTGAAAATATCGTATTAAATGAATTTATTTGAAATTGAATTAAAAATATTATTTAAACTAAAGATTTTTTTTTGTAAAATAATCACTTTAGAAGATACGAGAATCTATTTCCGTAAGTATGTCATAGCACTTAGTTGTCTGGAGGCTGTTAAGAATATTTTTGAGCTCGATTTCCTCTTCTGTTTGAAGTCTTTCCTTTATTTCTTTATATCTTCTTTTTTGAATGGAATTTTTTATTATATTGTGAGCCTTCTTCAGACCATTTTTGATAATATTTTACAGCTCCATTCGAAGCATTGGATTCAATGCAGCTATAAAAACGTTAAATGAAGGAGTCTGAGATTTGTATATAGATTTTACATTTCACCTTTGTTATTGAGTAATAAATAATAAAAGTAATTTTTATGCCATGTACGTTAGCGTTTTTTATATGTAGTTTAGAAATAGTCACTTTCGCTGTAAATTTTCTTTATTTGAAAACTCGATGGAATATTTCCGCTATAACCACCATATCGGTTTTGCAAATTTTTATTTCGTTTGAAATTTCACGATGTTTGGATTTATATTTATTGGTTACTTGTCTTCCTTTGCCTTCCATTTTCGAGTAATGTTAACCATTGAAGTTTTTTGTAAATTTCCAAATCACAATGAACTGGATTGATTTCGCCAAATAATTTCTCTACTTTTCAAACATAGTTAACCAAATAAAATGCTCATTTATTACGCAGTTTTAATTTAAAGCAATTTTTTTCTTCATTTTTTCAGTAATTGTTATCTATACGTTTTTTCTCACATTATTAATAAATAAACAGTTGGTAGACGAAAGGGGCTAGCATATTATACATAACCAGAAAAATGAAAGAACTTCTCCTCATTCCCACCGTTGCGACAATTTCGATAATTTTTCTTTTCATGTGAAAAATCCCGACATGAAACATTTGTATATGTCAGCAAACGAGGTTGTTGACGCATACAAATAGAATGATTTAGTTTGCAGCATTTACCAAACTTTTAGCGAAATCTACTGAGAGCAAGCCTAATTATCAGCATGTAAACTAAAACAGTAACTACAAATAGAAGAGAGCCGAATGAATTACATTTGCTATTGAATGAAAGATGACTAAAATCAGTTATTTCCGTATTTAAAATTAATAAAAGCTTAACATTCAAAGCGTTTGCATACCAAGAGCTGTATGAAATTTGGAACCAAATCCATCAAGGGGTTGAACGCCCGCTGGTCCGTTCTTATGAATTTACATAAACACGAAAATTCAAAAACATAGCAACTTATGCAAATGAAATTTCGTTCATAGCTTTGACATTTAGATTTAGCTCCTTATCACATTTTGAATCATTCATGTCAATCGGATAATCCCCTGTCTTGCGACTGCGATTGCTGTGTTGTGTCCAGTTTTGTTTTTAAGCGTTGATTTTTGAGGCTCATATCTTAGTCTCTTAACCCAGTGATTAATCGTCAGCGATCACAATCCAATAGACATTTTCTTATTATCATAAGGTGAATATTTATTAGAGAGTATGCGACAAAGATACAGAGCGATTTATTACAAAGTTCTGTGTCATCTCGAAAGTTTGGGAAAGTGCATAGACTAGTTAGATGGTACGAACACGAAGATCTATTCTTATAATGAAAATATATTACATAAATTATTATAAACTAATGCAAAATTTCAACCATTTGCTAGAAGCTCAGAAAGTTAAACCCTGCCACGACTGAAGAATAGGCATCCAGAATGCTCTTGACTCTTATTATTCAAAATCCAGTAAACCAGCTTTCACTTCAGCAGAGTGATTTGTCCGTTTCCGTCCTTCCGATTGCAGCCGCTTTGTCCCGGTTTTTCTGAAAGCGAAACAAAAAAGCAAATAAGTTTCTTCTAAAAGTTTTCCCAGGTGTCAATTCACCTCAATGTAATAAAACGAAGTCGAGCTTTTGTTTTAGGTGTTACATAAACTCTTTAAGGTCACACCTCACTCTGAATATAAATCCTAAAATGATGAACATCATTTACATTGTAATAAATGGCCTTATATTCCCCCTACCGTTCCATATTCTGTCATGTCGTTCAGAATATTGTGCTATTTAGTGACGTGACGAAAGCCTTTCCCATCCAATTATAAAGTCCAGGTAGCTGACTTAGCAAGTTGTCACGACATCAATGCCAGTGTAGGTATCTCTGCTACCTAACTCAAGTTAACATAGGTACCTCCCAATAGAGGAACGCCTCCTCAGAATCAGAAACAGACCCAACACTTATAAATTAATCTAATTAAACTTAACTAAATGAGTTCTCCTGTAAGGAGTTTAAACTATTAGTAAGCCCTAAGTTTCTTTACAGGGCAAAATGATTTTAGAAATATTTCGTTATGGATATATAATTAAGAAGCAACCATATTGATGATGATTGAAATACAGACCGTTCACTTTACTTCATACTCTTACTGAAGTGTATTATGTCAGGGGAAAGCTACTGACAGCATACTTTTTTTCACATTACATAAGGCAAGAATATATGACTTACCTCACTATTCTTGTTTCACCCACCAGACAAAAATGGGCCCGCCGTTCTCCGGCGAATAACTTAACCTGAAAGTTCTATCTATTCCTAATAAGTAAATTGATCACAAATCTACTGCTTCCGCCGACGATTAATTTTTATGCTCCTTTCATTTCTTCCACATCCTCGTTTCCTCCGGATGCTGCCAAAAATAATTTCCATATCAATGCAGAATTTTTGCTCCTTCAGAAATAGCTCGACTCTTGGCTTCACACATTGTCGATGAGATGTTTGTGTAAGTTCCCGTTGTGAAGTCGTATACAACAACAGTTTGTGCAAAATGTTAGTTGGTAGGATTTTCTGCGAAGCAGAACAGCTTCATCGAAGGGCACCCTCAGTTGTACAAAGGGCCTTAAAAATAACCATTCGTACCATCGTGAATACTTTTATGGCAGGAAAATTCCATTTTCCGTAAGTTATTGATGCAACTGCATCAATAAGAAAATAATTAAACCGCAAGTATCGCCTTTCAGCTTTCATTTTCAATGTAGGAACGACGAAACAACTTCTTAAAATGCACGTAATTTGCTTTTAAGAAATTGGCTTCTTTTCTAATCGATACCCCGATGGCGAAAAAAGAAATATGCTCCGAGCTGTTTTGCTCTCACGACAAAGATTTGCATTATCATGACTAAGAAACATTATTATAATTATGAACTCACCGCTTAAATATTTTCTTTTAAAATAACCTCGGATAAAAATCCAATCTTTATTTTCCCTACATAATTGTTTTTTTGGGTATTAATTATGTTTATTCGATTTAGCTAGCTTCTTTGGCTTTTGTTTTTTAACTAAATATTTACCTACTGCAAATTTTATAATTAATAATTTTTATAATTACTCGGTAGCTTTTGAATTTTTCCATAATATTTAAATTTACTTCTCGTTCCTAGTAGTGAATTTCTTTAATATGAAGGTGAAATCTGAGAGCGGTTGCCGAATAATTCTAGAAAAAGGTTCGAGTTTCATTTAATCTGACTTGTTTCATGTTTACAAAGATTGGATTATTTAATCGAATCAAATTGGTTAAATTTATCTCAACTACTTTTCTGATATGGTGCATTTTTGAAACGTTAAACTAGTTAGCTGGAAATAGAATATTTCCTTTAAACTGGAAATAGAATATTTTAAGGTTTTTAAAACTAAACTTTCAGTTAATCTAATTTATTTTAAGCAAAATTGTATTTCATATTATAGAAATCCATGGAATATTTAAGAAAATTCCATGGATTCTCTGATATGAAATACAATTTTAAACTTATATAACATTAGAAATAATAAAATGCATTAAGCAAATATCGAAACTAATCCACATTGAAATTGGAAGTATTGAATGAATTTATTTAATTAGAATAATAAAATATGAAAATTTTTTGTCGGAAATATAGGAATCAAAATCAAATTGTAGTTGTGATTGAAGAGTTAAAAATTGTGCAATAAGCAAAATGTAAAAAACAGAATCAATAAAATAACAAAATTTTAGAAAAAAGAAAATCAATGAAATAAGAAAATCAATCAAAGGAAATTAAGAATTAAAAAAAAGGAAAATTATAGACCATCATGAAACATCAAAATAAATAATGAATGTGAATAAAATTTTCGCTTTATTCAAGTATTTTTATCAGCTCTTTTCAGTACATTGTTAAAAGCAACTTTTGAAAATTCTTATTAAATATTTTGAATATTAGAGATTTTTTTGACGAATTAAGACTTAAAAAATTTAGTAAATAATTTCTTCTACTATTCCGAATTAGAAATTCTTCATGGCTTTCTCCAAAGTATGCTTTCTAATTTCATTCAAACAAAAATGATTCTTTTCTTTTTAAAAAGAAATATTTTTTAGGATAGAAATGTTATTTATCTCATGGAGAATTCTTCTCTAAACAAATTTATCTTCTCAACAAATTTTCAGAAAACCCGGAGATTCTTAAAGAATGAAAAACATCATTTTAAAGTAAATCATGAAATAAGTAATTATCACTATGTTTAGACTACTTAGTATATATTATTTTTATATATATGTTAAGAATTTATTCCTTTTATTTCAGGACTATTTTTGCAGTATGCAACACATGGTGTTGCGTCACGATCAAACTCCGTGAGAGTTAAGTTTCTCTTTTCGGAAGTGGCAACAAGAAGGGAAAGAGATTTTTGAAAATATGGCGAAGGAGAGGCGTTGAATGTTTTTGTGCTGTGCTGTTTTGGTTTAAATATATGTTATTGTTTGTTTCTTCTGCGTTGTCATCAATCAACAAAACTGCCTACATTTATTTTCTAAGTCAATCCTAATAGGAACTACATTTCTGGCGCCTCCGGGTGGGCGGGTTTCGTTTCGAAGATTGATAACGGTAAGAAATTTGAATTTCCATTTTGAAGTTGCTGATACCTTGAATATAGACATTTATCGTTAAATTCACTAATTAAGTCAGATAGTAAAGATGGAAATTATTAAACGAAATAAAACGGCACAGCGTGCTTCTTTTACGAGAGCATATACTAAGTTAGAGAATATGCTGATTAATGAAAATGCTAACGCCGAAGAAATTGAAGTTTGTTTATATTTGCTAAAGCAAAAAACGGACTCTTTAGAGTTAACGCATAATCATTACTTAGATGCTTTAACAGATGAAACAGAATTCCAAACTGAATTTAATATTGTAGAAGATTATAGAGAAAAGGCCTTGAGAATAGAATTAAAGTCTAAACGAGTATTAGAGATTATTAAGAAGAAACAAAATAATGACGAAAGTAGTAATTCTGGCGATAATTCTCATTTGGCTGAGTGCGAGAATTCGTATAAAACGGTTCTCCCACGACTTCCTGAAATTGAACTGTATAAATTTGGCGGTGAACTGAGAGATTGGCTAACCTTCTGGAATCAGTTTAAAAACATACTTGAAAACAAAAATTTAACTGATTGCGATAAATTTCATTACTTAATTCAGTCGACAAAAATTAAGTCAGAAGCTAGAGAGCTTGTTGAATCTTTTCCTATTACTAATGAAAACTATCCTTTGGTGATAGAAAGCTTAACTGAAAGATATGGAAGAAAAGAATTATTAATTGATTTTTATGTACGAGAATTATTAAAACTGGTTTTAAATAACGCCACTGAAAAGAAACAAGATTCTTTAAGTGGTTTGTATAATAAGCTTTCTACTCAACTTCGAGCTCTAAGTAGTTTAGGCGTAACTACGGATCAGTGTGGTATAATATTATATCCGCTAGTCGAAAGTTCGTTACCGACTCATATATTGCGATCATTTGAAAGGCAAAGAAAAATAATGAATCTGAACAGGGTGTGTCAACACTTGATGCTGTAGTTTCGTTTCTGAAGAGCGAAGTGCAATCAGAAGAAAAAATAAAATTAAGTAGATCGGAAATATTACCCTCTGAGCGGGAATGTAAACACTTAGCAGAGGACCGACGTTCGCTCCCATCTGCTGCTGAATTATTCATTCAAGAATCAAACGGAGCATGTGAGTTTTGTTTAAAGGATCATGCAACTCGCTTTTGTAAAAAGGCGTTTTTCATTCCATTAGAAGAAAAGATCGCAATAATAAAAAAGAAAGGATTATGCCGAGTCTGCTTGACTAAGGGTCATCTTGCTTCTAAATGTCGATCTTTGATAACGTGTCAATTGTGCTCTAAAAACATTTAAAGTTCATGTGCCCGAATGTTGGATGTAATAAATCTGATTTGTCAAAACAAAATGTAAATGACAAAAATATTAATGAAAAAATAGGTGATTCTTTACATTCTCAAGCAACAAATGAAGTTATTTTACAAAATCTTGTTGTAAATGTGCATGGCCTCAAAAAACAACGTCAGGCTAGAGCGATTATAGATACATGATCTCAAAAATCCTATATTTTGAGATCGACTGCTGAAGATCTTGGTTTTGATTTGCTAAGAGAAGAAGAATTTGGCCATTCCTTATTTGGCGGCACTAAAACAAGGATGTATAAACACAATTGTTATAAAATTTACTTGAGTAGTCATGATGGTAATTATACTTGTAAATTTGATGCTTTAGATCATGATGTCATTTGTAATGACATTCCTTGTACAAAATATGGTTCTTGGATACATGAATTGAAAACTAAAAAGATATTCTTAACAGATATTCAAGAAAACTCAAGTCCCATTGAGATCCTTTTAGGTGCAGACGTTGCCGGTAAATTAATTACTGGTCGACGAGAACAGTTAGAAACCGGCTTAGTTGCTTTGAAAACCAAGTTAGGTTGGACTCTAATGGGTAAAATACCCAATTATAATGACAAAAGAGGTGCGTGCATGAACATCGTAAACATGTTATCTCAAGCGGATGTTCCTGTTTCTTCACTTTGGGAATTGGAACTACTTGGCATACGGGATCCTATTGAGCAAAATTCAAGAGAAGAAAAGGAGAAGGCTATTATGGTTCATTTTCAAGAAACAATTCGACATAAAGAAGATGGAAGATACGTAGTCCATATGCCTTGGAAGGTGGACCATGCCTTTCTAACAAACAACTATGAGTTATGCCTGAAAAGACTTGAATATACTACCAAAAAGTTGGAAAAGATCGGTTTTAGAGAAAAGTACCATGAAGTCTTTAGAGAATGGTTAGAAGAAGGAGTTATTGAGGAAGTTCCTGGTAAAGAGTTACCTATTGGAACGCATTACCTTCCACACCGACCCGTCATCAAAGAAACATCCACAAAATCTTCGATGAAGATAAGACCGGTGTTCGATGCCTCTGCTAACATCCATAATCATCCGTCGCTAAACAATTGTTTGGAGACTGGAAGTAATTTAATTGAAACGATTCCTTCTATTTTGACAAGATTCAGACTGAAAGCAATTGGTGTAATTTCAGATGTCAGAAGGGCTTTTCTACAAATATCTTTACATGAGAAAGATCGAGACTTTGTCCGTTTTCTTTGGTATGACGATGAGGGTAATATACGATCTTTCCGGCATGTTCGAGTTGTCTTTGGAATCACTAGCAGTCCTTTTCTGTTAAATGGCGGTTATTAATTACCAGTTATCAAAAGAAGCAATAAAAGAACGTTACTCTGAAGAATTTCTTAAAAAATTGAAAGATAGTTTCGATGTTGATAATTGCGTGACTAGCGTACAAAGTAATGCTGAACAAGAAACATTCATCGAATCGGCAACTAATGTAATGAAAGAAGGAATGTTTGATCTCAGAGGATGGGAAAGTTCTGTCATTCCTGCATCTTCAGAAAGTACTACGTCATCAGTGTTAGGATTAATTTGGGACAAAAATTTAGATACATTAGAAATAGACTCAGAATCCTTGAAATTTGATGAGAGAGGAAAAATAACTAAAAGGAAAATACTTTCAATGGTTAGTCGAATATTTGATCCAATAGGTTTCCTTGCCCCAGTTATGATTCATCCTAAGATTTTGCTGCAAACCACTTGGAAAACTAAAGAATCATGGGATGACGAAGTAAATGAGGAAATAAAGAAGAAATATTTAAAATGGGGAAAGCAACTGAAATACTTCAAAAATATAAAAATTCCAAGATGGTTAGGTGTGATGGAGGAATCTGCTTCAAGTATCCATACTTTTGTCGATGCCAGTAAGACAGCTTATGCAGCATGCATTTTCTTCAGAAGTGAATCCAGTATGGGCTCAGTGACTGTTCAGTTACTTCAAGCCAGATCCCGAATAACTCCCATGAAGACTATTACTATACCACGACTTGAATAATTGGCCGCTACCATCGGTGCTAGGCTGTTTAGTTCTGTAAAACAAGCTCTGAAACTTACCAACATCAAGACTTACTTTTGGACTGATTCTTCAACAGTTCTTACGTGGATAACTCGTCGAGAACAGTGGTCGGTATTCGTTGCCAACAGAATAAGTGAAATCAGAAAATTGACAGATTCGGAAGATTGGTTCCATATTTCAACTGACCAGAATCCAGCAGACATTTTATCAAGAGGTTGTGGACCTAGACAACTCCAGCAACGCAAATGGTGGGAAGGACCAGCCTGGTTAAAGAATTCGATGGAGCAGTGGCCAAAGTCAGCTGTAAATATTAATGAGAAAGAAGTAGAGATGGAGAAGCGACAATCAGTCATCTCTGCTAAAAACACAGAGTTAGAGTCAATTTCATTACAGTTGGCCAGAAGATTTTCTAAATTTTCAAAAATTGTTAGGGTCATGGCTTGGGTGCTACGTTTTCAACCAAAGGCAAAAAACTTAAGAAAATGTATAGAACTTCAAAATGAAGAATTGTTGAACGCACAGAAGATTATTTTTCGTGTAGTACAAAAGGAAAGTTACTCTAACGAAGAAACAAGAAAAAAATTGAAAGGTCTTCTAATATTTGAAGATGAACAAGGAATTTTAAGATTAAAGTCCAGATTGATGAACGAAGAAGAATCGAAAGAATTTATTTCTCCAATAGTTCTACCATCGAAACACTTAATAGTAAGACGATTTATAGCCCAAGAACATCTTGCTAACAAACATGCTGGAACATTAACTCTTCTGACTCTTTTACGTGAAAGATTTTGGATCGTGAAAGGGAAAAAGACTGTCCGAAGTGTTATCAAAGAATGCTTAAAGTGTAAAAGGCAAATGGTGAAACATCTTGAGGTACCTTTTCTGCCTCTTCCAAAAGATCGAACAGAGTTGGCAGCAGTTTTTCAAGTATCGGGTGTTGACTTAGCTGGACCTCTGTTGACTAAATCTAAACAAAAGGTTTGGATTGTACTTTTTACTTGTGCCGTTTTTAGAGCCATCCATTTGGAACTAATACCATCACTTAGTACAAATGACTTCATTCAAGCTATGCGTAGGTTTACTGCCAGAAGAGGACGAATTTCTGTGATGTAACCAGACAATGGAAAAAATTTTACAGGGCTAAACAATGCTTTGAAACAATTAGATTGGCCTACAATTGAAAGTGAATTTAGAGTCAACGAAATTCGTTGGAAGTTTAACCCACCTTCCTCTCCATGGTGGGGAGGCTTCTGGGAACGCCTGATTGGAATTTTAAAAGATCTTTTGAGGAAATATCTTGGCCGCCCTTGTTTGTCTTATGAGGAATTGCAGACTCTTGTCTATGAGTGCGAATCTGTCATGAACAGCAGACCATTAACTTATGTATCCGAGGAACAAGAACTGAAAACATTGACCCCCTCAATGTTTCTTCAAGATATTCCATTAAATGATGTTCCCGATGTGGATCAAATTGAGAAAACTAATATTGTTTTGAGATGGAGATATATTCAGAAGGTTCGTGAAAATCTAAAACAAAGATTTAAAAGGGAGTATCTGGGTTTCCTTCGTTTCTTCAGTTACCAAAAGAGAAGATATAATAAATGTCGGTGACATAGTCTTAATTGGCACTAATGATAAAAAAAGGCTGCATTGGCTACTAGGAAGAGTGCTGGAACTTTTTTCAGGAAAAGATGGAATCATCAGACTTGTAAGACTGCGAACTGAAAAGGGAAACGTACTAAGACCAATCCAACGATTGTACCCTTTGGAATTGACACCAAATCATGAGCAGGTAACATCAGAAACTCTGAAGGTTCCGGAAAAGGTAACTAAATATCCTGAGCCTAATACAGACTCTAATGAAACAGTTTCCGTGACTCGCTCCGGACGAGAAATAGAACCAGTTAAAAGACTAGATTTGTGAACTTCTAAACAAACTTTTGAACTTTCTATATTTGAACTCTAAAATATTGCTTTAAATTTACATTCTATTGTTTTGAAATATTTATGTTGCTATTCGTATCTCTTTGTTATCTCAAATTCTATGCGTGTATTATCTTTATATTTACTGTTTTGAGTTTCGTACCCCCAAACTCAAGGAGGGGAGAATGTTGCTTCACGATCAAACTCCGTGAGAGGTAAGTTTCTCTTTTCGGAAGTGGCAACAAGAAGGGAAAGAGATTTTTGAAAATATGGCGAAGGAGAGGCGTTGAATGTTTTTGTGCTGTGCTGCTTTGGTTTAAATATATGTTATTGTTTGTTTCTTCTGCGTTGTCATCAATCAACAAAACTGCCTACATTTATTTTCTAAGTCAATCCTAATAGGAACTACACATGGAATGCAATTTTGGAAGAAAAATGTAATATTTCTACATTATTCCTATTTAAATGAAATGAATATTTTAAGTATGTCTGAATAATTCTTTGGATTTTTATTTAATGCTACGATTAAATAAAGATTCATTCAAAGAAATAAAGATTTATTTAATCCCTTTTAACCATTTTAAAACTGTACTAAATTAAAAATTAAATAAACAAATATTCATATTTTCAATTTATTCGAAGGATATTTTCTGAAAAGAAATACACAAACCATAAAAATGATTCAATGTATACCATAGTGATTCATTCCTTCAATAGCATATTACTGGAAATCAATAATAACTAAAGTTTTCTTGGCAAAAATAAGACTGAAAATATGATGTACTTCTCCTTTGGAAAGCATTTGAAGGTTCTTGGGACTATTTCATTTTATTTCAATTATGGAGCTTCCTTCAATTTTTTTTTTTCATTTTTAGCTAAATAATTTTCGATTTGATTTGAAATTCTTTTTTCGTATGTGGAAATACTTGTAAAACAGAGAAAAGTAATATTTATTTTTTTATAGCAAAAATGGATTTGCCTTCGTAAAGTGCAGCCGTGCCAAAGCGTCAACACTGGATCTGGTGTAGAAATAAACCTATATGACAAATAACTCGTAGAATTGGTTTCATTTTACTCTCCTTTTTTTCAGTTAATAAAAGCGTATTATAAAAAAATATAAAATAATTAAAAATGACTTTTCAATACAATCGACGAAATTATTTGTAGTACTGTACAAATAGGAATATAAGTTGTTCAATTTCTTCCAAGTATCTTAAAAGTGTTTCGATTTTCCTACATTTTATATTCTTTATTTTTTTCCAAAAAAATTCCAAAAAAAAAAGATTTTATTATAACCAAAGAATTGATTTTCGCATTATTTAGATTTACACTTGATATTGTAACGGAATGTCCTCCACTAAGTCCATAATTCAACGGGTTTGCTTGTAGCGAGTGTATGGCTTTAGTAGTAACAACGACCTTATTAACACGAAGAGACGAACCAAGCTAACACATAGCAACTCCCTGTAACTAACGGTGGCCCTAAAGTAGTATCTAGTGGTAAGAGAGCATCAAACAAAGCGGAGAGGCAGGATGCAGCCATAGAAGGACGTTTGCAATTCTCTACTGCCTCCTCGCTTTAGCTGTATCCCTCTGCAGACTCATTACTATACGGCTAGCTACTCCATACACGACTCGATGTTGTGTCTATAATAAACTCTAGGATTCGGCTCACAGCTCAATTCAGCATATGCTCGCGCTTTGCACAACGCTTGAGCTTCGCTGGATTGATATAACCTTTTGCCGTTGATTGGCTGTACGACCCTAAACTGACTCGGTGACTCTTTCCACGATTGCCTTCAGCTTAGTCTATCGTCTTTTTATAGTCTCCGGAGCAGAGCAAAGAAGATTCTGGAATAATCAAACATATCTAGGCACCAAAATACTCGAAGATTCCAGTATTATCTGTGTTATCGCCAAAGTCGACAATCGGTTGCCGAGTTTCTCGGCAAGCCGTGGTATACTGATTCGGCATCCAACTGAACTGATCGTAAAACTGTTTTTCTGAACTGTACTCACCGTGCCTGGAAGCAATGTTACAGATTTATAATAATATTTAACCAACAGATTGATGAATGGTGTTAAGGAAAATAATCAATTAATATATGTTTGGTTTTCATTAGAATGTGTACATTTATTTTCTAATTTGGATTTTTTTCCAAATACTGTTTCGTAATAAATATTACAAAAATCAGGAAACTTTAAAATTTCATTTTACTAAATAACAGGATACTTTAGTTTATAGATTACATTATCTAGGAGAATATGTGCTAATTCATTACTTGGTTGTTCTAAATGACTCCGGTGTATTTCATAGTTGTAACTATTTTTTAATAAATTATGCAATTCTTTTTTCTCTAATTAAAGGTCCCTCCCTATAAATGAGGGAAAAAAGATGATTTGGATGGATGTTTTTTTGATTTATTGATATTTCCAAAACTGCATTTTCGGTAATAAATTATATATATATATATATATATATATATATGCTTCTAATGTTATAAATATTAACGGTTTATAAATATTAACTGATTTCCCACTTTTTCTATTTTTAAAATTCTTAATGTGGTTAATTTAATTTTGAATATTTTTAATTAGGACAATTGAAGTCCCACATTTCAAAACTTTTAAATCAAGATAAAAAAAAACGTTTCCTCAATGCTATATATTCATGATGGTTTTCAATAAAAAAGGGAAAATTCAAATCGGGTTAGGTTCATTGCATACTTATTCTGCAAGGTGGGTACATAATTTGATTCTCTAAGCTTATGCAATCTTACTAGTCTTACATTTGCATAAATCAGTGAAAGAAGAATTAACGACTGTATCCTGAGATGAGATTGTAAATGGATTATATGATATCATTATTGAAAGTTGATCCATTTTGTTTTGTACTAATTTGCAAGTTGTGCTGCACATCAAGCCTGCCAGAACGAATAAAAGCGTCCTAGCTTCGATTTTCACGTGTGCTTTCATGGTAGGGCTCATTTTGAACTGAAATTCATCATGTTGTAAAGAGAATCAAACGTGTAATCGGCTTTCTATTGACTGATTCGATTTGACACTTGTGCTAGGATGTAAGAAAAATATCAGATTTTGTTTATCAGATGTAATATATATTTTGAATGACTGGGTTTTGATCAGAAGGATAAACATTTAAATTGCCATTCTAGTGTCAAAGAAAACATGTCAAATTATAAATAACGCATGCCCGTGTTCACGACAGGCAGAATTTATGCTGCTCGGCTAATTTCGTTGAAACGTTAGTTTGAATTTCAATTTTCCGTGTAATAGCTAAATGATGAACAATGCTTATTTTTTACTATTCTCTTCCGAGGCATCATATTAGAATTCGGGTAGACATAATTCCAAAAAATCTTTTTAATAATCCAAAAGACTTTAAAAATAAAGGCAGACTTCTTGAAAATATACTAAAATGTGCAGGCAAGGAAAACTGCGGTTTATTTTATTCAATGTTTGTTATTTCTTCTTTTTCTTGTGTACTGCCGACGACCCCGTCACCATTGGACATAGCAATATCGACAGGAATTGTTGTGGCCTACTGCTGTCTTTAAAGCCTCACTCGACGACCTACGTCCTTTTCGATTTAGTCATAAATCTATCAAATGACCCGATGTTGGACCACCCCTCCCTGTTAACGTGGATCAGATGCTTCACGCAAATTGTCGGTAAAATTAGCAGACATCAAAGAACACCAGAAAAATACAATTGAGAGAAAAAGGTCAAAATGAGTAGAACTCAAGGCGGACAATGGTTGTAAAAACAAGACAACATAATCCATCCGTATTATTCAGAAAATTCTCTGAATTGGCATCCTCTTCGAGGCAGCTTTGATCATACGCCGCAGGCGATCCATCTCTAACCTCAATCCTCATTCTTCCTCTACATCTGCCATCTAGTTTTACGATCAACAGGTCAACAATTTCAGGAAACCTCTTCAAAATTCTCTGTATTCTTCCAAATGTGCTTCCCACTACAGAAGAAGGGCAAATACTTTTAAACATTAAATTTTTGTCAGAAAGAAATGTCAATTTTCAACATCATGTTGTAATGACACGATTCTTTAATACTTCTTTAATACACGATTCTTTAAGAAAAAGCACATAATTTAAATAAAACGTAGCACTCACACTTTTCTTAAAATTACCTATTCTAAATCAAAGCAAAAGCATAACATCCTTCTTCCTCCGCCACACAAGCTCTTCTGTTTCTCTCTTTAACAAAAAACAACAACCCTCAACGGAGGCGTCGAATCTCACCAATCGTTTCCGCAGATGTCGCCAATGGCCTCCAAACATCACAACTTTCCCCCAAGGTGATTAATTTTAATTTGTTATTTGAAATTAGAACATTTTGTCCACCATTGTGACGGATTGCCAAAACGTTACAATATAAATACTACATATAAATTCATTATCAGAGGAAGTAGGTATGCAAAGTTATCAAAATGGAACACCAAAAAATTTCCATACATATGCTAAAATTATGAATGGAAATACTTATTTACATTCTTCATTAGAGGCAGACAGTCTAGACAACGCGTCTACATTCACTAGTTCGCTTCCCGGCAAGTGTTCTATATCTAGGTGATATCTCTGCAAGGGAAGAGTCCATCTTTGTAACTTTGATGACTGCGGAGCATTCTTAACAATGTATGTAAAGGGATTATGGTCACTGATGATTCTGATGGATGCTCCAAAAATCCATTGTTCACATTTTTTCAAATTCCATACTATTGCTTAAGAGCCTCCCTCTCTATCGTTGGCCTTTGAGTTTGGGCAGGAGTCGATTTCTGACTCGCACAGCAGGTAGGATATCGCTTTCTGTTTCAGCTCTGTGATAAACGTGCTGCAATACCTGTTTGGATGCATCTCTATGAATAAGGAAAAGCTGCTCCAATGATGGCGTACGACATTCTGTAGTTTGTGACAACTTATCTTTCAGTTCTTGAAAGGATTCTTTCCTGCCGAGGACTTCCGGTGATCGTTTCTTTGTCAATTCTGTAAGGGGATAAGCAGTTTCGGAGTAATTTGGTAATCTCTGTAACAGTTCAGCAATCCAAGCGCACTTTTAAGCTGAGTTTTTGTTCTTGGCACTTCCAGCTCTTGTACCGCTCTTGTCTTTTCTGGGTCCGGTTGATACTTCCTAGAGTCTATTATGTGTCCGAGATATCTGATTTAAACTGCCGCAAAGGAACACTTCTTGCGAGTTGTAAACTTGGTTTCACTGTAAAATTCAGTTTACAGTGAAATCAAGTTTATCTAATTTTGTAAATATGCAATCCAGATGTTGTAGATGAACTTCAAAGTAACGAGGAAATATTGCAAAATCATCGATATAAGCTCTTGTGAATTCCCAAGCACAGAATTTACAACAACAATTATTAATAGCCTGTGAAGTAAAGCAAAATAAAAGAATTGTTGTCAATAATGCATAATCAAAGAGACTGGAGAGTCTTACTTGAATTTCAATGTCTTTGAACTTCACAATTTTTTGAACTTTTGTTTATTTTATTTTTTAATTATTTTTATTATTGTTTAAAATTTATTAAGCTCTTGCATTCTCTGACGTTATGAAAACGTTTCCCTTAGTCAGGAAAAAACCGATTAATATTATTATTACATTTTGTGACAGAAATTTCTTGTTTTAACATTCATAAATATATTTGCAAACTATCAAATACAAGGGAAAACTTCCTTTAAAATTCTAAAATAGAGCATATTTTGGAATCTCCTTTTTGTGTTTGGGAATCTTTATTCCTGATTTTTAATTTTTTTTATTGTTTTCGTATGGCTTTTCATTTATGTCTTAAATGCCTTTTAATTAAATGGTATCTGCAATTTTAATTTATTAGCTGTAAGTTGAAAAAATTCAACTAGAAACTCGAAACCGTTTCAAGCTTTTCATATTCAAGAAGAAAACATTTCACTGAAATGGTTACTGATATGCATTTATGTTTTTTAAATAACAAGGGAATTTTTTTTTGTCTACTCAGCTTAGAATATAAAGTAGTGAAAGCAATGTAGGAGAGTTGAACATTTAAAAATAGAAACTCAAATTTTGAAAAAAAATCTTTATTTTAAAAAGAAGTTATATCTCCAATTGAAATTTCTAACAATATGAAGTTATTCTTTAATTAAATTAAGTTCAATGATTTATTATGATCCATTAATACAAGGGTAAACTGTATTATTAGTACATCAGTATATGCTTGGCCAAAAACATATTTTAAAAAGCATATTGATTGTTATTAACAATACTGTCAGGCTAAAAGAAATCAAAAGCAGTTTATGTTTAAATTCTATACAAGATTTCTTTGAAATAGTGTTACTTTTTTAGCGTAGCGGGTTCGGATTGAATGGACTTTATTTGAGGACAGCACAAGCAAATTTATTTACAGCTATTTACAGGCATATACAGGATGATTTGAAAAAGTAAAACTTCAGAAAACACACTCCAGCAATAATCAGTCACTTAGAGCGTAAACGCAAGCCTTACCCACAATAAACACAAAATAGCTATCGTATATCACAGCAAACAGTAAATCACAGCGAGCTCAATAACACAACGTTAACAGCAAACGCAAACACAGCTCACTAGTAACAAGCGAAAATCCGCTGGTCCAGCCAAACTCTTCTCTTCCTTGAGAGAGCAACTGCCGAAAGCGGTAGCCCGTTTCTTATATAGCCGGGTGAAAGCACCGAGAGGATTCGGCAATCACCGAGAGAAAACGCATCCAGAATTGTCTCGGGGTTACAAGAATATTCCTCTCGCCAAGTCAACTCGGCTGACGCGAAGCACCTTGTGAAGCGCCACCAACGTTTTCACCTTCGACGCGCGTTTCTCCCACTTGTAACATTGACCCCTCTTCAAGGACTGCACGTCCCGGGCAGTACAGACCTCTAGCAGAAGACACTTAATGGTTACAATAACATAGACACAAATTTCCAGACATAAAACATTTAAAAATAATTAACATAAAGACACTATTTACAAATATACATGTCATATTTCATAAATAAGGAAACCATGGTTTCAATAAAGTATTTGACAAATTACCATAATAAGAGGCTAGTCGGTCGTAATGTACTACTCTTGGTTTTGAGTTCGGTGACTTCCTTATTCGAACCACGACGTCATTCAGTCGTTTCAGGACTGTATAAGGGCCTTCCCAGGAAGACTGCAGTTTCGGAAAGAGTCCCTTTCGTCGAATCGGGTTCCAGAACCATACTTTGTCACCTTCCTTGAATTTTTGTACGGTGGCTTTAGTGTCGTATCTGGTCTTCATCTTCTCCGTCACTATGTTGATCCGATCTCGGGAAAACCTGTGTCTTCTAAACGGGCCTGGAGGTCTTGAACATAATCCTCAGGCGAAGAAGGCGTATCCGGTGGACACTCGAACAGAAGATCACCGAGAAGTCAGAGTTCCCGTCCAAAGAGCATCTTGGATGGTGTGAAGCCAGTGGTTTCGTTAACTGCGCTTCGATAAGCAAGCTGGAACAAGGGTAGTGTCTGATCCCAATCTCATTGGTTCTTCGAAAGAAAAAGAGAGAGATTATTTAGAATCGTACGATTGAACGTTTCTGCCATGCCGTCTGATTGGGGATGAAGAGGTGTTGTTTGAGAAGAAGAGTTTTGTCGATTTGGAGGAGTTTGCAAAGTCCTTGACATACAGCAGACGTAAAATTCCTCCCTTGATCAGAGTGAAGCTGAAGAGGTGTTCCGAATCTGGAAATCTAGTTCTGAAGTAAGACTTCTGCTACAGTAGTCGCCTCTTGATCAGGAATTGGATAAGCCTCTGGCCACTTTGTGGAATAGTCTATAACAACCAGAATGTTTCTATTTCCATTGTCTGTCCGAGGAAGAGGTCCCAAGATAACAAAGGCGATTCTCTCAAATGGTGATCCTACATTATACCGTTGTAACTTACCACGACTTCGTGTTTTGGGTCCTTTACGGGCGTGACAGTAATCACATGTTCTGCACCATTCTTGAACATTATCTTTCAAGTTGTTCCAATAGAAACGCTCAGGGACTATATGAATTGTCTTCATGACTCCAAAGTGGCCACCTGCAGGACTGCTGTGTAACTCCTTCAGAACTTGTTTTATCCTTGATCGGGGAAGTACAAGTTGCCACTTAACTGACTTCCCATCTTCGGACTCCCATTTTCTATACAAGATGCCATTTCTAATTTCGAGTGAATTCCAGAGAGCCCAATAACGTTTAGTTCCAGTACTGAGGCTTGAAATATCCTGCCATTCAGGTCTTGAATTGTTTGATTGCATGAATTCTATAATCGGCTTAATGTCAGGATCCATTCTTTGTTCCTTGCGAACCTCTTCGTCACTCCAGGGATCAGATTGAGGTTGAACGGCTCCTGCGATTTGGCGTACAGTTGGTGTAGCAATCCCATATTTCTTTTCGGCAGTGGAGCAATAGCGACAACCCTCGGAGCAGGGCTTTCTTGATAAGGCATCTGCATTTCCATGCAACGACCCTCTCCGATGTTTAATTTCAAAGTCGTATTCTTGAAGTTTCTGTATCCATCTGGCTATCTGACCCTCCGGATTTATGAAATTTAAAAGCCAAGTCAGAGATGCAAGATCTGTTCGGAGCAGAAATATTCTTTTATAAAGGTAACTATGGAAATTCTCCACGGCCTTCACTATAGCGAGCAATTCTTTCCTTGTGACACAATAATTCCGTTCTGGTTTCGAAAGACACTTGCTCCAGTATGCGATGACACGTTCGTGGCCGTCGATTTCCTGAGACAATACTGCTCCAACGCTCTCATTACTTGCATCTGTTATCCAGGACGAATTGTTTTTCAGGATCAGGATAGGACAGGATGGGAGCCGATGTCAAGGCTTCTTTCAAGTCGTTAAATGCCTTTTCACATTCATCCGACCACAAGAATGTTTGTTTGTTTTCGGTTTGTTGTAGTGGTCTAGCGATCAAAGAAAACCCCTTAACACATCTCCAGTAATATGTGCAGAGGCCCAAGAAGCTTCTAAGCTCATGCACAGTTTCAGGGTGGCGCCAGTCTCTAACTGCTGACAATTTTTCCGGGTCTGTTTGGACGCCCACTGCAGAAATTATGTGTCCAAGGTAGCTTACCTCATGACGGAACAAACGACATTTAGATGGATTCAACTTCAAGTTGGCATCTTTTAATTCATCAAGAACCTTTCTTAAACTACAAATATGTTCTTCAAAATTCCGTCCGACTATGATGATGTCATCAAGATAAACGAGGCAAGCTTTTGGAGTAAGTCCTTTTAAAACTGTCTCCATTAGGCGTTCAAAAGTTGCTGGCGCATTACAAAGGCCAAAAGGCATAACCTTAAATAGCCATAGTCCATGTACCCCTGTTGTGACCGCTGTTTTCTCACGAATATCAGGATGGATCTCCACTTGCCAGTATCCACTCTTCAGATCGAGAGTGGGGAACCACTCGATCCCGGAGAGTGTTTCTAGTGTATCATCGATTCGGGAAAGAGGGTACGAATCTTTCTTCGTGATGTCATTCAATCGCCGGTAATCTACACAGAACTTTGTAGAACCATCTTTATTTCGGATCAAAACGATGGGAGAGGCCCAAGGACTAAACGAAGGTTCAATGGCGTCCTCTTCTTGCATGTCATTTAGCAAATCTTTCACCACTTCCACTTTGGCAAATGACAATCTTCTGGCGTTCTGTCGTATAGGAGGATGATTTCCAGTATTGATTCGGTGTTGCGTTAACTTTGTTCTGCCAACATCATCAGATGTTTGGGAAAATAAGTCTTTAAATTCATCAATTACTCTTCCTGCAGCGACTCTATGCTCTTCCTCCAATTCAGTGTTTTTAAGTAATTCCAGGCTCAAACAGTCGGAAGACTCCTTCAATGTTAAGTGGGAATTCTTCTCGATACAGGTAACTGGAGAGCATTTAGCTAGAACTTCACCCTTCTTAATTAATTTTATTTATTACTAACATTGATAACCCTGACGGGTGCATTCTTTTTCGAGAGATCTACAAGACTGGAGGCCACCATCGTTCCACTTGGAAGACTCCCGTCGCTGGAAAATTCAACAACACCAAACCGGAAATTTTCCATTTCGCCAGTAGATCCCTCTAAAATTATTTCTCTACTAGCTGGGATAACAGAGTCTGTTGAAGCAACAACCTGATGGCAGGTATTTAATCCTCCAGAACCTAAATGGAAAAGAGTCACGACTTCTGATGTGTAGTGCAGGGAGTTATTTTTAAAGTCAATTACAAAATCATATTTCTTCAGAAATGGTCATAAGTAGCATTTCCAATTCTTATTACAATATTCATTTTACCATTAATCGGGATTTTGTCACCAGTGACCGTTTGGAGGGTGTCGCAGGGCGGTGTCCAGAGAATTTAACCTTCCTATTTGTTCTGTAACATTTGTTCGCATGATAGTTACGTTGGCCCCGGTGTCAACGATCATTCTGCAGGGAGTTCCGTTGACGAAGGCTTCAACAAATAAACCATTTTCACCGCCGCCTCTGGAATATATCTGTAAAACTCCAAAATGGGGCTTTTCTTCATCTGGTACCCTCCGCCGCGCGAGACCACCAAATTCTAGTTTTCCTGGTTGTTTTGAGAAGAGTCTTTAGCCCGTTTATCTAAGAGGGCTGAACAATTCCTTTGAACATGGCCCTCGTCGCCGCATTTCCAACATTTCACTGTTCTCTGGCCATGTTTGTTGGGCCTTTCATCTCCTTTCCGGATAAACTGGCAAATTGTTTTCATCATTTCAGTTAGATTCTGCATCGAAGAATCTGATGCATCTTGAACCGTAGCAACTCTTACTGAGTGGCGATCCCTCCGTGCAGCATGCTGAGCGGCTTCAAATTTCATTGAATAAACCAAAGCTGATTTTAAATCCTTCAATTCAGCCATTCGCAGGGACTTTTGTATCTCTGGATCCCTCACACCGTCGATGAAATACTGCAGGGCCAGTGTTTCCCTTACCTCGGCAGGACAGTCGGAGAAGGCAAGATGGGAGAGCCTCTCTACATCTGCTGCCAGCTCTTGCAGGCTTTCATTCGATCGTTGTTGCCGAGTCTTTAATTGAAGACGGCTATAGTCCTTGAGGCATTTTTCTCCGAAGCGCAACTCCAGAGCGTTTGAAAGAGCATCAAAGTCCAGATGTTGATCTTCGGGAACCGTTCTTAAAATATCAGCAGCTTCAGCCCGTAGTGATGCAGCCAGTTGTTCTTCCAACCATTGGCTTCTGCGACGATGGAGAATTGAGTCTTGTAGACTTGCCAAGATGTTTTTCCGTCGTAAGTGGACACTTTAATGCTTGATTTAGGAATAACAGGCACAGGTGGAGTTATTTCAGGCTCTCGGACATTGGGAGATTGGTTTTCAGGTTTTATCTGTACACTTTCCATTTTCTTCCATTTTTCCTCAACTTTCCTCTCAATTTTTTGTTCAAATGCGTCAAATCTACTTTTTCAAATTTCTCTTCCACTCTATGGAGTTTTTCAACATTCTGCTCACAACTCTCCTGAATATTACGAATCTTAGTATCGTTCTCTTGAACCTTTTCCGTCAAAGCATCCACTTTGGTGTTGATTGCTTCAACAATACACCTTGTATTGTTGGCTTGGTCTTGTTCTATCTTCTCCATCTTCTCTTGCCCTTGTTCTATCTTCTTCTCCATCTTCTCTTGACGTTCTTTCATTTCTTTAATGAAAGCAAAAACCTGTTCGAATTTTGTTTTCTCTGCTTCCTCCATCGCTCTAGTTTTCACCATTCAATCCCACTTCTGACACCAGTTGTTACGTTTTTAGCGTAGCGGGTTCGGATTGAATGGACTTTATTTGAGTACAGAACAAACAAATTTATTTACAGTTATTTACAGGGATATACAGGATGACTTGAAAAAGTAAAACTTCAAAAAACACAATCCAGCAATAATCAATCACTTACAGCGTAAATGCAAGTCTTACGCACAATAAACACAGTTTGCAAAAGTCCGCTAGTCCAGCAAACCGCTTCTCTTCCTCGAGAGAGATCCTCTGCAGAAAGTGGCAACCCACCTCTTATATAGTCGGGCGAAAGCACAGAGAGGCTTCCGTAATCAGGGAGAAAAGCCAAGGCGCAGCTAGAATTTTCTTGGGGTTACCAGAATATTCCTCCCGCCAAGTCAACTCGGCTGGCACGCCTCCTCCCGCCGCCAACGTTTTCACCTCCGGAGAGCGTTCGCCCGTCTGTAACAATATATATATATATATATATATATATATATATATATATATAAACCGACAAAGATGTGGCACAAATCGCTTATAATGAATTCACAACTCTCAGAAAGCTGAGCACATCAGTGCAATAGCAGAAAGGGACGAGAAAATATTTTCAGTATCAATTTAAATATAAAACAAATGCTTAGTAAAGATTCCCTTATTCAAAAATTTTACGAAATAATTCTGACTTTTAAAAACGTCGACCTTTTTCTGAAATATTTTTAAAAAGAATTTACTATGGGAATTCCAACACTTAGATTATAAAGTCAAAGAGATGGTGTATGGTGCAACACGATCAATAGACCTTAGTAAAGAACGACGACTTATTAACACGAAGAAACGAATACACAGACAAACAGACGCAAGAAACAGTAGCCCACGAGCAGTAATCGGCAGTAAAAACAACCACAGCATACAAAGCAGGTAGACAGAATTCCGCAAGAGGAGAGAATCTTCGTAGCTTTACTCTACAGTTTCTCCAAACGTCTGCAACTCTCCACTGTCTCATCGCTTTACTTGTATCCAACTTCCCACTCACTACTAAACGACTGAGTATTTCACACAAGACTCTATGCTGCTTCAACAATAAATTCCAGGACTTGGCAAGCAGTTCAATTAACCATTCGTGTAAGTACTACTGAATGCTTGCAGTTCGCTGAATTGATCCAAATAATTCACCATTGATATGTAATTTAGCTCTAAACCGCTAGCCGACTCTATACACGATTGTGTTTAGTTTGGACCACCAGTCTTTTATAATTCTTAGAGCATGGCTGAGTAGGTTCTGGTACAATCAAGCATATATCGACTCCTATGGCTTCTATCGCCGAAATTCTTGGAGATTTCCAGTATTATCTATTTTGTCGCAAAATTCTTCACCATGTCAGTCACCAAACGGTAGCCAAGCCCGAAGGTCGCTGATCCAAAATTCGATTAGTATCGAATAGAGCTGGTCGTAAAATTCCCTTTTTACGATGGAACTATTCGTTCTGGGAAGCAACATTACAAATTCGTAAAAGTGTGAAATTTAAATTTAAATGGTTATCTCATTCCAAGGAATAACAACCAAGATCCAGCAGTTACCATGTTCACGTAGCAAAAGTAAATACATACGCCATTAGCACATAATTGCAGAGTTATGAAGTTGTATCTTTAATCCTTAGCAAATATTCGAAAATTAAATTGATACGGCACATTTTAGCTTGAACACTTTTACAACATGCATTTATCATTGTTCTCTTAAAATGAATCACTCCGATCTTTTTTATCATAAAATAAAACAATCATGATTTGAAGAAAGTTTCTTATACCAACAAACAGGGATAAAATTATAACGCTATAACATTTTTTCTAACTGTTCAGTCTTTCACGACGAATCCTCATAGCTTTAAATCAAAACTGAATAATGCATAAACGCCATTATAATTTACAAGTTATTCAGTTTTGGTAAATAATCGTTGTAAAAAAATTACATGAAATCTTCTATCATCGCAGGGGCCTTACGACTCCTCAGATGACAACGATTTCCCAAGCAGAATTCCATCTCAATCAGCTGCGGTCTCACTCTCTTTTTATGAGATGCGAAACCAGTGCCGTTAATATTTAACAAGCGGAAAATAATTTAAGTTCATAAACTTTCGCGTACTTTTTTGCAGTAATGTTGACAATGGATGTTTAGATTTCTTTTTTTACAAAATGGGCTCATTTCGAAATTTAAAATTTCTTTAGATGGCATGAATTTTCCACCACCTGTAAAATGCAACGATGAATATCAACAAACAGTGAATACAGAAAAAGCATTGCTCGGCATTTAGAGAGAACTTTGAGGGTTTTTTTATTCCAATAATTTAAGAGATACAACCAATAGTTCATGAGTTACAGTTATTTTAATGTCATTTAATACAAACATGCCTGAAGCTAATCAAGATTTCTCCATAAATGACCCCACAATTTCTCATGTTGGCATCAAACTGCTGCCTTTTGTAAAGTTAATCCAGCATTGTGGCTTGTACAGATTCAGGCACAATTTGTCTCAACCGATATAGAAAAATGAAATACCAAATTTAATTATATTATTTCTGCAGTTGAATCTGATATTTTGAATTCTGTTAGGGATATAATCATGAGCCTGTCCGATAATGATAAATATACCACTTTAGAACAAAACGTTTGATTCGATTGCATTTGGAGAGAGAGGATTCAAGAATTCGTTCACTCTTACGAAAATTGGAGCCTGGCGACCAGAAGACATCTTAATAGTTAATACGCTTGAAGGCCTTGCCTTGGTGATGTTGTTTGCAAACCAATATTAAAATTTCTTTGTCTGGACGGACTCCCTAACGGCACCCAAAGGATCATAGTTACTTTGAGAGAGGATTTTGAGGGTATGGAATCTGTCATAGATAAAATTAGAGATTTTACAAACCATTCAAACATTAATACAGTTTAGGGTAGGCTCCGATACTCGAGTTACTCAACTTGAACAGCAAGTCTTTTAGAGACATTGGTTACTTCAACAACACAATCGACACGTTCGCTAAGTAGAAATAGCCCATCTAACCACGGACGCAGCCGCTCTCGAGACCGGTTCAAAAGACATAAAGAGCCTTAAAGTGGCATCTGCTTTTATCATGCTAATTTTTGGTGAAAATATAGAAAAAAGAAAATCATTTACTTTGTTTTTTCAACTCTAAGGAAAAATTAATTGGACGATCGTCCACTGGCCTTGACCGTGATCGACCGGTAAATCGAATGAGTTACTCTTTATAGCCGCTAATGGTACAAAAATGCCAATTTTTGTTCGAAAGCACCTGATTTTAGACTTAAAATTGCTTTTCTTTTTGCTCGGTCTTTGATAATTACGAATATTACCCAACCAGTATTCTGTGTTCAATTTTTGAAATACCATAATCGTTTGGTGGATGTTAAAAGTGTCCGCTTGACGGCACAACTAATGCACAAACAAGAACTCACTCACTTCTGGTATGTGAATATTGCTTGATGATTCAGAATGCAATTGATGATTTTATCGCAATTCCCAGAACTCCTCAATCTTTATCAGCCAAAGAAAAACAATAAACCCATTAAAAATCAGCACTTTGGTGAAACAACTGGCCCACCAGTATTATCGGGATCTCATCGCTCATCTCCCGAGGTGCTTAAATTAGCGAATCGAGAATTTGAATTGTTAATGTCTCAAGAGATTGGGCGTCCTTCCAGATGAATGGGGACTGTGTGACGACCATCATTGGAATGCATTCATCATAACAATGAATTATAAAGAATAAAATGTAGAAAATAATTAAAACCTCTACATTTTAGCGGGTTATTAGATATGTTCAAATAATGGATGTTTTTTTAATATTTCCAATCCTGTTGCTCTAGTTTTAAGAATCGTCAATACAATTAAAAGAATCACTCTCTATTTTCTAATCCATTCATTTATTATAGCAGATTAAACGGAATGAAAGAAATTCAATGTAAATAAGGATTCAAATTTCTTTTTCTGAATTGTCCTGGTGACGTCGATGTATGAAGTTAATCGAGTACAGAATTAGAAAAAAAGTATTTTTTAATACTGTTCTATTTCCTGGAAATTACATTGGAGATATAAATTGACCGCCAGATGCAAAACCTTTTATTAGTAGAGTCTTTGCGAGCGGTTTTTTATAAATAATTCGTACTTTGAAATGTTTTGCATAGTTTCAAATGTTTGAAAATGAATTCAAAGTTTTGTGCTTACAATATCAAAATTTGCCGTATTTTGGTTCAATATAAGACATAATTCAAAATATATTGAAAGAAAAAGGGTATTAAGTATTGAATAAAAACAATGTATTAAGTTTTTAAAAAGAAAAAAAAATATTTGGGAAAATACATATTGCTCTAAACATGTTTGCAATGTGAAATAATCTGTAATAATTAGAAGATGGATAGAAAAAAACCTGTTGTAATGCACGCTGTGCCAATTTATGCATTCATACAATCCCACAGCGGACACCTCAGGATAAAAAATGTCTGGTATGGCTATTCGTTCTCATCGCCCGAGTGATACTGAAATGGCGGAGGTCGATCCACTCCTACTGATGACAAGACATGCTTCCAATGGAAGAGGTTGTAAGTGGCCCTAAGGATTCAACCTTAGTTCTCGCCAATGCTGTAGCCGCGGTACGGTTCTTCAAATTTATCCGGGAGCCTCAGAGCAGGACGGAGTAGTCATCTTGTGATTATAAATTTGCAAATCTATGTTGCAATTTGCTCTAAGACCGAAGACGAATTTTGAAGAATGTTTAATTTATCTATGAAGGAAGCAGACTGACGGAAGTTTTATTGCATTGAAAGATGTGACGTTTTCCTTTCTTTCCCACATGGTAATTGGCATTCCGGCCAGATATAATGGCATCTGTTTACCCACACACAGCTAAGGGCCTACGGACCGTCAGATGCGAATTCTTTTAGTAGTAGAGTCTTTGTGTGTGGTTTTTTATATTCAGGTGAAGGTCACACATGTTGTAGAAATGATCAATCCCCCAGCAACAGTTGTTTTTAAATGCCAAACTCAGTTGGACGTGTGTCGGTGTTAGCTGTTAACTGATTATAAATAACATGTGCTTGGGAGGAATCAGCTACAAAGATGGTTCATTAACAGATATTTCCATCATTGAGATCATTGAAGAAGCACTGTTGAGCAGCTGTTGGGTGAAAGGGAACAAGTTCACCAATTTGACAACTAGAGGCGGAGACCTGACGTAAACAAATTACGGCATTTTTTTTTGTTTGTAAAGGAGAGAAGAGAGGATAATTGTGAGACGCAGAAGAATTCGAAGAGACGTGTGTTCGAAGAAAATGCTCCGGATTTGTGAGAAACTCCGTTTGATTCGGGCTTCTGTATTAGAATCCATCCGATAAAGATCGGTGGATTTTTGGAGGGGCCCCTGAGGTAGCCGTGTGAGTAAACAGCCTAACGATTTTTAGTGTCTATTCTTAGATGTGATTGATGAATTATTTACTTATTAAGCTTTCAACTGTTTTGTGAAGTTTGTAAATAATGTTAACCTA
>JAOUZG010034637.1:0-11454 GCA_026289955.1 Argiope argentata
ATAATTTTACCATTTGCTTGGCGCAGTATAGCCAAATCTGGCTCTTGGGCCAATAAACCCCACACAACCAACCAATTAATGTCCAGGGAAAGGAGGGCAATGTGTTCGTCCTGGACTCTGTTGTTGATAATTTGAGTTACTTTGTATACTGCTCGATCACAGCTTCTGCCCTCCCTGAAGCCAAATTGATTGTTATGTAAAATATTGTTTTGATCTAGCCAGTTATTAAATTTTAATATGAACAGCCTTTCGACAATTTTGCCTAGAGTGGGCAGTAGGCAAACTGGTCGGTAAGAAGAGCATAGTTTCGGGTCCTTCCCTTCTTTTAAAAGGAAGAAAATTTTTGCGTTTCTGAGGCCTTGGGGAAAATAGTGAAATTTAAAAAGTAGGTTAAAATAATTAAGTAAAAATTCAGGGTCCAACTTAAAAACTGCCCTCCACATGTTATAGTCAATTCTATCCAGCCCCGGGGCTTTGCCGCCTTTGAGACTCCCAAGGACTAATTCTAGGTCTGAAACATTGAGAGTCTCATGTTCACCTGACTGTATATTATAGCTAAAGTCATCGTCGGGAGATCTGTCCGGGAAGAAGTAATCCATAATGTGATTGATCTTATCCATAAAATTTTCGTTAGGATTGTCGTTCGGGTTCACTCTTATTTCTGAATCAGTATTGGATTTATTAAAAACAAGTTTAAAGAGGAACCCGAACGTTTCATTATTGCTCGTGCAAAACTTCTCCCAGGCCTCCCTTTTGGTGAACAATAGTAGTTTTTTGTAGGCGGCTCTTTCTTTTCTATAATTGATTCCCGAGGCTAGAATGACGTCTTCTGGGGATCCAGACCTAATGTGGCTGCGATAAATTTTAAATAGTTTGTTGACTTTATTCCTTTGTGCTCTGAGGTCATTATTCCAGAAGCGGAATTTGTGAACTGTTCTTTTTGGTTTTTTCTTTAAGGTTTTAAAAGCCGAATCTTGTATAATTTTAGTTAATTCTGTTGTAAAATTGTTGAGGTCTGTATAATCATTAATAGTATTTAATTTTTCCTTTAGTCTGTTTATCTTGGGTTTTAATGACCTAATAAATTTTTGTAGACCATATTTTGATTTAAAGAAGTAATCCGCCTCTGGAATGTCTTCAAAGGTTAATTTAATATATAGATATTTGTGGTCGCTATGGGACTCTACGTCCAGTACGCCCCAATCTTTAACATAATTCGCAATTGGGGCACTGATTAACGTTAGATCGGGGAACCCGATGTGCGTCGTTGACTGGAATGTCGGACCATATGATTTGATGTTACAGATATGCAGATTATTGGAGGCCATGAACTCGGTAAGTTTGATCCCTCTAATATTATCCGAGTCATAGCCCCATCTTTTTGCTTTACAGTTGAAGTCTCCAACGACAAGATTAAAACTATTATAAAAATTATAACTTTCAAGTTCATTTAGCATCGTGTCGATGTCGTCGTGAGGGGGAAAGTAACAGTTAAAAATATTAAAAATAAAATTATTAAAATGTAATTCTATCGACACGGTGTTTTTAGTACTGAATTTAAAAAATGTATTCAAATTTCTGTTAAAAGTATAAATTATTGCTTTTTTGTCGTTGGAGCAATAGGTCCGACATCCAAAATTAAGTTGAGGGGGCTCCCCGTTTATCAAATAGGGGTCCTGGACAGCAATAAAATCTAGATCTAGGTCCCTAGCGACCTGAAAGACCCCAGAGTGTGCAGCCTCGCAGTGATTAAGGTTAATCTGGATCCCTCTGATATTATTACAGTCCATAGTCGGTCCTACTCTTTATTATTTCCTTCTGTTTCAAGTAGGCCTTACATCTACGATCCAGGCTAGAATGGTTCGTGTCGAAATTTGTTCCAAATCTTTGGTTGGACCTGATGCAGTTGACACAACACTGATTTTTACATCTGTGATTTGCGCCCTTTACCCTCACGTCCCCGCATCTGGCGCATCTTATATCCTCTTTGTTCTCGCAGTATTTTGTTGTGTGGCCAAAACCCAGACATCCCCTGCATTGTTTAATATTGATGAATTCGGCTGCTCTAAGTTTGGACCAGCCGAAATAGAGACCCTCTTTGTTGATAATTTCATGAAAAATTCTGGGCCTCACCGACAGGACCCAGTGTCGGGTTTGGTCTCTTTTTGCCGGGATTGGGAAATCGATGTTGAATAATGGGGAATTGTCTGGGTCACTTAGAAAGAGGTTTTTCTCAGTTAGGCCCTTCTTTAGGTCCTCCAACTCCACCTCTTTATCAACATTGTAAATGATTAACTGCGGTAACCTCGGGTTTGGCAGTGTTAATTCAAAAACGTTGTTAATTGGCTCATCCTTTACCAGAATATCCCTTACGTGCTCGGCGTCGGTCTTTGTTGCTGTCACTATTTTCACCCCCCCCCTCGAATAGGTACCATATTCCTTATTCTGATCGAGGGGTCGCCACTCTTTAGCTCAGATGCTATAATTGTTCTATTTGCCTCATATTTTTTTCTATCGGGGAGCCTGGACTTTATCAGTATCACTCCCTCTTTCTCCCGAGGGGCTCCCAGAATGCCTCCCGGCCCTCGGGAGGAGGCTACGACCTGGGTAAACAATGGTGGAGGGGCCCTATCGTTCTCTTTGAGTAACGACATACATTTCTCCTGCTTTTGTCTCACTATTTCACATAAGTTTTCTAGTTTCTCGATCTGTGGGCATAGGTCTCCGATGGAGGACAAGTCCCTCAATTCCTCTAAGGATTTGTCTTCCCTTCAGCTCCAGGTTTTCATTATTTAAATTATACAGTTTAGCCTTTAATATCGCTGATTCATTATTGTTGAGAAGCTCCTTAATATTGAACAGATCATCAGACACTTCAAGTGTTTTCCTTTCGGCATTTCTAACCTCCTCAGTGAGATCCTTCAGTTTGTCCAGAAAAAAGCTAAAATAATTTTTTACAATATCGTTTCTCAATGCTTTCCCGTATTGTTTTTTATCTCTGATTAATATGTCTGAAAAGACGCCGAACTCATCCAATTTGTCTAGGATTTCCCTGTGTAGTGTCGGGGAAAATCATCATTGTTCAGTGAAAAGGCCAGCTCCTCCACCCCATCTGGTATTGACCCCTGTTTACCCGTACATTTAACTTGTGAGCCCGTTGTCTGTCCCGGGTCAGCAGACTTATTGTCCCTATTCCGCCCCCCGACCATCATCAGCTGTAATAAGATGCAAAAAAACGAAAGATAATCAAGTCCCAGAAATCAAATTCAGAGCAAGATCAAAGGTGGCCAGGAAATTAAAACGGGTAAAATCACAAACACTTATACATCCAAAAATATTTAAAACATCTAAAATTATTAAAAGTATTTATAGAAACTATTAAAAGCCTAACAGCAATACTGTAAAAGTACACAGATCAGGAACATAAAAATCAGCATCAAGTTACATATAAACAACAAGAAATTTAAAATCACTAAAATAATTACAAAAGGTAGACAAAAGCATTGAAACACACAGACAATCTCAAAACAAACCCAAAAAACCAGACTCACCCCAGGCACGAATAAGTTATTCCTCTCCAGAAAGAGCTCAGGGACGCCAAGGTCCAAAAGTTCAAATGTTCAAAGAGTTCTGGCACTAGTGGAAAATGAGACTCCAGTTAGTCTCTCCGTGGTGCACTCCACTCCAGCCGGGAAGAGCAGCTCCTGTCGGACACCAAGTGAGCTCAAGGTGGTCGAGCTCCAGTCGGACTCCGTTCGAAACACTCCGCTCCAGTGCGCCAGGGGGCTCCAGTCGGACGAAGAATGAGCTCTAGATGGACGAGCTCTAGTGAGACTCAGTATAGAGCCCACTGCTCTAGTGCGCAGAATTGGCTCCAGCCGGACACTGATGGGGCTCCAGCCGGACAGGCAAGAGGCGGAGAGAATAAAAAGTGGCAACGCCAACTCACTGCAAAACTGAAGCGAACTCAACTTCTCCAGACCAAAACAAAGCTCCAGATTTCCACCGGAAAAACGAAGTCTCCAAAACACAAACGAAAGCAGAAACACTCGCTTTCAAGAGTATCAGAAAGTATCGCAAACCTTTTTCTGCAAACCGAGCACAACCCGAGAGAGGTCATTAAACTCTTTTCCAAAACCAGCAGAGGGGGGCGTTTCCAGGTACAAATATCAACATCTTTCCGTAGACAGTAGTATCTTTCCAAGTCACCCAGTCTGTTCAAAACCTTTACCAGTTTTCTTTCAATTCTAGATTCCAAAAACATCAGGAAAGATTCCGAAGCACTGGAAGCCTTGGTGGAATGATGAGTGCAAAGCGGCTGAGAAGAAACAAGCCAAAGCTTGGAATAAGTTCCGACGATATCCCACTACTAATAATTTTATTATCTTTAAACAAGCTAAGGCAACTGCAAGATTAATCAGGCGGAAAAGCCAAAGAAATACGTGGGTATCATTTGTGAGCTCTATAAACGGAACAATAAGTTCCAAACAGCTGTGGGCCCCTCAGGGGCTCACCTTCTTTAGGTGGGTACGGGTGTCCCAATCCCGAGGTACCCAGGGATCTTTACTCAATTTCAATTTATCCTCCTCTTCACCTTCTGCTGTCTGCTTGATCCTTCTTTCCCTCGACGGCAAGCGAGGGAGCTCTCCATGAGAAGCTGTCGCCACTCTGTTTGCATCTTGCTTCTCATGAACAGCCAAAAACCCCACGTGTTGGCCGTGCGTGGCGACCCATTGGACGGGTGGTACACTGTTGGTCCCCAATGTATCAATCGGCCGGTGGCTGGCAACCTAAGTTGTTAGTCTGCTAGGGATCAAGCGAAGGGGTTACTCCTTGGGCTTGGCGTTAAGGGTGGTCACTGTCCCCGGGGGTAACTCCGAGCGTATAGGTACTGGCTAGCATCAAGGTAAGCGCCGAGGCTGGGATTGGCCAGAGCCGGTGGCTGCCTTCCCTTGTTGGACTCCGTGGTGGGTGGTGCCGTCGGGCCCGAATTCCCATAAATATCGTATGGGCAAAAAATCATCGGCTCCCTTCAGTGGGCAACAAATTGTTTCAAAAAAGAATTTCCAAAACTCTGTTCAAGAAAAATATTTTGACCATTTCTTCCTCATCAAAAGAATCAGTGATAATAATGAAACCTTTCATTCAGTTTCACCTTTCCTAGTTGAAAAGGCTATCAATAGCACTGTCGGTGAATTATCGTCAATACGTAAACTCCGTTCCGGAGACTTACTAGCCGAGGTTTCTTCTCGAAATCAAGTTAAACAAATTCTTAAGCTAAAAGCTTTAGCAACGATTCCCGTAAATGTATCTGCCCATGCCTCTCTGAACACTTCAAGAGGTGTTATTACTTGCGGAGAGCTTTTTCATACAACAATAGAAGAAATTACAAAGGACTTAAAACCCGAAGGAGTGACGCACGTTCGCCGTATTTCCATAAGGCGAGACGGACAGCTTCTCCCCACAAAACACCTTATTTTAACATTCCAAAGCCCTAAACTACCTGAATGTGTTAAAGCAGGTTATATGAAATTAGCCGTGCGTCCTTATATCCCAAATCCTTTACGGTGTTACCAATGTCAACGTTTTGGACATGCTAAGACTGCCTGCCGCGGGCAAATCACTTGCGCCCGTTGTGCAGAAAAAGGCCATGAAAGCCAGCAGTGTAGCGCACAAGAGAAGTGCGTAAACTGCAATGGGAATCACACGTCCTTTTCTCGAGAATGTCCACGTTGGAAGGTAGAAAAGGAAATAATAACAATTAAAATTAAGGAACACATTTCATATCCTGAGGCAAAACGAAAAGTCCTTTCTCAAACGCCAACACCTGGCATAAGTTATGCATCGGTCTTGCAAAAGTCCTTCTGTAAAAACTGCTCTTGTGAAAACTGTACTCAAAATTCCACCCAAGTAAATTTCAGTGAAAAATCTTCTGATACTGATATTGAAACAACGGCAGGCAATGCTCTCGGGAAATCTAAATCCCGGAAATCGAAAGCACAAAATTCTCTCAAATTAAAGCTTTCTAAACGTGGCCTCTCTCCAACACAATTAATTACGAAGTTGAAAAAATCGAATGTTCAAAATTCTGTCGCTCTGGGACTTGCAAGTCAAGGCATAGTGCAGAAAGACTTGTCGTCCATTTTTAATAGCACTGCTAAAAATTCCGAACTAATATCTCTACATCCATCTGAAGAGGATGATGATGAAATCTCGATGAGTTGCGAGACTTCACCAACCAAAGATCTTGCTATAAATAATACAATTTCCAAACCAAATTCTTGATGGGTACTTTCGTTTCATGGAACTGTCGTGGTCTAAGGTCCAAAACTGTTGACATTAAGTGCATCATTAATCAGCTTCATCCTTCTTGTCTAGCAATTCAGGAAACATTTTTAAATCCGAACATTTCATTTAAAATACGTGGTTATAATATTGTGCGCAATGATGCTGACGCTAGTAATTCAGGAGGTGTCTGTATTTTAACTTCTAATCAATTTCCAAGTACACCTCTTAATTTACACTCTACGCTGCAAGCTGTGGCAGTTCAAATACATATTAGAGCACTTGTTACAGTTTGCTGTATATACTTACCACCGCATGATGCCATTAATCAACAACAACTAAACAACATTATTGACCAGCTTCCTTCACCATTTTTAATACTCGGGGACTTTAACGGGCATAGCACTTTGTGGGGTTCAGATAGTACAAATTCTCGTGGAAGACAGATCGAACAGTTCATTTCTAACAATTGTCTCTGTCTCTTAAATAACAATGAAAAAACATACTTTCATGAGCCCACACGGACCTTCCACAGTCTTGATCTGGCCATATGTTCTCCTGATCTGTTACCATTTTTGAATTTCACAGTTGGAAGTGATCTCTATAACAGCGATCATTTCCCTTTAATTGTTTCTCATGCTGATAGAGGCGGTGCCACTCTTTGCCCACCGCGTTTTCTATTCCAGCGAGCAGACTGGACTGCTTTTACGCAGCTAGCAGAAATTACAGAGACCATGGTCAAAACTCACGACATAACGGAAGCAGTGCAAAATGTCATTGATATCATTATGTATGCCGCAAATAACACTATCCCAAAAAGCTCCCCACGGAAACGAAAATTTCGTAGGCCGTGGTGGAATGAGGCTTGCCGTGACAGTTTTAGAGAACAAAAGAAACGTTGGAACATTTTTCGTCGATACCCATCGACAGAAAACCTTATCTCTTTTAAGCGTGCCAAAGCCAACGCTCGTCGCATTCGCCGGAGAAGTCAAAGGGAATCTTGGATTAGCTTCGTATCGTCAATTACATCTTCTACCTCCAGCAAATTGCTCTGGAAGAGGGTAAAGGCAGCCAATGGAATATACCATGATTTTTCCTTTCCTTTGCTTAAAATGGGAAATATTACAATTTCCTCTCCCATGGAAGTTGCCAATACCCTAGGCAAAACATTTGCAGAAGTTTCTGCTGCTGATTCGTACAAGTCTACTTTCATGGCTATAAAGAATCGCGCGGAACGAAAGGGTTTGCGATTTGTTACCAGAGATTCTCTTCCATACAATTCTGTTTTTAAAATGTATGAACTGCTTTCTGCTTTATATAAAGCACATGAAACCAGTCCCGGACCAGACGGAATCGCCTATAACATGCTTCGTCATTTGTCTCTTACTTCTCTTTCCAATCTGTTATTGCTATTTAACCGTATTTGGACTGAGCAGAAGTTCCCTTCACAATGGCATGAAGCTATCGTGATCCCAATCCTGAAACCCGGTAAAGATGCATCTAATCCCCTGCACTACAGACCTATCGCGCTCACAAATTGCTTGTGCAAGACATTGGAGCGTATGGTAAATGATAGGTTTCTTTTCGAATTAGAGAAGAGAGCATGTATTCCGCAGTTGCAGAGTGGTTTCCGCAGAGGGCGTTCAACACATGATAATATCGTTCTTCTCGAGACACAAATACGCAACGCATTTGTGCGTCGAAATCATATTGTGTCTATCTTCTTTGACGTAGAAAAAGCATACGATCGCACTTGGCGTTTCGGCATCCTTTCAACACTTTTTAATTTTGGTTTTAAGGGAAATTTACCTATCTTTTTACAGAACTTTTTATCTTTACGATCATTTCGTGTCCGTATTGGAAATTTTTATTCTGATCCTTTTATTCAAGCTGAGGGTGTTCCACAAGGAAGCATCCTCAGTGTAACACTTTTTATGATTCATTTTAGTCAAATTCTGAATGTCTTACCTTCATCTGTCCAAAGCACTTTATATGTCGATGATCTCCAGATCTCCTGTCAAGGCTGCAATATGTGCTCAATTGAGCGTCAACTGCAAATTGCAGTTAATAAGCTAATGGACTGGTGTGATAATAACGGGCACACGATTTCTCCAGAAAAAAGTAAATATGTGCACTTTTGTAATAAGCGGGGTCTTCATTTGGATCCTTTAATCCACATTCGAAATGTTGCGATTCCAGTAGTGAATGAAATCAAGTTTTTAGGGATAATTTTCGACCGAAGGCTCACTTTCCTTCCTCATGTCGTATATCTGCGGAAGAAGTGTGAGAGGGCATTGAATATTCTGAAAGTACTTTCAAGAACCTCATGGGGAGCGGATCGCACATCGTTACTCCGAATCTACGAAGCGATTATTTTATCACACCTTGATTATGGATGTATGGTGTATGGTTCTGCAAGGCGTTCCGTTTTGAGCAAACTGGATACTATACACCACTCTGCTTTAAGAATTTGTTCAGGGGCTTTTCGGACTTCCCCGGTAGAGAGCCTGTATGCTATTTGTTATCAACTACCTCTTTATCTAAGACGAAAGAAGTTATCTGCTCTTTATCATTTTCGAACAAAATCTCTCTCAGATCATCCTATTTCCCAAACAAATTTAACAGTTGGTCTTCGAAGATTCTATAACGCCCGGCCCTCTAACATTCTCCCATTTATTGAGAGGATCAAAGAAATTCTCCATGATTTAAATATAGCTGATGTTTCTATAAAATCGCATGATTTCTTTTCCTTTCCACCCTGGGATATCCCAAACTTCTCATTTCTGAACCCCTTTTTAGGATTCGATAAAATTTCAACTGCCCCAGTGGTGTTTCAACAGTTATTTAACTATCATCGCTGTCAATATCCTTCATTTACACCAATATTTACAGATGGTTCCAAATCAGTTGATCATGTTGGTTGTGGCATTGTTCTACCATTTGCTGCTCTGAGCTATCGCATACACAACTACTGTTCTGTATTTACAGCTGAGCTAGTGGCCATTTTTTGTGCTCTCCAGGAAATTTCCTCCCTCGCTCACCGAAATTTTATTATTTATACCGATAGCATGAGTGCATTAAAAACGCTCTCTCACTACCACAATAAGATGCATCCAATCGCTAACGGAATTCTGTGTACTTTAAGTCTTTTGAGAATCAAAGGTTTTAATGTCATTTTTTGCTGGGTGCCAAGCCATGTTGGTATTCCTGGAAATGAGATGGAGGATTCATTAGCTCAATCTGCATCCTCTTTCCTAAACCAAGAACTCCCATATTGTGATCTCAAGACATCGTTGGCGGGTCGGCTTTTGCTTACTTGGCAAGAAACTTGGGATTCATTGACTCACAATAAAATTGCACTCTGTCATGCCGACCATAGCAATGTGGTCACCTCTCAATATACGTGCGTTAGATGTCAAGCTAACACGCCTCCGTATAGAACATACACGCTGTACTCACAAACATTTGCTATTTGGCGAAAGGGCACCTATGTGCCAGACCTGTCTCGTTGATCTGAGTACTAAGCACATTTTGGTTGAATGCCCTATGTACCATTCCTATCGTGCCAACATTTTCAATAAATCATCCGTAAGTCTAACTGACTTGGTGGGTGAAAAATACCATCCAAATATTTTTACATTTTTAAAAGCGATTAACCTTTTTACTTGTATCTAGCTGCTTTTCAACTTTTTAATCTCTTTTAGAGCTTATTTTTGGAATTTTTTTATTAACTCATACATTTAATTGTTTCAAAAATTGGTCTTCTATGATTGAGGATTTTAAAATTTTATTGACTGATTTTCACAGCTCGTGTATCTCTTCCAATTTTCTCAATTCGTTATATTTTATAATTCATCAGGTGGGTTCATAGTAATGTATTCTTAATTTAAACCATATGACTGGCGCAGTATGGCCTCGAAGGGCTCTTGTGCCAATAAACCTAACCAACCAACCAACCAAACAGCTGTGGGATAAAACAAGGAAGATATCTGGCATTTTTAAAAACACTGTTCCTTTGTCCTTTTTAAAGACCAACGGACAATTTATAACACATATAAAGGAAATGGCTAATACACTGGGTGAGACATTCTTGAGAGTATCTAGTGCAACTTCGTACTCACAAGAATTTATATCTTACAAAATAAATGAAGAAAAACATAGTTTAAACTTCTCTATGAACTCTAAAGAGGAATATAATTCCGATTTCAGTTATATGGAGCTAAAAAGGGCACTACAAAAATCTCGCGCCACTTCACCTGGTCCCGACAATGTTCACCTTTACATGATAAACCATCTTAGCGAAATATCTCTAAAAAATATCCTGTATTGCTTCAATCGAATTTGGCATGAACATAGTTTTCCCAATTTATGGAGAAATGCAATTATAATTCCGATTGCGAAACCAGGAAGAGATTCTTATGACCCAAGCAATTATCGACCAATTGCACTCACTAGTTGTTTAAGCAAAATTTTAGAGAGAATGATTAATGCACGCTTAGTCTACATTCTTGAAGATAACAAATGGTTATCCCCTTTTCAAAGTGGCTTCCGCCGTGATAGGAGTACTTTAGATAATGTTTTGCAACTAGAAACATCTATCAGAGAAGCTTTCGTGAACAAAAAACATCTAGTATCAATAATGTTCGACATGGAAAAAGCATACGATAGAGCTTGGAGATACGGAATTTTGCGAGATTTGCACAGAATCGGTCTTCGAGGAAATTTACCTGTTTTTATTGAGAACTTTTTAAGAACGAGAACCTTTCGGGTTCGATTGGGCAATATTTTATCTGATGTTTTTTATCAAGACGAAGGAGTTCCTCAGGGAAGCGTCCTCAGTGTTATTTTATTTATTGTCAAAATCAATGATATCATTCCCCTCAGGGGCTCACCTACTATAGGTGAGTACGGGTGTCCCAATCCCGAGGTTCCCAGGGATCTTTCCTCCCTTTATGTTTATGATACCAGTCCCGGGCCTGATGGAGTTACATACAATATGCTTCGCCATTTGAATGACACTTCTCTTTCAAATCTGTTACTACTATACAATAGAATTTGGACTGAACAAAAGTACCCTTCACAATGGCGCGAAGCTATTGTCATTCCAATATTAAAATCTGGAAAAGATTCATCGAACCCTTTGAGTTACAGGCCCATTGCTTTGACGAA
>JAOUZG010034643.1:0-18203 GCA_026289955.1 Argiope argentata
ATATATATATATATATATATATATATATATATATATACAAAGGAGAGTGTGAACTAAATGAAGGAATTGAATAATGTTTACTTATTAACATTTCCATTCTTTCATTTTTTAAAAGATTTAATTTACGGTATGTGAATTTTTAATTGATGCTAGTGTCTATCATCAAATCAATTGAGATGTTCTGACCAATTCTTATATATATTTAATAATAGTTTTTGTTTATCAAATCATATTAGTCATTTGTAATATCTAAATGCATTAAATTTCTCTCAAAAATAGAAAGATTTCTAATTTACATAAAATTTAGCTTATTAAGGAGATTTACCGCATTTGAAGTGTTTCAAGATATGTATTTCTAATTGAATTATTTTGACTTTTTTTATTCAATTAATTATTTAATAGTATATTAATAGATATAAATTTCATTCAAAAATAATATGCACTCAAAATTAGATATATATTATTCTTGTTTTCTCTAAACAATATTTTTTATTTACTTTATCAAGTAATATTACAAAATATTGCAAAAATAGAAAGTCAAAGTTTTGGGATTCAGATTAAAGACGCCAATAAATATCATTAATTTATTTACACTCTTTTAAGTATTACATACTTTTTAAAAACATATTCTATTTTCTTTTAAAATTGGATACTTTGAAGCATAAAACATTTTGTTTCTTCAAAAAATGAAGAAAAAAATGAAAAGGAGAAATTTCAGTTACTCCATCCTTTTTTTGACCCATTCTAAATTCTGATAGCAACATAAATGATTACAGCATTCCAGGACTGATATTTTTAAGCCCGAAGAGTCAAAAACAAGGGTTAGGCGAAAACAACAACAACAACAACCTGAGAATCTATGACATTCTAATTTCTTATAACAGAAAAGTCTTTTTCAATTGATTACGAATATTTGTTTTTAACTGTACTTGTTTAATAACTAGAGGTTATATTGGCATTAGTCATCATGAAAGGACACCATTAAAACGTAGTTCTAAGGTAAAATAATTTTTAAACATTTATGTATTCCTATGTCAATTAATTGTTTCAGTCACTCTAATCAGAATTTAAATCTGAAAAAAAAATTCAAATGTCACCTTTAAAGTACTTTCTTTCATTAACTGAACGCTTCAGTTATTCAAAATAATAATATATACACATTTTTTTAAAATTAGGTTTGAAAGAAAAAGAATGGCTAAAAAAAGGTGACTTTTTTTACGACTACTGAAAACACTTTTTCTCCACGAAAAAACTTCGATTGTCATTTAAGTATATGCAAATATAGAAAAAAGTTTTTCTATGCGGCTCAAACAGTTTTCCCTTTTTAATGATCGAACCGACTTTAATTTTTGTTTTCAAAGAAATCGTGCCAATTATATTTGCAAAGATTTGAAAAAAAAAAAGAAATTTAGAACAAAAAAAATAATCCCAAGATTTTTTTTAATTTTTTCAAGTGCTGAATAATAAAAGATAGCGAGTTTTCAATCTAAATTACAATGAGGTCCTTAGGAAAAAATAATTACTTCGAAATTTTCATTATTTTTTGTTAAGAGCTTCAGATTTGTACGGCATCAATTATAACAGATATCGAAAGAAAATAATATCTAAGAAATTTCATAAAAGTAATCCTATTAAAGGCTACTTTATAATTTTTTTTCATTTTTTTTTTCGAAATTTATTTCTTCAATCAAGAGATATTAATAATTTTTAAATTGTTTGAAAAAGGCTTTTCCATAATTATTATTTTAACATATTTAAGTGATTAATAAGTAATATATGGTATAATGATACTCCGTCCCGGTCGAAGCCATTCAGATATAAAGATGAGCTGCCGCAAAGCAACCCCCACCGAGCACGGAAGTGCAGGTTAATCAGCTTAATTTTCATAAAGCAATTCAAAGAACCAGACCGGAAAGAGATACGAATTTAGATTCTCAAAAAATGTCACCTTGTCTCCAAGTATAGTAATTATCAAACATTCAAAATCAAGTAATATATAAACTAAGCAAAATATAAAGTTGCATAAGTAAAGAATACAATGGTCCGAACTTTAACAGTGGGAATGCTGCTGTAAAAACGCCATGCAACAAAAATAAAGAATGTCTCGTATACCACACGTTAGCTAACTACCTACCTTCCCTCTTAGTAAAACGACTCATCCTTCACGTGCATGCAGAGTGACGTTAGAACTCATTTTTGAATTAACTTGCGATCTAAAGTAAGTGTTGTCAGGATGTTTTCAAAACAAGAACAACGAAGTTCTATAAAAATTTAATGTGCTAGAGATCGTACAGCATTACAATGTCATCTAGGGCTTTAAGAATGGCTTTTGGGAAATCCGCTTTTGCTTAAGAACTGCTTTGAAAGACGAGTAAAAACCTTAAAGGACGCCAAAATATGGCAGACATGCATCTGCCAATTCATCCTTGTGTCAGTGAAACAGAAGAGCATGCTGTAGCCACACTAATGGACAATGATTATTGCCAAACCATTCGTGAGCTGTCCCGACAGACGACTGCGTGGCACATACTGAATTACCAATTGAACATGAGAAAAAATGCTTCACTATGGAATCCACATCATTTGACAGAAATGCAGAAATTGCTACGATACGATGTTGCACGAACCAACCTGGAGCAGCTATTGCATAATATTGTGATATATATCAAACAATATTTCACAATATTAAACAATATTTCGAATATTGATCAATATTGTATTGTATAATATATATGATATTAAACAATATTCCACAATATTAAACAATATTGCGAATATTGATCAATATTGTATTGTATTATATTTTGATATATGATATCAAGCAATATTCCACAATATTAAACAATATTGCAAATATTGATCAATATTGTACAATATTTGTGTGCTACTAAGGTATGAGCGCGAAAAAGAGGTTTTTTTAAAGCCGTATCATTACGCTGGATGAGACTTGGGCCAGATCGTACCAGCCAAAACTGAAACCCCAATCAAATGAATGGCGTCATTACGGGGCATCACGAAGTTTGAAATTTCTTCAGAACCCAAGCAGAAAATTGGGCTGATTCTTGTGTCATCATAACGCATACCCTTCCCCAACAACATACCATCAATTCGAAGTATTATTGTTCATTTTTAAAACCCCATCTCAGACTAGATTTGAGAGAGAAAAAACGGCGAAACTTTCTGAAAAACGTCCCTATCATTTTGCATGACAATGTTCGGCTGTAAGCAGTGCAAATTGTGGGTGATTTTCTAGATCGATGGGGCTGGTAAGTTCTTTACCTTCCACCATACTCCCCAGATCTACCCCGTCGGGATTTTGGGTTAATTCCTAATATAAAGGAACCACTTCGTAGACCTAGCTTCAAAGTTGTTCCGAAGATTCTTCCGGCAGTAAACTGCTCCCTTCAAACTATCAACAGAATAGGCGCTGTTACAAGGGTTTTACGATTTCCACATCGTTGGAAACATTTGTACTAAATGCTGGCGACTTTATTAAAGGACTGTAAAACATGGGGACATAAATAACTTTTGAATTCAATGTAAATAAATAATTGGAACTAGTAAAATTACTACAATAGTATAAAGTAAAAGTTATTTTCTCCAAGAGAGGTTTGCAGTGAATAATTGTCCCATAGGTACCTTTCTTCAACAAAACAATTTTAGTATCCTTCTAAATGAACAAAGAGAGGGATAATCGAATAAGAATATTAAACTAGTAAGAGTGTTATAATAAAAAATAATCTAATAAGAATAAGACAATTATTCAATAATAGGCAGTTATTAGCATATAATTAAATATTTTAATTCAATTGTCGTAAAATTGTTAGCGATGGGGCATATGCACAAGCAATCTTACATTTTCCCCCCTGGAATTGCCTCTCGTTATGTGTTTTTATATATTTGTGAAAAAGGCATTAAATAAAGAATGACAGCTGGATGGATGAAATTACACGTGTACAGCTTATACTAAAATTGGAGTTAGTTGATAAATTTTTAATGAACCGGTATTAGTCTTCTACCAAATACAAGCTTAATTTCATTTTATATTCTGTTCAGAAAATAATTCATCAAAGAAAAAATTCAATAGAAATAGCTTCTTGTATAACGTTTCTATAATTGTTTCATCTCAACAACAAATAAATTAAAGTTAGAAAATAATAAAAAATTGTAAATGCTAATGAATGAAGGCAACTTAAAGTGATTAAATGAAAATCATAAAAAAAAATGTAAATTTAAAAGGAAACTTAAAATTTTTAAATCTATTAAAATCTATCCTTCTAATAAGCTGTAACTTAAAGATGGGAAGTTTCTCAAAGTTTTAGAAATACATTAGTTTTGAATTCGAAAGAATTGAAATGCAATCTTATAGGAAGAAATTAATATCGTGTAGTTTCCAAATGTTTAGAAACAAGTTCAAATCCAAAAAATATTTTCACAACATACAAGTATTTAATATATATGTCCTTTTTATTTCAATAGAGATATAGGGTATTAATATTATTAATGCCTCATAATATTATTTATAATGAATACTACTATTTCTACATAAATTGATTTGAATTTTTAAGGAAAAATAGCTTGTAATCTAGATGTTTAAAGAATGCCTTACATTTTAGATTTTGGACCGGTAAAAATACAAGGGAAGACAACGTTAATGAAAGTATCCTGATACTTTTAGCGACAAAATTGGTCCTCACATTTTTGGATGAGAAAATGAGGTAATTTCACAATAATCGGAACACGTTGACAAGAATAAGATAACAGTGAATAATGAAATCGATTTCCTGCAGAAGGTAACTTGCTGGAGTGGTTATCTAGAAATGTTTATTCTTATTGCAAAAGAGGTACTTGGCAATAATACTCTGGAAAGGGCAAAGAACACATTAGTTACCAAACCACAGCTACAAAAAACGGTTTTAGGGGTTTTCTTCTTCTTTAAGTTAAATTGTAAGAAAATACGCTCATAATATTAATCATAATAATAATGAGTTAGAAGTTTACTTACTTTTCTTTGAAGGCGATTAATAATTTGAGTAAATAATCTTTTTCAAATCAAACTTTCATTAATTTCGTCGTGATCAGTTATTCAATTTTATATGGTGTGTATCCAGCAAAAGCATAAGAGTTTTCTTTTTAATTACAACAACATGACAAAATAAAATAAACCGAAATAAAATAGTATGCTGTCGAAAAAACTAAAAAATAATAATTGTTCAGATTAAAAATTGATTTCTCATTCACTCTCATTTTCTTTTGAGCTTATTTTATATTTTTTCACAAACTTCCACTTGTTACAAAAAAATGACAAAAAGATATCCCTTCAAAAAGAAAATTGCTTCCTTAACTATCTGAATGAAATGGAACAGAAATGTGAAAAGTTGTAAAAAATACAATATTGTTCTTTTATCTTGTTTGACTTCTGATGGCCTTTTAAAGACAATTAAATCTTTATAAAAAGGAAATTCATTTATCCCTTGAATAAGAGAAAGTTACTTTTTAGAAAGAAGAACAATGTTTCTATTTTTTATCTTGCACAGATGTCTTTTATGTAAAGTGATTTTTAATTTCTAAGCTTCCTAGGAGTTTGCATTGATTTAATCAGCTGAAAGATAAAAAAAAAGGTTTAAAACATCAAAAAAAACCCTCAATTTTTATGCATTATACTTTTATAACTTTTATATATATACCATTCTAAAATATGTAAAATCCTTATACAATATTTAATATTCTTTATACAATATATTCTTATGTTATACAATAGTGTTACGAAACTCAAATTTTGTTTCCCACCATGGTTAGATCAGTCACTGAAAAGATTGCTTTAGATCAACTTTGTTGGATGTTGATAGGATGCCGAATTAGGGATCTCGAAGTTTGGCGACGAATTTGACGACTTTTAGGGCAAAATAAATGATACTGTAATCTTTTAGAATTTTGGCAATAGAGACAATAAAAAGTAAGATATGTATAATTGTTTCAGAACCTTCCTTGTCCGGGTCCTGGAACTAACAACTCCCGTCATTTTAAGCTGAAGACAGTAGTGTACAGAATCATCGTGAGTCTATTAGCGATCCAATGACGAATTAATTAGATTCGTTCAGCAAAGTGCAAGTGTTAAATCGGGCTCAAACGATAGTTGAATTGAGCTATGGGTCGAATCCTGGAATTTATTACAGAAACAGCTTCTAGTCATGTGAATAATAAAAGTAGTGAGTTTGCAATAGGATATAACTAAATCAAGGAGACAGTGCTGAATTGCAGACGTTTAGAGAGACCAAAGAAAGTAGCTACGGAGATTCTCACCTTCTGCTGAATTCTGCCTGTCCGTTCTTTTGCGTTTCTTATTGCTTTCAATTACTAATTCTGTCCTACTGTTTGCTTTATTGTACACCGGCGTATTCTGTGTATTCGACTGTGTTATATCTGCTTCTTGTAAAGTCCTGAATTTTCTGGAATAAATTAGACTTTTAAAAGACTATTTCTTCATTGACTAACAAAAAAATACGAATTCATGTTATTAAGAGGTTTATTTTAAACTTCTGAGCAAAAAATTCTACATATAGAATTTTTAAATGGAAAAATAAATAATAAAAATACTTAATCCTCTCGAATCTGGGACATTTTGAGGAAATCAAAGGTTGGTATTGAAATAATACTGAAAGTTTTCTATTTCGGTCAAATAAGAAATAGGTACATTTCTTTCAAAACTCCTTATATTGCACCCAAATAGACTTTTATAATCAAAAAGTAAATAGTAATTCTTCTTTTGATAGACAATTTTCAAAATATTATCATATAAATTAAATTATTCAAAAAAAATTAAGAGTTTATACGATATTCCAATTTGGTTTCCCTGAGGTTAGTTTAAATGATTCATGTGATTAAATGATTCATGTGTTTAATGATTCATGTGAGCATGTGATGCACATGCTCTTATAAATTTAAATTTTTCAGCGAAATTGTTTATGAGAGTCAGTTATATATCGATGAGAATTGATGCGATTATCATTGAGGTGCTATGGTTCTAGGCTTTTATTTCTATATTGCACACTTTTCTTTATACTAAACAGACTTGCTGTCGATCTATTTAAGTTACAAACATTACTGCAAATTAAATATCCTAATTTAAACATTTTATTGAATAAGAAAAAGAAAATGTATTGAAATAAAATTGACATAACTTAAATATTAAGCTTTTAAATTTTCTGATAAAATAAAAACTATTTTTTCTTCTTCACTTAACAGCTTCAAACCTGTCTCAAAAAACAGGTCGCTAAATAAAAGAAAGTGTTGAAACAAAATCAAGATATAAGATAAAAGAAAAAACTTATCATGCAACGAGACATCGTGCAATCATTTTGAAGAGTTTAACCGAATGATGATTGAACAAAATGAATGATGAAAATGAAGGAGTTAACTATATGTAATTATTTCCTAATGGAGTGTGTTTATTATACATTCTACATTTGACAGAAAATCTACCGTATTGAATTTTCAGTAAAATAATAAATAATCGGCCAATTAATTTCCCGGATAGCCAAATAGGTGATGGAATAAATTTTTATCATTTATTTCATCTATGTATTCCTGCATGTAAAATAACATTTGCATAAACAATTTATAGTTCTGGATGCCTTAGTAACGTACAGAAATCAAAATTAAGAATTAAAAGAGATCTAGAGTACAAAAAAATAGATATCTGAAACGACGTTTTGCAACTTTTATGCAAAGAACAATGCTGTTCTAGGAATTCAATTCTAAGCCCTAGTGAGCTACTAGGATTCGGAAGAAAAGCTTTCTCCTTGAAAAGGATCTCCTTTCTCCTAGAAGTAAACTAGAACTCTCCCCACTTTAGCCTATTCTGCTTCTAATAAAGGCTTATTCTGAAACAATCCCATTCTTTGACCCATTCTCTCCAAGCAATTTCGTAAGTATTCTTGAACGTCTTGCACTGGGGAAAGTGGTTGTCCTTTGTGGAAATTGAGAGAGTGAAATATTGCAAAAATAAAGACAGTGTAAAAATGCTGAAAAGACAGTTACTTTCCCACTCGCATCTTATTTGTCTTTTTTAACGGGGACTTCAAGGGCCTAAACAGTTTGTAGCTGGTATATAGTCCATTCACTTTTCCTGTCAATTAACTGAACTCTTTTTTTATTCCCTTCCATTGCTGTGTTAGTTGTATAAATGACGCTACATTCACTATTTTCTTACATTGGTAAAGAAAGATTGTTTCTTTAGAATTGATCTCCGGAATTCGTCTATAAATCACCGTTCTAACGTTTTTTCATAAAAATAACCATTGTATTCTTTAGTACTCACAACTGTAGATTTAAATTAAATAAGGCCCTAGGTGAAGGTTATTAAGATGGTAACTTTTGTTTTAAAATCCAGTATTTTTATAATATGTTAGTGTGATATTTCTGATAGTTTAAAATCTTTCTTTTCAATAAATTTGTGAATAGATTAATTTATATGCATCAAATATGATTTCAGAATGCCCAGTAGCCATGTTTGTACTAAATACTATTAAATTAGAAGCTTGATTTCATGAAAATAATAAATAAACTGATTTGTGGTCGAATATATAGTTTACACAAACTCAAACTTTGTTTCCAGATGAAAAGTTGAATAGAAGTAAAGTGACATTACTATAACATTGTATAGTAATAAACTAACAAAATGAAATTGAAAAGATAAGAACATGATCAATAATACTTGATAAAAGGTTTATATTTAACTAATATTTTATCATCTGTATTATTTGTAGTTTTTATAACGTATTTATTCGACAACTAGTATAATAAAGGTTTTTAATCGACATGCTCGTGAATATAGGTAACTGATTATTCTGCATTAGTTAGAAATCATTCAAGGTGCGATATAAATTCTTGATGTCACGAATGACCGAAAAAGGAGAAAATATATCACATTAAGATATTATAAGAAAATAGAATGAACAAAAAATAAATTTAGGGTATAAAATATTATGTATCAATATATAATAAATATATTAGATTATATAATATAAATATATCATTATATAATAAAATATATTAGTTATTATTCATAAATGTTAATATTAATAATTAACATCGAATAAAAATTCTTATATAATATAAACTATATTATTAACATCTCAAAAACGATAAGTATCAAATTTGGAATGAAATCTGTTCTGAGACTGACCGACTCTCTTTTTTTGATAAGCATGCAAACCTGATGACTCAAAGAAGCAGTGATTATATATATGAAATTCTGTTCCGAATTCTGACTTTACAATTGGTCATATTTTGGTTTAATTTGTTGGAAAGATAGCAAACATTTGGTTTTCAGTTACTTCTTTTTTAATCCCATCCTATCGAATAATTCCTAACAAAATCGTCAAATATTTTAATTTATATCTTATTGGCAGCATAAATTAAATAATGCACTGATATGTAAATTACAGATAATGCAAGAAAGATTCGGTGAGACCATTCTAGTAGCTATTTTTTCTTTTCCACAATATATTTATAAGTAAAAAAGAAAATAATTTCTTAAATAAGAATTTTTTTTGGGAAAATGCTTTGAATTGCATTAAGGAAAAGTTAAATTTTATAGTTTTTTTTAAAATAAAAAGTTAAATTTCCTAAAAACAGTAACAAAATATTATTTTCAATATTATTTTTCAATTAATATTCAATAAAAGACCCATATTTTTAAAAATGATGTGCAATTTCTTTTTACCAATCATAAAACCCAAATGAAATATTTAAAAATAATTTTATGCATCAGTTAATTTTGTGATTTTGGTTTCTACAGATAGACTTAGCTACTCCATGTGTCACACTCCCTTCAACAACCCCTTTTCTGAGGAGGGTGAATTCATACAACTCACAGATAAAACACAGAAGAACAATGTTCGAAAAAGCACACGAACACAGTACGCCCAGAACATGGGGAAGTCGCGCTACCCCTAAGCCAGGACGCAGGCTGCGAATATATTCATCAATTAATTATTTTGATGTCAAAAGTCTGTATTTTACAAGATTTTATCAATGAAAACCTTTTTAATGATGTAAAGATGATATTTTGTAATTTGAATTTCTCCAATTTTTTTGATAGTCTGGAATTTCAAATTTTGAACATTTATGCATTCACATTAAAAAAAAAGAAATTTTCAGAAGTAATCGGTAATCATTTTTTCAGTTAAATCTTTTATATTCTAATCTCCTATATAAATATAAATTATAGAACATAGCATTAATAAGTTAGCATAAATTATAATTCCCCGTAATATCTATGTTCACACCTAATAAAAAACTAATAATAAAAATAATAAGTTATTCTAACACGTTTGAATTAATGGACTGCAAAGAAGGAAATGAATTGTATATAAAATCGCAAATCAAAGGATAATGATGAAAATCCAAAGAAATAAAAACAAAACTATTTGAAATTAATCAATTTGTATTTTATTAATTTTTTGACAAAACATTACAACATTATTTAAGATTTTTATTTATTTTTGCTTATTTATTTAAATTTCTTATACCAATATATATAAGTGCCTATCTCTACTTAATAAATATCATTTGTAAAAATATAATAATTGATAATTTATATTATACATTTTAGTTTCTAAGGGATTGTTATTAACATCATAAAAGAACTTTCTCAAAATAATGAGTTTTTTCAATAGAAAACGAACCAAGAATAATATTTATGTCGAAGATTTTAAACATAGTCGCAACTAGTCTGCTTTTCTAAGATAATTAGTTACGTTTCAGCTCGTATGGCTAGTCCAAACAACGATGTGACGACCTGTTTCATAAAGGGAACAGCTACGCTCAAGGATTTAATTACGAAGCGGCTGCATATTTATGTCATGACTGTGCATTTTCATAAAGCAATATATTCAAGGACATCTAGATGCCAGCTTGTTTAAATTAGTAGGATCAGGTATTCACTTTATTGAGGATACCGTTAATTAACACCTTTTGTTTTTAGAATCGAATTTTTTCTTAACTTCGTATGTTAGGGCCTTGTTATTGATTGATGTTATTAATTATTTTTTTATTAAATGTAATATACATTCAAGTATTTTTTTTCAAATGCAAAAAGAATTTTTAATTAATCAATTAAATATAAAGAAAAATTTTTTTAATCAATCAATTAAATATATAAAAAAATGCATTTAATACATTATAGAGATCAACTACAAATGCAAAATTTTATCTACCATTTTTTCATTAATAACTGCTGCTAAAGCACATTTCAACTTTGGCTTATTAATGCTACATATTTAATAATAATAGTATAATAATAATTATGTTTTTTATTCAAAATGTATGAGGGATTTTCTGATAATAAATGCAATGGTCTGATTTATTTTATACGATTAGTAAAGTTCTATTTATAACATGATCCACAGTAAGGAGAACAAGCCTATAATTTATTATCTATCAAATATTAAAATGGTTCCACATTGTGTATGTTAATACGAATAAAGGTTATTTCTTCAAATAAAAAAATGATTAAAACCCTTTTATAATCCAATAATCAATTATAAGAACAATTTCACAAATTATTCAAAATATCTTATTTAAAAAAATCTACATAATTTGATGGTAATAATAACAATATTGTTTTATCAAGAAATTAAAAATCAATTCTTCAATTCATGCAGTACAAATTTGTGCTAAAAATTGCGCATTGAATTTTAGGCATGAAATTTACATTTCTACCGTGTAAAGATCAGGCCCATTTATTCAATAAATCATTTTTATAAATTTAAGTTTGAATAGAACCAATCATTAGAGTAAATGGATGAATATTCTTTTTGAAATGTTGATATTTAAAATTAATTATTCACTCATCGTGAATTAAAATTTATTTAAAATTAATATTTAAGATAAGTGATATTCTGATGTTGAAATATTTTGTTTTACCTTTTAGGCAAAAAAATATTCATTTAGAATTTCTTAAAAACCCAGGATACATTTATCAAGAGCAAAGAAGCTCTTATAAGCTGAGTTAACCTGGTGTAAATTTTGTGATTTAAAATACAGAAGAAATTTAGAATGCGTAATGTTTGAATAAAATTAAATGTAACTTTAAAACTTCTCTGGCAGTCTAGTATCTAAAATTTGCTGAACTCAGCAATTATTTTTTTTCTGTTTGGGGGAAAAGTTTCTGATTTTTTTTGTATTTAGTTATATTCAGATATTTAGCTTTAAAAGTTGCTTTAAAAACTATTTCTATATTTAATATCCAAAATTAAACTTTATAAATAGAAAACCAATGTTTAAAATACAACAAGCTTTCTGAGAGTTCTTAGGAAGCTTCCCTCAAAATATTTTTGATAAATTGCAGTTATTTTGAAGTTTCACAGAATTTTATTTACACTTTGCATCTTGTGTGCATCTCAGACCTTTATATTTACCGTTTTGAGAACGCGTTGATCTTTTGAAATACATCCTTCCATTAAATTTTATTAGATTTCTCCTCATGTTATTTCAATGATTTTTAGAAAATATTTAATTTTATGCTAGTGGATGACACATTTTAGTGGCTCTTCATGGTTCAAAAAGTAAATTCTTTGTTCAATCGTAAATAATTATGATTTGTAAAACAAAAGTAAAAATTTATCAACAATAGAGAGTAGCACAAAAATTATAATTGTCTCTGTAATATTGTGTAATACTTTAAAAATTTAATAGCAGGAAAAAAGAGAATTTTTGATGCTTTTAATAAATATTTATTATATAACAGGTCAAGAACTTTCGTAATTATTGGGGACAAAAACTAAACATCAAAAAATGTAAGATTTTTGACATATCTATTATTATTCCAAATCCGGATCCTTAAAGAAGATAACCCTTTTCTAAATGCATACCCCCCGCATTTAGTGACCATTTGTCAACACAAGCTCGAATGGCTTTCTATATAATTGTAAAAAAATATAATTTTCCCCAACTAATTGTATTTTTTTCTTTTAAATTGATTTCTTCAAATTATAAAATCCGGAATTTAGTAAATTGCACAGTCTTTAAAAAATATTATTTCATTTATATATCTATATATAATTTCAAAAGAAGAATAGGTAAAGTTAATTTTTTTTAGGTAGAAATAGGTTTCTAAATTTTTTTATTCAACTGGATTTTATGTTTACAAAGAAACATTTTTATAATCTATTTTCCCCTAATTTCTCTCACTTTCATTGATTATAACGGTGAATTAGAATTTAGCGAACATAATTCCATATGGGTTTACACTTCTTTATTATTTTAAATGCTTAATTGTTAGTTTATTAATTAAACTCAAATATGTCATTTTCGTAGGTATCATTTATTACGAAACATTAAGATGGATATCAAGAATTAAATGTAATAATTAAAATATTAAAAATTACTTTTATTTTTTTATCAACATGATTGGAAACGTAAAATTTTTTTAACTAAATTTTTATTAAAATTTTAACTGCCAATTACAAATTACATTTTAAATAGCACGTTTTAATAAGCATGTTAAAACTAAAAAAATGACTATATTTCATAAATTCATTTTTTGCACTTATCATTATTAAATCAATGGAAGTCCATACTATATAATTCATACTTTATTTTTTGAAAAGCAATATGTAGGAAATGAGTTTGGAGTTTTTAAAAAAAATTGATTGTCAAATAAACCTAATTGAATTTTATAATTTTCCTTTCTTTCACAAAGAAAAAAATCTTTAAAGCAATAACAAAATATTTTATAAGTAATTCTATTTGAATTACTTCAAAATTTAATGCTTAAAATTACTTTTCTGAAATAAAAAATCCAAATATTTAATGTATTTTAAAATTTTAATTTCTTGAGTTTATTTTATAAAATAAACTCATAAAAGAATAATAAAATTTTATATGATTAACTATTTCCTCAGAATTCATGTTCAAATCATCATATCTTTTAAAATTATACTAGATTTAAGTTTTTCGAAGCTTTTAAAAAAACTAATTTGCTGTTTTATTTATACAGCATCATATATATGTTTTCAAGTAAGAAAACATTTTGTGGAAAATAATAACATATATTCGTCGAAATAAATAATTTGATTCGCCAAACTGCATTTCAAATTCTTTTAGCTAGTGAAATGAAATTAACAACAAGATTGAATTTGAAAATAAACAAGGTGAGGTTAACATACTCTTATTTTTATTTTTATTATTATAAATAAATATTAAAGCTGCATAGTAGAATTTGAAATGGGAGTAATTTAAATTATGTCGTCGCCGCATGAATACAGTTGAAGCTCATAATAGAATAACAGTAAGCAATGTATTACATTTCACATATTTCTAGAATATTACTGTTTTTTTATGGATTCTTTTTACTTTGAATTTCAGTTTACAGAAGATTAAAGACGAAAATTGAGTTTCTGATATTGTATTTATTTCTCAGAAATTTGAAAATTTTTAAAGTCTTGTAACGGAAATGTGGCAACGTCACCTAGAGGAAACATCAGCGCCACCTAGATCAGTCTATCCACCTAGGCTACCACAGCCAGTCGACCTCCAGCCAACATAGAGAGAGCGTTTCGATTGAGGATTGTCTTTTGTTTTTCGTAAATGTCTTAATTGGTTTCGTTATGTTGTCCCTTATTATATAACTGTTTGTGTATGTGTTTATGTTTAGTGAATGTCTACAAATAAATAATGTTAAAAGATAGCCGTGGTAGTTATTGAAGACAAACGGTTATAGTCTTGTTTCAATGTAATGATAAGAAATATAATTACGATTATAGAGTTTAATACAATAATTTTTATTACACTACATGAACATATTATAATTATTAAAATACACTATTTCAATGATTGTTAGTGATTAATACCCTAAGATATAATGAAGAGAAATATTTCAACAATTCTTTAAATAATTCTTGGCTATCAACAGTGTACCGTATAATCATTGTAATACAGTATTCCAAGGATTGTTAATGATTAATTTCATGAATGTTAATGAAGAGAAATATTTGAACAATTCTTTGAATAATTCATGGTTATCAACAATGTGCAATATAATCATTGTAATGCACTGTTACAAGGATTGTTAATGATTAATACTATGAATGCTAATGAAGAGAAGTATTTTAACAATTCTTTGAATAATTTTTGGCTAGTAATCACGTTTTGGATACGACATTTTATCTGAAAGTTATTTTCAATTTAATTTCGATATAAGGTGTGTCTAAATAAGTTTATTTGTTTACTTGATCTGATACAATGTTCGTTAATAGTTTTATTAGCTCAAACTAGACTTATTTCTCAAGCACAGATGCTATTTAATTCATTGAAATTATTTATTGATCCCACAAAACCTCAATAAATGGCATCCACAATACCTTAATAAAATGGAAAAGATAATAAAGACTAATAAAGACTCCACAATACCTTAATAAAATGGAAAAGAAAGAAATTTCAAATCCTTTGAGAAATTTTATAATGGCTTAATGGCTGCATCTTTTTCTTTATATATTTGGCCTTGCGGTGTAGTAACATTTTACAAACTAAGGCAGTCAAGATGACACAATAGTCTTTCTAAGAGAATTTGTAAGGGAGAAGTACATAATAAATACTCGATGTTAAGCTTCCTCTTTGGTTACATTTAAAAATTCGATAACAATCTTCTTAAAAAGAAAAATTATTTTCTGTTTGAGGGAGTAATTTAAAAGCAAAATAACCCCCGTTTCAGTTTTAAGGATAATTTTATAATTTGCATTTGGGGAGTCTTATGTCTCCCTAAACATGTCCCTTTTAGAATATGAAATTTAAAATAATATCAGTCTATCAGTTTATTTCTTTCAATAATTGCAATTCTACAAAGAATGCATTTAAACAAAAGAAAAATTCAATTTGGGTGTTTTAATTATTTGGAAACAAAAAAAAGATATGAATAAATAGAAATTATTTCTAAAAATAAAATTGAAAACCATATTATGAAGAATGATAAGCCAAAATGAAGCTTGGAACTACTGCGCATGAATATCTGAAACCTTTTTTTCATAAAATCATGTACCATAATTACTATTAGTGGCGATTTACAGAAAATATAACAACATTTTTATGTAGAAATATAAAAATAAATAGCTAAAATATTATATAATTATGTATTTTTAACTAGAAATAATCATATAAACATTGTTTGCTGAAAATATCAATCCCTCAATAATCCGGCTGGGCTATAGACTTTCTTCTGATTTCCTTGTTGTCGAAACAAAAATTTTAATCAGATCTCCAAGGAAAGGAAGGTCAGCTAGGAATAAGAATGGTAATATACTTCCAATTCAGGTGATATATATTTACTTCAAGGTGTTTTAAGAAATGAGATGACCTCTTTTTAAGGTGTTGGCAAATAGACGTAAGACTTCCAAAAATGGTCTGCATATATAAGCTTAGATGAATATAAAATTTGTCGAACTTCAAACTTACAAATACTTATATTTTAACCAACAGCATAAAGCGTATTTATTGTAAATGTATGTAATAAAAATGTAAAAATATTTGTTTTAATGAAAAATATTTGTATAAAGAGCAAAATATAGTAAAGTCACTTACTGAAAAGATAATATTTTATATAAAAGAAACTTCAAACATCATTTTAATATTTATCTCAAATATTGATTTTTAAAGAAAGAACATTTAGTGATTTGATTTTCTAAATAAAAGAGCCGTGGAAAATTTTTAAAAAAATCCATACAACAAGAAACTATTTTTATGCTGGTTCCGTGTTTACGAATGGAAATTCTTTTTTGATAAGATCACCAAACAAAAGTCCTAAGCAAATACTTCATTTAATCGAGTTAAATTCACCCACACAAGTTAAATGTTACTATTTAAACAAAGATATATTTGACAAATATTTTATCAAACCGTAAACAATTTTAAACCCTTATTTACTTTAAAGATTTAATGCGCTGTCGGGCATAAAATGATTCTTGAACTTTATAATTGTGCTTTTGACACTTCTTATAAAGAATTTTGATGATTCAATTATAAAAAGTATTTAATAATTTGATTTATAAAATTTGGTGTGTTTAACTATGTGTTTGGTGTGTTTGTGTAAGAATGAAAATTATTAACACATTAAGAATTGTTCTTATGGTATTTTTGAACACATATTAATAAAAAACAACGATCATTGCCGTAAAAACCTTTTGTAACTATATATGTGATTTTCAATTCATAGAAAATTCCTAAACTATGCAATTTTCAAAACTAATGTGTTTAAGAGTTTACAATACTGTTTTACTATAATATATATATTTTTCTTCAATCATTTCTCTTTTCACATTGTTAAAATAAAAAATTCGAGTTTTTCTTAATTAATTCTGAATGATTGGCTAACCTTTACAACAAAATTCATTATTAGTTTATAGATTGCTTAAGAAATTGGTTTAAAAATGAAGGTTTGGGAAATTGTAAAAATTTTGATGCTATCTTCATAGGGAGCCAGGATTACAAATGTGCATGGCACTGAGGTACAATAAATACAAAATATTACCTTTTGGCTTGGATATAGCATTTTAACTGAATTAATCCTTATTGACTAATACCTACAATGCAGTATCCAAAAATAAAATAGTTGTTGTAGAACCCTTTTTCTTCAACAAAATAGAATAAAAAATTTCTTATGGAACTACAATTGTTGTCACGATTTCTCATACCAAATTTGATATATTTGTTATTCGGTTTTTGAATTACCTTTTTTTAATTATTTCTGAAAATACACGCTGACAGATAGTCCACCCGAAATCAGATTTGGCTTGGTATTTGACAGTTATTTTCATTATAGATGTTAAATGTGAGAATGAAACTTTTAAGCTGTCCATCAAATTATATTTTTCTGTTTTGTTATTAACGGATTAAATTAACCTTTTGTAATTACGGGGTAACGAGCCAGGCATATGGCTTCCTTTCAACGATTCTTATTCAAAATCCAATATTCCACAAATGTATAGCATAAACCTTATACCAAATTTCAACTGTCTAGCTGAAAGGAATTTGAGTTGACTTTTTCACAGAAGGACAAACAGACGGATATTTTTTTTTTAAAAAAATATGACTTGAGAGCTCAGTTCAGTTCTTACTGTCTCAGTTCTGAGTTCATTTTACTAAACTTGTAATCCCGCCTTCGAATTTTTTTACAATTATTTTATTTTTCTATATAACACAAACGA
>JAOUZG010034645.1:0-18799 GCA_026289955.1 Argiope argentata
ATATTGTAGTAGAGTATACGGAGTAGAATATTGTAGTAGAGTATACGGAGCAGAATATTGTAGCAGAGTATACGGAGCAGAATATTGTAGTAGAGTATACGGAGCAGAATATTGTAGCAGAGTATATGGAGCAGAATATAGCAGTAGAGTATATGGAGTAGAAAATAGTAGTAGAGTATATGAAGTAGAATATTGTATCAAGGATATCTTTCAAATGTTTATGATCGTATGTGTCTATGATATATGTTTATAATATATTTCATTCAAACAATTTTTCCACATGATCTTTCCAATCTTCCATCGAAGCATCATCTTTTTAGTTTCAATCAAACAAAAACACAGCTCGAAGGAAGCCTTGTCAACAATACTTTATGTTAGGGCCTTTGTAAAATTTCCTTCTATTCAACTACCATCTGCTTTATAGAGGTTGTATAATGGATGCTAAATATTGATTCAAACAAAGCATGGATCATCTATCCATCATACAGTATTCTATTGAGTGTATTATAAGATATCGTGAAACCACTCGAATGGCTAATTGAACAAAGAGGTCACTCCAATTGCAGAATCTAATTTAGAGATAAATCCGGCTGCTCTATGGTTGGTCATTTGAAACACGAGATCTAGTAAGTGACCTTGATCGTCTGACTCTAGCGGGGTTGGGTAAACTTACTGCGAAATTAATAACCAATGAGTATTCTGTATTTTGCTATCAATATCTGTATTTTTTATCGGATTTGAAATATTTAGTTTTTAGATTTGATTTCGTAATTAAAGTCCCACTTTTAAAACTACATGTGACTATTTTGGATCACGCCCCTTAAAATTTAGCTATAGTTAGAGGAATTGAGCGAATTTTGAAGTTCAGCATCATACTAATTTGTTGTTGTTGTTACTAAGGGCACTCACCCTGGATAAACTTGCTAAGATTTTAAGCCGAATGAGCGTCTCTTGTTTTTGAAGTATCGCCAACTAGGACCAAGAGTACGATTTAGGCACTCATAATATTCGATTGCACAGTCCCTTTCTACAGGGGGAGGAGGGAACAGTCACACACCTCAAAGATAGCACACAGAAGAACAACCATGCCTGAACCGGGACTCGAATCTCCGGGGCGTCCAGGTAATGTGGAAAACGCGCTACCTCTGTACTATAGCGCTGGGTCAAATTAACTTTCTTCTTAAATTGCATTTCCTTTTTGTTATTTTGCGTTATCGCTCCATTTTTAAGGACTAATAATCTTCAGTTCGCATATAAGTGGGAAAAAAACTGTCATAAAGAAAATTTGACGATGATATTTCCAAGATTCTTTTTATCACGATCTTAAATTTTCACTTTTTTTTAATTTCTATCATGGATATGTTTTATACATATATGATCTTTAGGAAGGTGTGGGGTTTTAATTTATTCTTATATATTCATACAGGTTGCAGCAAAAAAATTCTAACTAAGTTATTACATCGTAAAATAGAAGTTAACTCATTTCTTTTAAATTTGCTTTCATTTCATTTTGTCAATAACTTCAATTATAAAATGTTTTATAGTATATCTCTTAGTTTACGCATTGCTTTTGAGCTTTTTTATAACATCTAAGCAAACGATCTTTTATTTTAGAGTTGTTTAAGCAAGGAAAATGACTATGTGAAATTATCCGTTTGCTTATTGCGCTTCGGCAAAGAGTGTCCGATGCCATCTGCAGTTTCAATGAGCTTGGCAATGATGGTTCGATGTTCAAAAAGTAGGCGAAAGCGCATGGTGAGCACTTTCATGACCGTTAGGCAATCAAAAAGCGAATTCAATGAAATCTGAGTTTCCATGAGAAAGTTCTCTAGTGAAATGGGAATAAGCGACCAATCAATGCGACGAATGGCAAAAACAAAGCTTAAGTTAAATCCTTACTAATTCCAAAAAGTTTCGCTTCTCACTAAAGAAAGCAAACTCATGCAATTCCAAACATACCGAAAACTTTTGAGACGAACAGCAAGTCTGGGCAAAGAAATATCCTTTTTCACTAATGGGTAGCTCTTGACCTTTCAACAAGCTCATAACAGTAAATAAAAAGATTAAAAAGAAATCTGCTATGCATATTTCAATACATCATGTCAGAACATCATTTCTTGAACGGCACGTGATCGTGCGAGTAGGTTTTATTGCCTGTAGTCATTAACGTATTTTTTTAATTAGAGCTTTTGAAAATGGGATGGCATTACGTTATTAAAAGCTGATTTTTTGAAAAATCACAATTTTTGTTAAGCCACAAACCTCATTCCTAAATCACTATCCTGTTATGACATGATAAAAAAATTCTGGATTTTGTGAATGAAAGTGTTAAAATGAATTAAAAAAGGTACCAACTGGACTTTCTTCTGTTGTACTTCAATGGGTCAAGAAGCACTTCGGCAATGTAAACTGGACGCTTCAACAAGACACCCCAGAATCTCATGCCAAAATGATAAAAGATTATTGCTAGGTGCATTTATATAATTCAGTTATATAATTAGATATGTAGTTCAAATTTTACACTGACATTTTGTCCGAAGGAATCCTATCCAGCAAAGAATTCTTGAAACTTAAGCTTTTAAATAAATAAATAAACATTTCTATCTGTTGAGATAAAATCAGACCGATTTATGAAGATTTTACAAATCCATTTTAGAACAATCAACATTTTCATAATCATAGACCAATCACAATCGGGAAACATTGGCAGAAGATTGGGATGATGATACATCCGATGAAGTGGTCTAAAATCCCTAGCTTTTAAAGAAGAGTAATATTTAAATTTCCCAAATTTGTCAGTTGTAGCGACTGATTTAGGTGATTGGAGTTCAACAATATTGGTACGTTTTTAGCGTAGCGGGTTCGGATTGAATGGACTCTACTTGAGAACAGTCCAAACAAATTTATTTACAGCTATTTACAGATATTTACAGGATAATTGATAAATTAAAAATTTCATATAAACACAAAACAACAGCCAACAGTCACTTACAGCGTAAATTCAAGCCTTACGCACAATAAACACAGTCTGCAAAACAGCCCTCGCACAGCAGCAGTAAATCACAGCGAGCTCAATAACACAATGTTATCAGCAAACGCAAACACAGCTCACTAATCCGCTAGTCCAGCGAGACGCTTCTCTTACGAAAGAGAAGAACTGCCGAATACGGTAGCCCGTCCCTTATATAGCCGGGCGAAAGCGCAGAGAGGCTTCGGAAATAACCGAGAGAAATCCAGCGGCTGCCAGACTGTTCCTTTCGCCAAACCAACCCAACTTGCGCCAAGCTCTTTGATGCCGTCGCCAATCACTCTCCCCTCCGTGCTTCCAGAGACGTTCGAAAGCTTGTAACAATATTTGTTTAAAATATTGGTCTTAAGAATATTTTGTTAAGTATCCTTCAAAAGGTAGAGTACCTATGCAAAAACTTAAAATTTATAATTCAGCGGAGCATTTATTGATTCAAGTTTTTTTAAAATATAATCATTTAGTACATTTAGACAACTTCATTTTGTTTAATTGCTTGTTTGGAGTCATCTATATGCCTCCACCCGTTTATAAAATTATATTTAATAATTTTTTCTCATAGTAATGCGAAAAAGGTTATCTAAAGCACTATAGAAAGTTATTCCCATTGGAATGCCCTTTATTTGTTTATAATAAATTTGTTTTATATATAAAAATTAATTAAAATAAAAATGTAATTTTCGGTAATATTAAAATTGCCATGGTATTTTCGAATATCAATGGCATAATCGAAAACATAATTTTTGGAGCTTTAACTTGTTGGAAAAATAACTCGTGCTGTAATATTTAAGGATGTAATTGCGAGAAAACGTTGAAATTCATTTCATTTTTAATTAATTAAAATTTTAACTAAAGATTCAAAAGATCACTCCCAGATGCACTTTGCTGGGCTCCAAAGTATATACAGGCCAAATTTGGTAACTCTACGTCGAACTTTCTGCTCTGTAGAACACCAAAACAAATACACACTCACACACATTGAGCTTTATTAGAAGTACTATAGATAGATAGAAATAATTTTATTTAAGTACCGAAGTATTGAATTAAGTGAGGATATAAAAACACTCAATAAAGTAGTCTGCTGTAACTTTTGCACATCGATCTGTTTACATTTTATAGCTGCCATTCCGTAATAAGTAATAAGAATGATTTCTGTTCCACATACGCTAACGTTTTATATACATAAATATTCACTCTTTCAGAATTTGTTATTAAGTTAAAACATTGAAAATTTTGTTACGAATAATAGTAATTATTGCGCAAGAGTGATTAAAAAAAGATTTATACTTTATGGTCTTTGAAAATGCGTATTAAATATTCACAACTCAAGCTACAAAATTCACTTCGAATTAACTCTACTTAATCCACTAATTTAAAATAACAGAGAAGGTAAAAATCCGAACGGTAGCAAGAGAAAAGATGGTCTATCTAAGCTAACCAAACGTAGCTCGCTTTCCGAACTCCACAAACTGCCCACCTTTAAAACGTGTCTTAAATAGCATCCCACTGAAGTGGGAGGGGAAAATATAGAAACCACACGTTTCTTCCAGGTAAGTATGGAAATTTCTTCACTATTCTATAAGAACAAATGCCAGCTTTCTGGAACAGAGGTAGCGCGTCTTCCTCGCGTTCTTGGAGTCCCGGGTTCGAGTTCCAGTTTGGTCATGGTTATTCTATCTGTGAGATGTGTGGCTGTCCCCCCTATAAAAAGGGGCTGTGGAAGTAAATGTGATGAGTGTGCAGCTAAGTCGTACTTTTGGCCCCAGTTGGCGTTACTTCAGAAACAGGAGACGCTCCTTTCGGCTTGAATTTGCTGCTGTATCAGCGGTGGGCATGTTCATAGGCAAGTGCAGTAGGTAACAACAACAACAAATCTTTATTTCTTAGCTTCTACTAAACATTTTAGCGTGTGGTAAAAACCATTAGCGATCTCATTATATCGACAACGCACTTAAATCGCCAAATTGGTCAAATATGGCGATCTTCTGTTGTAAATAGCTTTAGAACGGTCTTTTCTCGCTGACGAGCGATTCCATTACAATTAATTTTATACAACCAAACTATTTACAAGTATTTACCCAAAATTTCAGAAATATTTACAATATTTACATCTAATTTGCCTAAAATTTCAGAAATATTTACAATATTTACATCTAATTTACACAAAATTTCAGAAATATTTACATCTAATTTACACAAAATTTCAGAAATATTTACATTATTTACATCTAATTTAGACAAAAATTCAGAAATATTTACAATATTTACATCTAATTTACACAAAATTTCAGAAATATTTACAATATTTACATCTAATTTACACAAAATTTGAGAAATATTTACAATATTTACATCTAATTTACACAAAATTCTTAACAATATACTTTAATTGCATGATCGAAATAAGAACAATATGTCACGCATAACGTGAAATCCTATTTCATAAGAATTTCAGAATTTTTCTGAATAATATTTCATGTTTTAAAAAAATATATATTCTGTTCTGTCTCTCTGTTTTCCCTGATTCCATCAGTCAGTTCGGAGGCGATGAAAATATTGTTCACATTTGAGAAAGGCATTTCAACACATTTTTTTTGTCCTTTTGCTTTCTTTTGTAAATGTTATAAAATTAGGGCTTCTGATTTTATTATTAGGTACAAAACTTTCAGCTCTTTGAAAAGCCATTTGCTTTTGTCTTATGTAACTTTCTGTTGTATGAGTGAAACATATTGGGAAATAAATCTTATGAGAATATTTTCCGTAGAGAAAATCTCACACTGCTAGAAGTATGTTTTATTTTGAAATACGTTACTGTGAATTGTAAAATTTAAAATTATTAGGAATCTGTACCTGTGGAATATACAAAAGCGTTACATTATTCTGAACCGAACTCTTAAATAACAAGTAAGTTCTTCAAAAAATACGACGGCAAATCAAAACGTCTTTGTGCTTATTTTTTATTTGCCAAAAACATGTACATACAGGTATTTACAAATTTACGTAGTGTACTACATACTTTACACTATTTCTCCACATAGTCACCACACCAGTTCAGATATTTGTCCCATCGAAGCACGCATTTACAGATCCCCTGGGGTAGAATTTTGCCGACTGCCTGTGAAACCGCGTTCTTGGCTTCTTCGTCACATGTGAATCTCTGTCCTGCCAGAAACTTCTTCAGTTGACTAAAAACGTGGAAATCACTAGGAACAAGGTCTGGACTGTAAGATGGATGTTCCAGATTCTCCCAGGGAAATGACTGGAGCTTAGCGACGGTCTGGACTGCCACGTGTGGCGTTGCATTGTCGTGGAGGATAACCACATCGCGAATCCATCTGCAATTCTTTCTGATGGCCTCCCCCAGACGAGTCAGTGTGGAACAATAAATGTTGGCATTGATGGTTGCACCCGTACGTGGGGTGATTTTCCCTGTGAATTGTTATGGGCGTTTGTCCCTTTCTCCATAAAACCGAATAACACTTCGCTGTTCATAAGCTGAGGACGTCTGAAGAACAACCACCATCTTAAATGACTGATAGTAGTGCTGCTTATCCTAGCAAAAGGTAGATAAGGCTGGTACGGTTCAAGGAACGTTTACTCCTGGGAATGTATATGTTCGCTTTGTAATCACAGCCTTATTTTGGCTTTAAAGGAATAGACTCAAAGATTTTTTTATTTACCCTCGTATACATATTATACAAGCCAATAATCAATCAACTATTCTATCATCACAATAACATCATTAATTTATTAATGTCAACAAATTAATGAATTATATCTCCCTCCATCAAATAAAAGTATTCTTTGAAATTACGCAATAAATGAAGCATTCAAACTGGTTAGTATACAATCACACTTGTAAAATTAATTTAAGAATTTATTTCTAAATCCAGTTCTGTTTTCATAATGTACCGTTTTAAAGCAGGACAAGGTCGATTTTGTGGAAGAACTCTTAATTTCGAATTATTGTTGGATGATGAGAATAACACCTGAGTTTACATCCTTTTTCAAAACTTTTAAGCCACAACAGTGGGAGAATGTTTGGACCCAACGTATTTAACATGAACCAGAGCCCTTATACGGTAGTCCTTTGGTGGAATTGGGTCTCGAACCTGAACCCCCCCCCAGTTCTAACGCCTAAACCTTATTATTAATAACTGAATAACTTTATAATTATAATAACTTTATAAACTGAATTTGCCCACCTTGGCAAATTCAGTTTATAAAGTTTTAGGCTATATCACGGACACATTTTGTGAAATCTCTCGGAAAATAGAGGTGGAAGATAGGTGACAATTTCTGACATAGTAAGAGATCATTATATTATCTATGAATCAAAAATTAGCGAAAGAGATATAGTTGGGGGGGGGTCTTTATCTAGTTTTCATTTCCCGTTATCTTTCATAAAACTGATGGGAAACCAGCTACCATTGGTGACATGTCTAAAGATTAAGAGCTTTCATGTGCAATAAAAAACACAAAATTAATTCAGTTTCTGAGTTTGGAGTCGTGTCGAAGTGTTATTTTTCGATATCTCTCAAAAATTGTTTGAAAAACTATTGATAACATGTTCAGCAAACATGAGCTTTCATGTGAAATAAAAAGGTCATAATCCGTGCAACAGTTTCAATTGGAGGTTTCTATCATAGTTTCTTCCTCACATTCGACAATAAATAGGTGTTTTTGATATTTATCACGATCATGAAGAGCAAAATGGGGATGGCATAGGTATACTCCGTCCCGGCCGAAGCCATTCGGATATAACGATGAGCTGCAAGGCTACCCCCACCGAGCACGGAAGTGCAGGTAAATCAGCTTAATTTCATAAAACTTAATTCAAAGCACCAGATCGGAAAAAAATATGAATTTAAATTCTCAAAAATTGTCACCTTGTCTCCAAGTATAGTAATTATCAAACATTTCAACAGTTATTAGAGGAACATAAAAATGTAAATAACGTTAACTAAGAAAATACTGTTAAAAAGAAAAAGTACAAAACAATTATATACAAAGAAAGCTCTTGGTAACCCAAAAGCAAATAGCATATATACAAAATAAAGTTTCCATATACAATATAGACGTAAGAAAAAATAAAGTCAAAGCAAAGAGTCATTTCAATCCTGCTCCACGGATTCCAACTGCATAAGATTATTGATAATTTCAGAAGCACTTTCCCTAAAGAGAGGGAATTTTAATAGCAATTTGATGACCAAATTTCTCTAAAAAATTGGAATATGTAAACATTTGTAATCGCCTCATCCGGGAGGGGGCTTGAAATGAGAATGAATCCTATCCGGCATGGTGTCGGGATCTCGCAACACTGGAGGGTACACAAATAGGTTTAGAGATCTGTCTCCTCCATCGATGACAGAATGTACTTCCTTAGGGAAGGGCTGTACCGTGACCGGTGATGGCCCTTAGGAATCAACCACAGTTGCCGCTGGGGTTACTGTTGCAGCAATCCGATTATTCAGTTTTATGGTTTATTCTGTGTGCCTTCGTGGCGGGTCGGTGAGTCGGTTATGATTGCCCCTTGGTAAAATATATAAGATTTCTGATCTTTCAAATGAAATATAATATCGGAGGAAAACATATAAGTGACTAATACTAGTGAACTGTCTTTAATTTTTTTTCATTTCTTTTAAATGCATGCATTTACTAGGTGATATTGGCTCTTATTATTTATTAATGTTAAATTGCAGCTTTAGGTTATTTCAACAAAAAAATTAAATTTTACTTCAGATTATACACGAGATGACTAGATATTTACCCTTCCAGTCTTGCAAAAAGCAGCGAGAATCTTTTTTCAAATTATGTTTTTATTCAATTTTATGGTTTCATTGAATGAGTCACTTTAGTATTGCAAACGATCCTAAAAAACTTTGTCTCGCATTTGTTTTTAAAAAATATCACATTTCTTGTTTATTTCATTTCATGCAATCACGTGCTCAAAATGACATTTTTCTAGGATTTATTTGTTGTAATTTTTATCTTATTTTCTTTTATCAGAAATTTCGTAAATGCGATGGCAAAACGTTATTAAAAGCTGATTTTTTTTAGATGCTCGTGCAGATAATAAGATTTCAATTCATTACCCACATACTTTTGCTGACGTCAGAAACCTCATCCTCAAAACAACATCAAGTTCTGACATGATAAAAAGTCCCTTAAACACAAATAAAATAAATGAACTGTCTCAGAGAAAAAGAAACACACATATCTGCATGCTTTCAATAAAAAAATGGAATTAATTTCTCTATTCAAACATTATTAGTACAATAATTCTAAACACATCAACATTAATATTCCTCGCTTTGAGCTTATAATAATCCTAGTGCTGATACATTGAAATTAAATCAGATCTAAAGCCTGATACACAGAATAACTCTGATGAATGATATCCATAATCTACAATGAAAACGCACATATATTCGAGCCAGTTTAATTTCGAAATGAAATGTCGGCAAATTTATTCAGATCAAAGCGGATTGGCTTGACAGCTGCTAGTCAGGATTAGCTAATGATAATTATCACATGGTTGAGGGCATATCATTCATTTGCAGATAATGGCTTTTGATAATGTTGAGGTTTTGATTTAAATAGAGTAGACAGAATACACTATGAAAATAGAGGAATACATTAAATGTGAATCATTTAATTTAGTCTTGGAAATAATAGATTTATCACACTAAATGCTTTAACTCATTAATTTATTAATTAATTATGTTATGAAAGGATAAAAAATTAGCATTAAAATTCAGGTTTTCTTTATTCAATTAGATATTTAGAACATATCCTTGAGTTTAATAGGCTATAAAGGAATTTAGGATTTTTTTTCTTAAATTTGTAAATATCTTACCTATAAACAAAATTATTCTCAACTTAATAAAACGGTATTTTTAGACTGATTTAAATAAATGATATAAGACGCTAAAAATGATATTAAATAAATAAGAATTCTTCAAAAATGATTGTATTTAACAGTCCATAAAACTCAGAAACATACTCTTTTTTTCATCTCTTAGCATTCATATTTATTTATTGTTACAACAAGCAACTTTAAAAAAAGGAGTCACTTATTATAATAAAAAATGAAGAAACCAGTTTATGGTCTTATATAGGATAACTGTTATATAATTTCGTTAAGATTGCTTAATTAACTTATAAAATATACATTTACATATTCAATTGAAAAAAAAATATTGAATGACCAGATCCTGCGACAACATAGGCGAGAACTATGGTTGAGTCTAAGGGTCAGTTACGATGCAACCTCTCCCATAGGAGGCATGTCCCGACGTCTATTGAGGGGGAGGGGGTTTCCCACACCATTTCTGTATTCATTAGATGGGAGAACCGGCCATAAGCAGAGACGCTCTATAGAGTAATTTATTTAGAACAGAAACTTCTCCTTACTCTCATTATTGTCTACTTTTTTTTTAATTTTGTAATTTAGTTATATAAATCTTGATGTAATTGGTGTTCAAATCCACACAAGTGATATTACTTTCAGGAAATCACTTCAGTTAAGAGATAATTTGTTTTTGAAAGCATTGAAATAATGTATTGTCATCGAGAATGAGCAAATGTTCAGGAATGAACGAGCATATCATCGTTAATGTATAATGTTTCAAATCTCTGGCCCATACGGAAGCAAATTTAAAAATATTGACTTAAAAATACCATTCTTGTATACATGAAAGATATGAAATAAATAAATGTGTTGTCCTTTAATTGTTCATTTAAATCGCTTCATTAAATACAGAACTCAAGTTTGTTTCTTTTTCATCAAGAGAAGGATTACACTTTATCATGGTGAAAACATTTTAGTCTCAAGGACAATTAATAAGCCCTAAATTCCGATTTGCTTATTTAATGGTAAGCACTCCACTTGTGTATAAGATAATCTGAATTCAAAACCGAATCCTCTTCAAAATCACAATACAACAGAATACCTATCCAGCGTATATATATTGTAGCCATTGTTTCTCCAATACACTTTAATGACTTTCATTTATGAAATATTTTAATTCACACAAAATCTAAACTGAAAACAAATAAAAAGTAAATTTTAATTACATGAGATTTATTAAATATATGTTGTTGTTACTTATTGCACTTGCCATACCAAGCCCCGCTGATACATCAGCAGATTTTAAGCTGAAATATGCGTCATTTGTTTCATAAGTAGCGCCATCTAGGGCCAAGAGTATGAGTTAGCTACACACACATCACAACCCATTTTTAGGGGTAGACTTCATTCATCCAAATCCATTCATACAACTCAGATCGTAATTTAGACCTGAAACAGAGAACGATCACCTCTGACCCAGTACCCCCAGTGATATTACTCTCGATATGGAGGATTTTGCGACCACGAACAGATTTAACGAGCGCCAATAGCCACACACTCGGGGAATCGTTTGGCCGGTGAGTTTCGAACCCGCAACCTAAGGAGTACGAGTCCAACGCTCTGCCAATCAGGATATCCCGGTTGAACAGAAATTAATTATTCAATTACTGTTAATCTAGTTAAAACATTCAGGTGAAAATTTTAGTGAATTCCGTTAGTTTAGTGATGAATTTTTAGTAACTTAATGCATAATGTAATAAATTTTATTAATTATTACATTATGCATTAATTTAATTTAAATGCATCAATTTAAAGTTTTAGTTATTTAGTAAGTTCCCAAAAATTAATTAATTAATTTTAGTGAAAACTTTAATGAAAATAATTTGAAATTTTCATTAGTAATAAAAATTTCATATCAGAAGATCTAAACTATTTCAAATATTAAATAGAATTCATATCATTAAATAAAGATAAAATCGAAGATAAAGTCTCAAAGGAAAACTTATAGCTCAACGGTGTTGAATTTTTTTATGATTAAATATTTCAAGCAAATTCTTCAATGATTTTCCCATCAATCTATCAAAATTACTTGATGGAAAAATCCTTTAACCACTCTTTTTCAAATGAAATTTGAACGGTTTTTACCTGTGAAATATTTTGATAACTCATTCGCTGCCTAAACTAACACAAATTAATATTAAATTTTAATTCCATGAGACTTATTAAATATTTGATTACCATCAATTAGTCAAAAGTCTTCAGAAAAAAAAATGTTGTGAATTAGTCCTATAAATTCAGTGACGAATTTTTAGTAAATTAATGTCTTTGTAAATGTACAAAAATTAATTAATCAACTTTAATGAATTTACAAAGACATTAGTAGTGTAAATTCCAAATGAGAAGAATTAAACTATTTACGATTCAACAAATTCGAATGTTTTTCACTGTGAAATATTTTGATAATTCATTCACTGTCTAAACTAATACAAATTAATATTAAATTTTAATTGCGTAAGACTGATTAAATATTTGAAAACGATTAATTATTCAAAAGCATTCTTGAAAAAATGTTGTGAATTAGTCCTATACATTCAATGATGAATTTTTAGTAAATTAATATCTTTGTAAATTCACTAAAATTGGTTAATCAATTTTAGTGAATTTACAAAGACATTAGTTGTGTAAATTTCAAATAAGAAGAATTAAATTATTTACAATTCAACAAATTCGAATGGTCTTCACTGTGAAATATTTTGATATTTCATTCACTGTCTAAACTAATATAAATTAATATTAAATTTGAATTCCATGAGACTTATTAAATATTTGATTACGTTTAATTAGTCAAAAGTCTTCAGAAAAAAATTTTGTGAATGAGTCCTATAAATTCAATGATGAATTTTTTGTAAATTAATATCTTTGTAAATTCAATAAAATTAATTAATCACTTTTAATGAATTACAAAAACATTAGTAATGTAAATTTCTAATGAGGAGAATTAAACTATTTACAATTCAACAACCGATACAAATTTAAAACTAAATACAATTCAAATGGTAAAATAAAAAGTTAAAACCGAAGATAAAGTCTTAAAAAAGAACTTGCTACGTAATCTCCAACGGCGCTGAAATTTTCGATGACTAGACATTGAAAACAAATTCCCCAATGGTTTTCCCATCAATCTGTCCAAATCGAAGACTTTTTGGATTACTTGTATAAAAAAATATGTATAGATGTCTGGGATCGATCGTTTTTAAGGCTTCGAGGCAGGGCTGTTGGATTTCACAAGGCGTGAAATTGCTTGACGTTTAGCGAAAAAAAATATCTCAAAGCTTGCTATTTATCTGTGGCAGCATTTCAAGATAACTTCAAAAGTGCAAACATTTAACATTACACTTTTCAGAGCTTTTAACATTTCTGATCGTCCATAATCTTCCCTAATACTTTTCACTGCAGCGTCTAGATATGCTAGAAGTTTTTATTTAGTAAATATAGATCGCAGCATTTTATCGTACATATAGATCATTAATAAAACCGACAATTTCTAATAGAAAATATATTCTTAAGGCAAAATAGTTTTTTCAAAGTCGGTGTGAGAATAAACTATTACTCATAAAGCATACATTTTGAATTATTTCGGTTAAAACATGCGAGAATTTATTGTAAGTTTTAAGAGCAGGGACTGCATTGAACAGGGAATATGGCAGTGATAGATAGAAGAAGTTGGAAAACTATTAAAAATATGAAGATAGTTTTAAAAGTTTGTATATATGTGATGTTTCAGTCTTTTTCAAATAATACACCATAAGAATTTTCTTTATGAGGTGGCAAAAAGATGATAAACAATTCTTTAGAAGCAACTTATTGCGTCGTTTTAAGAAAGAGAATTTAGAGACCACCCTGCTTTTCCTCAGAAGTCAATATTCATCCGGTAATCTATCACATTAAGGAAGCACTCTTTAAACAGTCGCCAATTTTCACCAGTTACTACGCAACAAATCACCTTTAGAGACTAGTTGGTTCGCTAGAGATATTAGTTCCCTTTAATTTCGATTAAATCTTTTTGGTATAAATTCAAGATACCGTAAAACTGTTACACATAAAATTTTCTGTTAAGCTTTGCATTGTCAAATAAATTGATAAATATTAAATTTGTCCCCTAAACGTTGACAAATAAACTGCTATACATTGAATTTTGTCGCTAATCATTGAAAAACAAACTGATAAACATTAAATTTGTCTATTAAACATTGACAAATAAACTGCTAAACATTATATTTGTCTAACATACGTAATATACTCCGCTCGTTTTTGTGTGTGAAGAATTATCTGAATTTATTCTAATAACTTGAGTGATGAAAAAGTTCATTGCTGGTTGGTTCTCCCCACCATGGTTGATACAAAAATGCTGGGAGGTCAGTTATTCCCACACTAATGACGGAACTTATGTCTATGGTAGAGATTCAACCTTAGTTTCTGCAAAATTTCCGTATACTCCAGGTGTCGTTTAAAATTATAAATGCATGAATTAATGCTAGAACATCCTCACCAAAATATTTTCGAATTTTTAAGAGCTATTTTTTTTACATTTATGTAAGCATCTCTTCATTATTATCGTTTATAAAAATTTTCAATTCGTTGGAAATATTTTTTTATCTAATATCGTGTATTTATTCCTAAATTGTTGAGTTCTTATCATAGCAGTTTTTAGATATGTAATTTCTTTTTAACTCGGAAGAAGTCTAATTTTCTGCGTTGTTTCATTCTAAGGAGAAACTTATCATTCCTCATGTCTAGACACAGTTTCGCTAATTCTACCTCTAATGCTATAAAAATCCAAAAAATTGATCCCAGCTGTACTGATTTACTCGACGAATAAACTTTATATGAAGCAGCAATATCCTCCCGCATTTAGTCTTTCCTTCTCTCCAACATTTCTGGATTATTTATATAAAAGGAAAATATTTATTTATGTCCAAGATCATCTCCTTTTAAGGCATCGGCTCAGAATTCTCGCATAATACAAGCTTTGGAATTGGTTGGTCTACGATATAAAAAGGACTAGGTGTTATTTCGTCTGTGGCATTATCACAAGATAAGGTTGGAAGTATTGACGAAAGTTAGGCAGAGACATTATTTTATCCGCTTGCAGCATTACCACCTGTAATAAATCTCAGTAATACTATTCACCGCTGCTTCTGGAAAAAAGGGGAAATATCTCTACAACGTGTTACTCTTTATTATTAGACGGCATTTCCTGACATGAAGTATGTACTTAGGGGATGATGGTTGCCTGAAAATGGATGTAAATAAGAGAATATTTTTCCAGAACGTACTTTGAGTGCAGGAAGGGGCTTAAGGCTGTTGTTAGTTGAAATTGAATGTCTGTGAAGTATATCTATCGTCTTCAGAAGGTTTATTGTGTTGTAGTGCCATTGGAAGTAAAGGAAACATTATAATGACGCTTAGATCGTAAAAATTAGATTTATATAATATAATTTTTATGTTGCTGCTTTCAATAGGTCCCCAGTCTATACTTATTTCAAAACGAATGAATCTTTTTTATTCGATTTTTAATTTGACTAAATTTTAACTATGTACTTTCCTTATATATTTCATACAAAAAAGCAAATGCTTGTTACAAACTCTTTTTTTTTCATCAAAATGTTTAGGCAACAAATTTGGTGGTTTATCACTTTTAAGGCATCCATTTTTCGCCTGTAATAAGAGAATATTACAGGATAAAGAATCACATTTGATGATTTATCATCTTAATTAATTTAAGCACGACACTATCGGATTACGCATACGTCGATATTTAAAAAAATGATGGGTTGTTTTTCAACTCGAAATCAGTGGAGCTCAAAAATTTTGTTTGCTAGCCAGGGAAGTTAAAAATGATTTTAAAAAGTTATCTAAAATTAAATGAAAGAGAGACCGAGAGATTTTTAATAGTGCCATGGTATTATGGGATTTATCTGCATTAAAAACGTTCATGTACACAATGCGCGGGGAGTATACTAAACAAATAAAAAGTTTAACAGCTTATTTGTCAATGTTTAGCAGGCAAATGTAATGTTTAGCAATTAATTTGCCAATGTTTTGCAGACAAATTTAGAAATTTTGATTTGTAACTGTAAATTTGATTTGTAATGTTAAATTTGATTGGTATAAATAACATCACTGAGCAGTGAATTTTAGAAAAATGTATCCCTTGAATTAAAGTTAAACTTTTTAAAAAAGCATCAATTACCAAAATTTGATTTATGTAAATAAGAAAAAAATCAGAGTTCTGTGGAAAAGTTAATATTTAAACACACATATAACCAATAGCAGTGATTTCTTTACTTCCCATATAAAAATTGTCCCTACGACAACGCAAGTTAAACATGCACAGCGAATCAACACTATTTAATTCACTAATAACGGGTAATAGCAAAGGTCTAAAACTCACGCCAAAAAGACGCTCTCTCAAGCTAAGCAAACTAGCGTAGCTCCCTCCTCCTTTGCCACGTCTTATATAGCTTCCCTTTAAAGTCGGTGGGCCAAACGATCCAGACGAGTGTGGAAATTTCTCTAAAGTTCCATAGGAACAAATCTTTATTTCTTAACTTCCATTACAGATTTTAGCGTGCAGTATAAGTCGTTAGTGATGTCATTATGTCGCCAACACATCTACATAGCCAAATTAGTCAAATATAGCTATCTTCTGAAGTAAATCCCCTTAAAACTGTTTTTTTTTTCGCTGACGCGCGATTCCATTACAACCAATTTTATACAGTTAGATTATTTACAATATTTACATGAAAATTTACATCTAATTGGCAAAAAATTCATAACAATGCTGTCGAGTGGCAACGATCAATCACTGGGTGAAAATTTCAAACTACTTCATGAACATTTTTACAGAATAATTCAACGTGTTTCTAAATAATCATGTTGCGATATGTTATCAGAAATGCTCTAAATAAGACTCCCAAAAAGCTCTAATCATTTAGAGGAAAGAAGATGAAAAGAAAATAAGAAATGGAATCAAAAGAATTTTAATCGAATACGAAAAAAGGCTTAACTTCTGACAGGTGAAAAATTGCAAAAACTTATTCATGGAAACTGATTGCCATATCTTCCACAAATATAATCTCACTCAAATGGTTTATCCATTATCTTAAAATTTTGAATTTAACTTTTTTAATGGCATGAAATATATTCCTGGAAAGTGTACATTTTTTATAAATTTTTAAATGTAAGACACCATTTGTAAAAATTAATTTTTAATTTTTATAAAATTCCAACTTTTTTGTCAAAACATTCAATCGAGGGCTTTTATCAATATAAAAATTAAGATTTTTTTAAGTGTTTTCTTTAGACTTGAATTCCAAAATAAGACTTTCACTTGCACTTTTATTTTATGGCATATACACTTTTTATTTTATTCTGATTTATTCAATTATTTTCATATTTTTTGTTCTTATCAAAGAAGAAAACAAATTTGTTAAAAAAAATAGCCATTGGGTAGCCTAAAAAGTTAATAATCTGTACAAATAAGATAATCGCAAAAATAATAATTTACTCTAATCACACATTTTAATAATTCCCTCTAATCACACATTTTAATAATTCAATCTAATAACACATTTTAATAATTCACTTTTATCACACATTTTAGTAATTCACTCTGATCACACATTTTAATAATTCACTCTGATCACACATTTTAATAATTCACCCTTATCACACATTTTAATAATTCACTCTTATCATTTATTTTAGTAATTCACTTTGATCACACATTTTAATAATTCCCTCTAATCACACATTGTATTCCGATAATTTGTCATTCTCAGAATTTATATTTCCTTAAATTTACATAGTAAACAAAAAGGTTAATTTCCTTTTTTAACCGTTTAAGCATCAACCTTATCAACCCAGTGACTCTAGGCAGTTGCCTATTCGGAAATACGCCTTCTTTTTTACTACCTTAATTCACGTGCATACAATAGACATATGTTATGAGAGACCCTTAAAAACTTACTGAAGGTCATTAAAATATTTTTATAACCCTTTGAGTTCGGTTCCGGAAATGACGGTCTTTGATGTTGCCACAAGATGCTGTAACAACGTCTTAAGGCTTTATGATATTATTTCGGGCTCTAAAATGAGTCTTAAAATTCCGTGATGTCTTTCACAGGTTGCGCAGAAGGAAGTTCTAAAAACCCCCAGATAGCTGTTCTCGTCCTAAAAATAGTGATAGCAGCAATAAAATAACGAGTAGGTTGCTTTTTACGGTTTTGCGGTGTTGTAAATTCGGGTATGAAAGAAAAAGAATAAATGTGAGAAAAGATTATTTACGGGCAGATGAGAGTTTGCGTTGAAATTTTCGATTCTATAATATAAAGAGAAATAAATAACTAGTTTTTCTCTGGCAGCCGTGTTAATTATATAAAAGAAAATGTGATTCATTTCTCTTTATTATCATGTCAGAACATGATGTTGTTTTGGGAATGAGGTTTTTGGAGTCGACAAAAATCCGTAGGTTAAAAATTAAAATTTTATTATCCGCACGAGCATCTCAAACAATCAGCTTTTAATAATGCGCTGGCATTGCATTTACAAAAGCTCTGATTTTTTTAAAAATAAGTTAATGGCTACTGCAAATAAAACCTGGAAAAATGTCATTTTGAGCACGTGATTGTATGAAATGAAATAAGTAGAAAATGTGATATTTTTTGAACAATAAAGGCGAGACAAAGTTTTTTGGATCGTTTGCAATACCAAAGTGACTCATTCAATGAAACTGTAGCTACTGAAGGTGGCGGTACGAACCTGCGACGTTTCGGCCTGTAGCCTAGTATCATACCGATCGAGCAAAAGGGGCCCTTCAGCTCGAAGGATATTATCTGGCTTATAAGGCTGACGCTGCA
>JAOUZG010034654.1:0-13886 GCA_026289955.1 Argiope argentata
TTCCCACTTATTAGTGTACCCAGGGTGGCGAGATCCAACTACTAGCCTCTTTTCGAGGTACCCCCACGGGGGAGGGATAACTAAGAGGATAATTTTTTAAAAAAAATAACATGGAATTGATAGCACCATAAATTGGATACGGTTTATCAATATCAAAGATTATAAAAAGTTGCTATTGAAAAGCAATCTCTCCTGATTTTTGAAAAGCTTTTGATGTAATAACTAAATGCTTTTTGGTAACATATCTGCAAAATATGAACTTCTATTTCAAGTGGTAATTTACAGCTATTGCCCATCTACAACGATAAAATCAGTTGATAATCCCTTATGTTTTCAATCGTCTATTTTATTAGACTATTTCTGTTATCGTTTCTCTGAAATGTAGAAGAGGGCCTTTAACAAGATAATAGTTGTGACTAACAGTTGACTCTCTCTCTGTAGTCTGGATGTAGACAATTGTATCGCTAGATTAAACCTTCTGTTGACCGCCAATTTTAAATATTTTTTGAACCGACTGCAACAGCGAAGCCTTTGAACAAATCTGCATTACCATTTTATGCGTGTATGTGAAAGAGCAAGGAATTTGTCCGTACTGTTATATAAGAACTTATAAATGGATTTTCTTTTCCCCTAAACAGTTGAGCGAATTACAAAAGAACCTTTTCCAATAGTATGCTTTATAAAGAAATGTTGTTTTATAGTGATCAAATGTTTATTTTTCATTCGGTAACATTTTTAGAATGCATGGTATTCTTGTATTAATACCAGAATCTTTATTCCGTTTTCTTTCCAATAATTTTGAATTGATTTTCCCATTGAATGCTTGGACGAATGAATCTATTTATTTACGAGTGTTGTTTATTTCAAGACTGGTTTTTCAGATTATTTTCAAACGAAATTTTTTTTCAATGATTTGTAACAATTTAGTGCTTATTTTGTACATAAAAATGCTTCTTATATTTTGCAGTCTTGGGATGATTTTAAGGGCCGAGGGACAGATCACGACTTGGTATCCTCCAAAAGCAGGTTCAGAGCAGCCCTGAACAAACTGAAAACTAAAATCAGGAAGCTGAGTTGTGTTCTGAGAGGATACCGCCAGTATCAGATAACCTCCTCGGCCATTCGTAAGTTCCTAAAATGTCCATAGATTTAGTAAAATTCAGAATTAAAGCTTCGTTGTAGTAATTTTTAAATTGCAAAATTCCTTTTTTTTTCTGAATTTTGTACTTTTTACTTGTTTAAATTTTAAAATAGTTTTATGTACATTGAATTAAAGTTCTTTTCATTTTCTAAATGACATTAGATTTACTTCACAATTCCTTTTTTTAAAAACCGCTTCATTATTTTTGTCATCGAAATAAATTGCAGATTCTTATAATCCTAACATTATGCTCACTATCGTATTTTTTTTAATGTGTATACTGCTCGTATGTGTATACTACAGTACTTCATTTTCTGCTAGACGTGTCCATCTTGACGAATTGTTGACAATATCCTTGATCTGACTGTCACGCATTATTGATCAAAGATGCAGTAAAAAATATTTGCATTGGACTTCAGTTGTAATTGTATATCGTTAGCAGTTTTGCTTCTTTGCAATGAGATATTCTCTAGTTTTGATTAGGATATCGCAAATCAGATGAAAATATCGATTGCTCTCTAAAAAGCAATATCGAGAACAAAAAGAAACAATGCTAATGCAATAGCAATAAACCATTTTCCGTGAAAATGTAAAGTGACCGAGCATAACTACAAATTAAGGCAAATCGGATTTCAGTTCATTAGTTTTTGTTATTTATTCAAAATGCGTACTTGTGTTTATGCCCACACTGATAAATCAATCAATTTAAACGTTAGTAAAATAAAAGTTAAGATTATTTTGTGTTAAATCAGAAGTTGAAATATTGCTTCAGTCATAAGACATATATTTTTAAATCTTCAAAGCGTCACCAACAGCATTGGAGGACTATTTTACAGATGTTTCTTAATGCATTAATATTGTGTATACATTTTTTTCAACCAAAGGTGAACATAAAGTGCACTATCTGAATTTTTCTATGGATTGATTGTGGTGTTGCTGTTCTGCTGCTGTAATGTCTCGGCTTGTGAGCAGTAGGTTTCCTGCTCGAGACCTGATTTCACCGAAGAACTCGTCTTGTTAAGGGGGGGGGTATGCTCCACGTTAAATCATTCGTAGCCAAACGATGTTCCTGTGGTGTGAAGAGGGTGCGGGTTGCCAGCTTGGGGGTCGTTGTCTTCATCTCACCACGATTTAAAATTACGAGGTCTCTCCCAAAATATCCTTACCGTTGCTTTACAATGTGATGATAATATAACTAAATTAACTTAGTTTTTGCCTTTGATCGTTACCTTTTTATAGCTTAACTTTTTACGAAACTGCGATTTATTTTGTGTTTACCCGAATCGATATTAATTTTTAACAAAATATCTTCCTTTTATGAAATTGATATTAAAATCTACATTTAAAAATCTAAGAATTCCCCTTTTTTCCAAAGGTATACCTCTTCATTCTATCCCATATTGCATATCTTTTCTATTCAAATGCGAACATAAAATTTTCTTCCATAATCGAGTAGAACTAAAGTGATCTAAATAAGTTTATAACATAATACAGAGAAATAGGAAGCTCGTGCGAAATTGTTTACCATAAAATTAGAAATGGGAAAAAAGTAATATTAACATTTATTCTTGGATATTTTGAGCAAGGATTTCCTCCTTATTTCTACGCAAGTTCCGAAATCCACTTGAATAATTAGCAGGAACTTATTATAATTACTAGCAACCTGTTATGACTAACTTGTTTCCTAGGAATGTTGGTTGTATTTCATTCCAATTAGTTTATATGCAGTTAATGGGCCGGAATGGCCTGGTTGGTAGAGCGTTGGACTCGTACTCCTTAGGTTACGGGTTCGAAACTCGCCGGCCAAAACAATCCCCGAGTGTGTGGCGATTGGCTCTCGTTAAGTCTGTTCGTGGTCGCGAAGTCCTCCATATAGAGAGTAATACCACTGGGGGTACTGTGTCGGAGGTGATCGTTCTCTGCTCCAGGTCTAAATTACGATTTGAGATGTATGAATGAATTTCTATGAATGTAGTCCGCCCCCTAAAAAGGGTTGTGACGTGTGTGTAGCTAAGTCGTACTCTTGGCCCTAGATGGCGCTACTAGTAAAACAAGAGACGTATATCTCCGGCTTAAAATCTGCTGATGTATCAGCGATGCTTGTCCATGGCAAGTGCCATAAGTAACAACAACAACATATGCAGTTAATTGCAATTGCAATTAAGTTTTCTGCCATGACGGTCATGTCCCCTTATCAAGATACTTCCCCAACTAAACCCCATGACATTGCAGGGCTATCGGTATTTAATGTCTTCTAATTTCCGTGGTATTAGAGTTTTACTTTGTTTTCAAGCAAATAATTGGATTTTTGAACGAGTCGTCGTCTTTACATTCGACGGAAGAAAATCTCGCAATTAAATATTCATGTAAACAATGAAAATGATTTGAATATTGCCGCAATTCACCATAGCCCGATTGGCAGAGCAATGAATTGTGAATCCGTTGGTTCGATTCCCGGGTAGCGCATTTTATCCAAATACTGAAATTTTAATTTAAAATTGTTACTATTTCTCTAAAATCAAGATGATTATAGAACAATCTTTACTATTCGAACAAGATGAGTCTCGAATGTTCACCAGATGTATAAAAGGCTGAGTTCTTCGTTCTGTTCTCCAGACAGTTGCTTGGCGCTAATAAACGCAATTGTTTCTAACTATCCGTGTCTCTAATTCAGTTTTCGTGATTTATCAATTCAACACTGTAATCTAATATTCAAAAGTAATAATTCTGATTGATTTAATTGTGATGATTTTTTAAATTTATCCCAAATAAAAATTTTTACAATCTTTCTCAATTGTATAAACTATTTCAATACAAAATGCTATCGAGAATATTCCAAGATTAAGTGTAATTCTTAATTATAAAAAATTTCAAAAAAAAATTGGTCCGAGGTTGCACATTTTATCCGAATTCGGTATCTATAGGTTAAACTTTATGGTCTTTAGAGTTCTCACGCACATACACATGCACACACATTAATATATTATTAGATATTGAATTTGATTATGCGACTTGGACAACAAATTCTATTCAAATACAGTAGAATCTTCTGCAGTAGAAGGGAATCGCAAACTACTCCTCCCACCTGGAAAGTAGAAGGTAAAATTTGCAAGATCGGACCACCGCAACAGCAGCAACACTACCGGGAACTGTGGTTGAGTCTTGAGGGCCCACAACGGCCAATGTATAACCATTTCCTAAGGAAGTACGTGCCGTCATTGACGGGAAGCAGTCACCTCCCACACCTTTTCAAGTATTTAAAAGCTGGCAAGAAATGGGCACTGAAAATACGATATGCCTTTTACTCGCGGGTTGCAGTAAAAGGGAAATAAAATTCCAGAGATTTAATTGAATCTCTTATTAACGTGTTGATTTTTATTCCGAACGATATTTCAGCTTAGTATTTTTAATGCATAATTATGCTGATGTATTTAGTAATTGTTTTCATTTCCTAACATATGTTAAAACTATAAGGCTATCCTAATTTTGTACTGCCAATCAAAGTTTTGATATCGAGCTTTATGAATCGTATATTGGATAATGTACTAATTTTCTTTGTTTCTGTCCTAACAGCAAAACAATCTCGAGGAAACCAGCAATCATCTTCTCCTGTTACAGCTGGGTCGGAAATGGTAGCAAGTACATCATCAATGAATGTAAGGGATGGTTTCAAAGTGTATTCACAAACCATTATCTTGTTTTCGAATAAAAGTCGTCCTATTTATAAGCATCGGATGTTCTTAACGGTTAGAATTCGATTAGACAGTTAAGATTATTAAATTGGAAGCAATAAAATTGGACACATCATTACTTTATTAATGTCAATTTGCTGTTATTTTGTATTTAATATATCTCGTAGAAAATAGTCTGCTTTTTATCTGAATCTTCGTATTCTCGAGAGAATTTTCGTAAAAATATTAATATATGTAATAGTTTTAACATGTTATTTATTGCGTAAAAATTAAAGAATCGGTATTATCGTCAATAGTTGCTTTTCATATTTATGCTATTTACAGTGATATTTTAAGAAAATTCTGGTTACGTCAACAATTTAAATTCTGTTTATTAAAAGCAAAATTCAAAAGTAAAACGTACACACATACATCATCATACTGTGATGTTTTAGCGTACAATACTTCACAAATATTTTCCAATCTCTTTATGAAAGCATATCTTCCCAGAATCGCATATCAAAGTATTTAAAACGTTAAAAATATCTTTAACTAATTTAAAAACTTATCGCGATGCATTAAATGACCACTTTGATACAATTGTTGCAGGAAGCAAACCACAAAGCTTGTAGTTGCATAAGAATGTATTTGATGTTACATTTCTGAGATTATATCTTATACATCTGTAATTTGTTCAGAAGTTTCATAATGTTGCTTATTTTTTAGGATAACTTGCCCATGGACAAATCAGCTGCAGCAGAAGGAGTCCAATCGTTCTGGAAGAAATGCCAGGAGAATCATCCCAAGGTAATCGACTCTCAGAATCCATAATGCATGATAATTGTCAGTGAAATAATTTTCTCCTGATATTGTTTTAAATCATGACTTCTTAAATTAATACAAAGCTCTCTATCTTCTGGTTGGATCGCACCACGCGACATACATGATAAAAAATTTCATTCCAGGATAATCTGTAGGGTCTAAAGTTAACAAATGGTACCGGTAATGACTTCTCGAGTTATAACGAATTTATTAATAGAGTTATAACTTCTCGAGTTATAACGAATTTTTTAAAATGCAACATAAAATGGTAAAAAAAACAAATAAACGTTTTCATTTGTACTTTGACATTTTGTTGAAATCGGCCTGAAAGGCCTCTTTCAAACCAAGTTAATTCGTTCCGGGTTAAGTTAAATGGGCTTCGCTCGTAATGCTACTCGCTCGTTATGGAAGGCCGAGGTGGTTGATGAAAGTTAGGTAACCGGCTTCGAAACCGTAGATTTTAAGGTTTGAGACTCGCTTACGTATAAGAACCGTTGTTTAAGTGGTTAACAACAGCATGTTAAATCCTTTTGGGCCAAATGTCCTTCCGCTGGTGTGCCGTGTAAGTTTGAGAATGCTAGCCCAATGCCCTTCTCGTCAACTGATCACGACTCAAAATTACAAGGTTCTTTCCAATATAGGTCTAGTGTTGCCTTAAAAGGCGATGTTAATACAACTTAATAAAAAAACATTCGCTATGAGAGCTGTTCTGAAGAGACTTTGTTATAAGCTGCGGAAATTCTATCTATTTGGGAGCTCATCTCGGCGATCTTTTGGGACTCATTAAACCTATCTTATTATTTTTAATTTTTCAGGGACTTTTAGCCGGTTAACTGTTTTTGACGAGTATACTCGCCATGAAAAAACGACACTCTTGAGTTATGACGAATTTATTCGTTAGGAGTAGTGACAATTAGCGTTTTGAATTAAAATTTTAATGAAAACTGAAACAAATTTACCGACATGAAGATATTAAATATGTTTTGAAACTAATTCGAAATCGAAGAAAGATTATTAAGCGTTGCATTATCTTTTCTCAATACCTCTAATAACAAATTGAAATTGTAAATTTTTTTTGTTTCTATCTGGGCATATGCAAAATATGAATGTTAGTTTAAGTAAATAAATGTGATTATTGAAATAAAAATTAGTAATTTCCATACAACCTAATATCATATTACATATACTATGATTGACTAGCATACTCGGCATTGCTAAAATTTTGAAACAAAACTTGGGTAACCATTTTCCGAAGAAGTCGAAATAATTAAATGGTTAATTTATCCTTATTGTTTATACGAATTGATTTTCATTGTTTATATAATTATTTATTGCGGGTGACGCATCGAGAAATGTGCCTCCAGTCCCCCCTGTAAATATCTTGGAGCCCCAATCTCCATATTTACTGATGACTGAAAAATAGGTTGGAAGATAACACTTACAGTTTAGTTTACGTATATACAATTCAAACAGTAATTTTATAATAAAGTTTAAAGTTTAAAACACTAGAATTACAGATTCTACAACACACCCTGTGTTCTATCTGTGAGGTGTGTCCAATACCCCACTCCTCTGAAAAAGTGGCTGTGCAAGCGGGTGTTTAGAGCAGCCTGTAAAAAGGGGCTGTGCAAGCGAATGTGTGTGTGTTTCATCTTCATATGAGCTAGAAGTCAGACTTGCTCTTGTTTCCTGAGGGGTCTTTGCCCTCAGAAGCTACTGCAACCCTCTTTCCCTGATCTCTTGGAATTGGTTAGAATTAGTGTTCCATCGAAGGGGGTTAAATAACAGCAACAAAAGTAGTGCTGTGTAGTTTTAATAGTTTTTGTATTGTTATTATGAAGATAGTTTTGTATATGTTCTTAGTTTTGTATATGTTTCATGATGCAACGTATGAGGAAACTGTGATATTTTATATTTATTTGTATTTGTACATTATTAATGAAATGTAATGATCTTGAACCTAGTTCTTAAATACATTTGATACACTGATTGCATTAATGATGCAGTGTAATAAATAAATAAATAAATAAATAAATGTTATAAAAAGTGTGATAGTCTTTTTGTGAGTGTTATTCTAATCAAGATACCATTGTGCTTTCATTTTTGTATATTGCAATAAAAGGTTGATAAATATTTTTTTGCTATCATTTTGTACATCTTCAATCAGAATTTTGTTTCTATTTTTATACCATATTGAAATATTCAGTGTATTACAATAGATCAAAAGTCAATACTTTTAGTATTGAATGTATACTGTTGTAGGCAATACAGCTTTCACTTGTATTTTTTTAGCGTTTTTCTACAGCTGGAAAATAAAATTTTATAAAATAAGCATTTATTATACAATCCCAATTGTGATAACTGAGTGTTTTTATATGCTTTAAAAATGCCATATCAAAATCTAACAATGTACAAGATGAATTATAAATTGTTTTATTCTCTATTTTGATTAAAAGTATACAAATATAATCTTTCATTTTTATTTTTTAATGTTTTTGTAAAATTATGCTTTCTTCTATTAAAAAAATAAATTTAATATTACACTTGTTTTTATTTTGTACAGTCTTTACTGAAACACTACAAATTTTTTTAGTCTGCCAGAATAATTGATTTTGGCTTTCTGTTAATTATAAATTTTCGAATTCATATACCAAAAGTAAAAGTGGCTCATAAAAAAAAATTGCTTATTTTAATAGATATTAGCAGATTTCATTGATTGGCGTATTTTTTTGAGATTAAAAAGCATACTTCATTAGCGTACTGAATTAATGCAGTTATATTAAGATTTTTCCCTTATTAAAAAGTATCTCTTTCTCAAGTGTTTGTGAATCAAGGTTTTAATAATTATTTACCAGTGAAAAAAATTTCCTGTTTTAATGGTTGTGAACTTTAATTTTAAAGTTTTAATTGAATCAAAGATTTGATACAAAATTTTTAATGTAATATTTTTAAAAAAATTACAATGTAATTTCAATTCATATGTTAAATGAATTTTATTTATTTCAGATATTATCTAGTTAAAGATGTTAAATCTTTAAGCCTTTTTTAAAAATCATTATTTTAAATTTCTTAAAATTCATTCAAAATTAATACGCCCAAAATTAAGAAACTGAAATTGTTAATTGAAATTATCTGAACCATGTAACTATCAACTGAATTTTTTATAGGAGGCCAATTTCTCTATATACATAAGGTTTAATGTGAATGTCGTCTATCATCACCACCATCTCTATTACAGACAAATTTATGAATGCCATTTTTGTCTATATGAAGAGAAGTTAATTAATCAAGTGACTGCTCAATTTTCTTTTTTAAAAAAATGTTGGTAACATTTTAGGATGTATGTTGATAATCGAATGAGAATTTCTTGAAAATTTACAAAAGTAGTGAGATGTTGAATAAAAAAAATTTGAACAAAACCGAAATATTTAAAATAAGTATCTTCAATACAATTTCTGTTAATGGTATAAATTTAAACTTTAATTTAAGAATTGGGAATTTTTTGATACAATTAAATTCATTTAAAAAATTTTAGCACAGAAATCGGATATTTACAGGGGTAAAAATTTATAGTTGACGCAAATTTATGATCCAAAATGCTTAAAATTTCACTAATGGCAGCAGCAACAACATTGTTTTCACGAGGAAAGCTTTCTTTTCTGATTCATTGATTAAACATAACTTTTACTTTCAAATAAAAGTTGATTGCTTCATAATGAATACATCTGATAATAATCGAATTGATAAGGGTGATTTTTTAAAAATTGATCTCCAGGGTTCAATAAAGTGTTCTATTCGATAATCTGAGAATATGCTAAAAATAGTATTATTCATTATTAAAGAATTATTTGGAAATTTCTTTTGTGTAAAACGCATTGATATTTTTTTTATATAATTCGAATATTTCTCATTTTCTTGAAAAATTCTCAAGAAAAAATTATGCTATTTATACGACGGGAAATTTGGGTCGGCTGTTCAATTTGGCGGTTTTGAAGGCACAATAGCGAGAAAAAGGTTAGAATGGCTTATAAACTTGTATTACATATATACTTATATCTTTGTAAAATATGATTAGTAAAAAGTTTGTAAAAAAATCGTAAAACCTTAGTAAAAATAAAGCACGTGCTAAAAGTCACTGTTAAAACTTCAAAACGAAACAGCGATGTGTTAAATAATGGAAATTCAGAAGAGATGGTTCAATACTTTTGTATAATCTTGATCGTTCAAATGATACAACAAAGGTCGGATTAACCCTTCTAGGAGCTCTTAGACAGCACCAGTTTCGTACCTACTCCTCTGCTAACTGTTACCTCTATATCTGATATTATCTTTATTGATTTTACTAATTTACTTTAAAAAAATTGTATAAAATATTTTGATAAATTTATTCTTGGAACTTTAATGAGACAGTTTGTTTCAGAATTTATCTCTAAGAAAATTCAATTTTCAACAGAATAGTGAGAAATACCAATTTGAACATAAATAAATGCTGTTCAGTTTGGAAATCAAATATTTTAGAATACAAATCAATATCTTTATAATGAGGATGATGACGCGTCCTCTTTAAAACGGAAAGAGAGGTGCAGTAGCTTCAGAGGATATGGGCCCCTGAGCAACCGAGGGTAGAAGCCTGATTTGTAGCTCATATGAAGATGACACACACTTATCTTATCTGCTTGCATATTTCTTTTCTATAAGGAGGCACATTAACACACCTCACAGATGGAACAAAGAACCACCATGCCCTGACCGGGATCCAAACCCATGGATAACGAGGCAGACTTGCTAGCAATATATTTCAGAGAGATTATAAAAAATATAATATAAAACTAGTGAACGATATTTAGTTAGGAATATTAGAAGAGCCTTTGAAATTATAATTACTTATGAATCAGTTTATCGGCGTCCTGGCATAAAAGTTGAGCGTCTTCCCCATGATCTGGGAATCCCAGGTTCGAATCCCGATACGGGCATAAGTGTTCGTTTGTGTTTTATCTGTAAGGTGTGTGAATGTGCCCCCCCCCTCCTTAAGAAGGGACTGTGCTGGCTAATGTGATGATTGAGTATGAAAAGGGATACTCTTGGCTCTAGTAGGCGCTAATACAAAACAAGAGAAGCTGATTAGGTTTAAATCACTGCCTACCTCAGCGAACTTTATAGCAAGTGCCTTAAGAAACAACAACGAATAATTTTAATGCTTGAACCTTTTATATTAAATTCAACCCTAACACCAATGTGTTAAAAAAGTACTAGGGACATATAACTAAACATTTTGAGGTCCCTAAAAAGTAAAATATTCTAAGGTCGCTAAAAAGTTTTCAGTAATAAATAAGACCTACTTAAAACTATCTTACACTGTAATTTTTTTTATCAAAACTTCCGTTCATTAAAAGGAAAGAACACAATACATATACTTACAAATGAGAGAATCTAATTATAATGTAAACATTAAGGGTCTCATAAGTATTAAATATTTGCTACAAAAATTTCATTTTTCATTTCTTAATATTCTTGTATTCCTAAACGACTGCAAGGGAAAGAGTTGGGTTCAAATTAGAAAATGATTGTTGTTTATAATGGCACTTGCTATGGACAAACTTGTTGACTTCCGTAAGCTATTTTAAGTCGAATGAGCTTCTCTTGTTTGAATTAGTGCCTACTAGGGCCAAAAGTTCGACAAACCAACTCACTCATTACATTCGCTTGCACAGCCCCTTTTTACAGGGGCTCACATTAATGCACTCACAGATAGAACACAGAAGAACAACCATGCCTTAACCGGGACTCGAACCCGGGACGTTCAGGTAAATGGGAAGTCGCGCTACCCCTATGCCAGGAGACGGCAGAATACGTTTGGAATAGAATAAGTGGTTGAATTTTTCCATCAGGATCGGAATTCAGTCTATTCGTCACAACTTCCTGATTCGATTGCCTGGAGGCACTGTCCAGGTGTTGAGGTTAGTGATCATCCCGTTCATCATTGAAACTAAAGAAGCCACTCGCTATTATGTTTATTTGATGACTGAGGAGCATAATGTATTTCTCGAAGCCTGAATATATTCCGAATGTAGGTTTTGTTCAAGAAGCTATGCAATCCCCCCTCAAAAATCCTAGAACTGTTTCGGCAATAGGAAGCAAACAAAATAAATCAAACTTTAGGCAAACACTGAATTAGTAAATTTTATCCAAAAGCAGAAAAAAATGATATCAACCTATAATCCTCTTTCTTTCCTGTGTAATCAGATGAATAGTTTAGGGTTTCAGATATCGAGAGAAAAAAAAATGGACAGAGAGTCTTTTTTAAGTTTTTGAGTCCTTATCCGTGGAAGCATGCCGTTCGGGAGAAATGAAGAATTTAAAACGCATCTGATTATTTGTTTAATCATGAATCCATTGACGTCAAGAATGACAACGAAATGGATAAATGCCTGGAAAATCGAAACTGTTATAACAGTTGTTGAGAATGAAGTATTGGAAGTTTGTTAGGAGTAGGGAATGTTCTATTGCATGCAGATTGTCAGTGTTTTCGGTTATCCAGTGGATTAATCTGGAAATTACAATTATATTTCGGTAAGTTTTTTCAATGTTTTATCTATAAACGAAACTACAGGGTTTTTGGATTTTATTTTAAAGTTCCAAGGTTTAGTGTTAAAAAAATAATCAATGCAACGAGTAGTACTGGGGGCTGCAAAACATGCTTACATGCTAAATTTTAAGTCACCTTTTCGATAATAAAATTCTTTCAAAGAAATTATTAAGCATAGTCAGAATTTTAAATAAAAACGTATCTCTTCCCCCCCCCTTGGATAGAGTATAATGCTTTTTCTTCCATAAATCTTCCGAAAAGCTTGATAACTAGTTAAGTTTTCTAACTATATTTAATTCCATGTTCTTCTGCAGTTTAACCAGTGTTAATTATAATTTTATTTTTCGTATTTGCTTTTTATTTTTCGTGTATATTTATAACATCATTTGCTGTAATGGTGTGTTCAAATGCATGCAAAAATAACCCGTTTAAACATGTTCTTGCTATCTAAGCTTGAAAAATGGAATGGAGAGGTTCAATCCTCATTAAACATCTTCTACTCATTCGTACTATTAAATCCAAATTCATTGGGTATTTCTTTGAAAAATGGCTGGGCATTTTTTGCAGGCTTCCATATTTTCCAAGTAAATAGAAAATTAACTTTCATTCAATTAATATTGGTCATTTACAATCGATGAGCATAGTACAATTCAAAGGACTTCCAAAATTTACTAATCGCGAAATGCGGCCAATTTATTCAGGAAATTGATAGTTTTTGAGTGATTTGAAAATGTAGTCTGAGAAGAACCATTTTGAATAGGGAATTTTAATTGCACTTATCAAATATAAAAAAAGATTCTTTCAGTGTTGGGACCAAATTGTTTGTAAGAATTTATTTTCTGTACAATTATTTTTTTATATTTATATTAGTATTATTGAATTCAATTTTATCTGTGTAGTATGTTATAAAACATATTAATTTTACTCGAATATTTCATTTTCTTGTAATTAAATTTAATCCTTATGATAATATCGAAATCGTAGCATATTACTCATCAATGAGGGGGAAAAAATGCTTTGCCTTAACAGTGTAATGTAAACATTTTTTAAATCTGGTTTTGGTCAATAGAGCATATGGGCTCATTCCAGTTTAAATGATGTATTGAATTTTGAATTAATACTGACCACTTGAAGTTGTTAAAATTTAAAAAACATTGATGGTTTATTAATTCAGTTTAATTTTGAATCAAAATAATAACTCAAGTTTCAGTAATTCATTCATAAGATTGTTTTGATTTTTGTCAAAATAATATAAAAAATATTATAAATTTCTTCTTTGTTGCTTTAAATGATATTTTAAAATGTAGCATAAATAATCTTTTAGTTTTCACCGTGAATTTCTTAAGCCTAATTTAAATAATATATTGACTAATGAGTAATTTTCATAAAAATGGAGAACTGAATTAAATCATCAATGAAACTAATTATAAGCTTTTTTCTTCTATTCAAAAAGTCCTCTCTTCATATGATCAGGTAATTGATATAGTTATATGGCATTATTTACTTTTAGAAACTCGAAAAACTAGCAAACTACTTCCTAATTTCTCTTCCAAAATATTTAGAATCGATTTTTCCTACTCTAATTTATAACTAAATTAAGAGTAAAAATTTTAAAAAATTGCGTATTTTCATTATATCTTAAAGAAACAGAATTTAATCTCCCAAG
>JAOUZG010034654.1:14286-54112 GCA_026289955.1 Argiope argentata
TAATTTTTGAAAGCAAACTTAAATTGAATTTATTTAACACCAATTTATAAATTCTTGCTTAAAATGAATTTTTTAGTTTTTTGAACTAATTAAAATTTAGTTTTTTAGCAAATGTCGCAAACATTTCGTAGAATTCTAGCTTATACATTATTTTGTGCAATCATAGTATTTATAACGTCTCAGTCATAGAATTTAATAACTTGTCAAATTTTATATTTATAAACTAATTTTTATAAATGCCAAATGCAATTAGATAAAAACTTGTTGTCAATGACTGAAATATCAACACCCATTTTTGCAATTTTAATCCAACTCGTACTTGTTCTATTAAACCAACCAACCAATCAGTTAATCTGTAAATATTTTCGAATAAACTTTTTTGTTCAGAATCTTTACACTGGCTAGTATTCATATCATGTCTTCAGTTATCCATGTTTAGAAGTTTTCAATGTCTATTTACATATTGCACATCGTGAAATTTCAGAAATGGCTATTCAACAGCACATTTGAACTATAATTGTAATATCAAACGGTTAAGCAAAAATCGAGTTTTGGTGTGGCTTCTAAGGAACGGATCATCAAAATAATTTCAATCTAAAGAAATATTTGTTAGTACCTACTCTGAAGTAAATCATATTCAAATTTATGTTTAAAACATTCTTCTCCTGTAAATTCAGATTTCTAATTCACGGCTTGCCATGTGGTTTGTAAATATAATGGCATACTTGTATATAGAACATTAACATTTAACTAATAAAAAGAATATTTTTAATTGCCTTGAAACCTTTGCTAAAAGCTTTATTATTAATAACCTGTGTAGAAGATTTATTTAATAGTTTTTAAGTGAATTTCACGTCAACCGTCATTCAAATGGCTTTAAAAAAAGTTCTAACTCAAATATTAAGTATTTAAGACTTCTCCTGACTTTTATAAAAAAAATATCATAATTGTTAAAATTTAATTTCCAATCTATTAATAAAACATTAAATGTTTAATTTTCTGTTAATAAAAATATACTCGACGTCCAGCTTTTATTCCCTGAGTTTTATATGAGAAGAAATTGAATAATTAGATTATAGCTTTTGATCTACATTTTATCAATTTTATTGTTTTTATAGTATTGACGAACTTTTTCGTGTTTCTGCGCATTTTAGATTAATTGTGGAAGGCCACTTGAAAATGTGGGGGCTCAAAGACCTTCAAAGAGATTCCAGGTAATGTTTATTCTTCAAATTTATCCTATTTTCTTGGGAGCATTTGACACGAGCAAGCTTGTCTAGGTAGTCGGTGATTTAAGCCTAATTAGCGTCTCTTGTTTTGTAGTAGTGCCAACTAGGGGCAAGATTACAACCTTTTGCTACTCGCTCATCACATTCACTTGAAGAATTCCTTTTTCAATGGGGGGGGGGGGCACATAAACACACCTTAATGATGGAACACAGATTAACAGCCATGCCTGAACCGTGACTCAATCAACGGAAGCCCAGATCACAGGGAAATGGCATGGCTTATGATATTTAATTTTTAGTAGATGGCTTCTAATTTAAATTCCATGAAACAGTTTGGTACTTAAATATTGTAGTCATAACAATATTTGAACATATTATTATATTTTAGGTTTACTTATTTGCAAACAGGATGCTATATCAATTTTTATTTCCAATTTTCATTTTGGAAGTTCTAGTTGAAGGCTGCAATTTTTCTGTTTTGATGTTATCTCTCCTGCTCATTTTTTGAAATATGACTAGTAAAATTGTTGCACTATGTAAAAAAATTTAGACGTTGTATTTTGTACAGCAGTATATTTGGAAATTGAAATCTAATTCTGTGCATTATTTGTAGTTTTTTCACATAAGCCATTTCTACGCTTGTCTTTAATTTTTCAAAAATTCACAAGCGTGTCATTTGATTTTTAGAATATGCTTTAGCAATAACTTGAATATATTTTTAAAATCAAATATTTTCAACTATGCTTATAAGACAACGATGCATATGTAAAATAAATGGATATTCGTTCTATAATGGAAAATTTAAATCATCTTTCGCTATTTAATGTCTTCGGATTTCCATTGTATTATAAATTTACCATTCATTCATGCAAATAATCCGAACGTTGAATGATCCCCCGTCTTTAGTTTGCAACGAAAGAAAATTTGGTCATTAAATATTCATCTGAACAATGAAAAGGATTTGAATATTTATCGAATCATTGAAGGATTTCAATTCAACACTATATAATATTCAAAATCATAAATTTAAAAATATCCCAAATCAAGAGGAAAAAACTACATAATTATTAAAATATTGAATTTTTTCAATTGCATAAACTATTTCAATGTAAAATGCTAACGATAATATCAAGATTCAGTGTAATCTTTAATAATTTTAAAAAAATATTGTTCTAAGGATTCACATTTTTTATAATGTAAAGTATCTGTGCCGATTACGGTAATTTTGGGCTAAACTATATGGACTTCAGAGAGTTCGCTCACACATGCACACATTCATCTAGTATATGTAGCTATGGAATTTTACTATCTGGAACTTAGACGACATTCTTTCCCAACAAAGTTGAGTTTTTACTGTGCCGTAGAAGGAATCGCAAACTACTCGGATCAACTGCAAGGTACAAGGTAGAATTTGAATGCCGTCAAAGCAGCAAGGCTACCAATCACTAGGGCTGAGTCCCAAGGGCCATCACTGGCCACAGTGCAACCTGTCCCTAAGGAAGTGCGTCCCGTCGTCGATGAAAAGCAGTCGCTCCACCCCTTTTCGCGTACTTGCATGGTGGCCGTTTCTTGCCACTCATGCCAGAAACTTCTCATCTTCTACTGCGTGGAGCCTCCTTCCCCTCGGAAAGCATCAAAAGACAAAAAAGGCTAGAAATTTGAACTGCTTATCGTGCCGATTTTTACTCTGAATGATGTTTCAACCTACTCGCTTTTAATGCATAATTTTGCTTATGTATTCAGTGAATTGTTATATTTTCATATCCTAAATGGATTAAAACTATAAGGCTATTCTAATTTTGTATAGCCATTCAAATAAAAATGTTTTGATAGTGCGCTTTAAAAGAATTATATTTTGGATAATGTACTAATTTTCTTGATTTTCTGTTAGAATAGAAAAATCTCCTATTGAGACTGGATCGGAAATCGTAGCAGGCACATCATCAATGAATGTAAGCGATGGTTTTAAAATGTATTCAACAGCCAATATGTTTTCGAATATAAGTAATGACATTTATGAGCAACGGGATGCACTTAACTGTTTGATTTTGATTGGAGAGTTAGGATCGTTCAGCTGAAAGCTACAAAATTAGACAATTACTTCTCGAGTAATAGTTGCTCGCCGGGAGATGGAGACTGCGATATCTTAGTTAAATTTTTGTTTCATGAAAGCTAATTTGAAATGGCCTGTAACTTTGAGACGTATTAATGCCCCAAATTATATAGTTTACCTAAATGAATTAATATAATAAATCTGAACTATATAATTTATCACTACTGAACGTGGCACAGAAATCGCACTTGTTACTTTACATTTAATTGTTGACGTTCAATTATAACGGGCAATATTCAGTTTTCGTTGTTGAATTTTTACGACTGTATCGAGTTTAATATTTTTCAAAGGATTGAAAAATGTATCGGAAACTTTCTAAAAAGGGTTGTCGGAATCGGAGGAAAGAAAATATAATCAGATGAAAGAATAAAAGAAATCAAATTTTAATCAGAAATTTATTTTTACACAATATTTAGACTCGAGTCTTCATACGTGCAAACTGCCTTGCGGAGGGAAATTGATATTCATATCTTTCAAAAGGATTATATCAAATATTTTTATGCTTACGATTCATAAACTACCTTTCAGATGGTATAAATTCCATTAGCCCCAATTACTACCTTTACGTAGATGGTATTTTTATTTCAATTTGTTAGAAAATGCTTCTTAAGTGTTGATACAATTTAAACTCTTGAATCAAGATTCAATCGCTTGCTTTTACCCAACTTAGGTATGGGATTTTCATTCATACTTTTGTTTTACAATATGTACACCTGTAATATATAAACAAATTTGAATTCATTTTTTCAGGCTATCAATGAACGAGATGAATTTAATGCATATTAATCGTATAACAGAGAATCGGGCCGAGTAAACAGGTCGCCACTGCCGACTAGTTCCAATAAAGTTCTCTAAAGTTTGAACAGATTTACAACTGTTCAATATTTTAATTGTATTTCCAACTCGTGATCCTCGGTTATATTCAAGAAATATTCTGTACATATCCAAGTTATTTTTTGTTTGAAAGTAGATTTAAAAAATTAAACTCGTATTTATCATGCAGCACGGTTTTCGGATAGAAAACCGAAACTTCCCAAATATTTTTTCACAGAATAACACATATAAAAGTACCTGAAGCCTCAAATATAACTTCATTAATTGGTTTGAAAGCTTATCGGGATGCATTCATTTTTTGTTACAAGGGGCGCAGGAAGCCACAATGCGTGAAGGTATACAAGAACGAATTTGATATTTAATTTCTTCTATTGTATCGAAACCAGCTCCAATTCGTTCTGAAATTTCCTAATGCTCCATTTCTTTCAGAATCCAGTCGTAGACAATTTGGTTGCAGTCGAAATGGGAATGTTCTGGATCAAATGCCCGGAGAATCATCCCAAGGTCCACTCATAATCAACCCCTTATACGAGGGTTGTCTTTTCAACCTCCGTTCGTGCGCTGAAATTGCCAGGCGAGCAGTAGCAGACGCTTGCGCCCTCCGCCTACTGTAAGCTCAGCCGCTTCCAAGCGCCTGACGCCTTTTGGAGTTGATCTGGTGGCACGTAAACATGGCGGCTGCAATCGATTCTCCCGCTAAGTGCGAACTGCGGAGTGTAATACGATTTTTGAAAGCATAAATTCATAGAAGAATGGCTCGAGTATATGAAGAAAACTTTACGAATGACGGTGTAGTGCGTGAGTGGTGTAGGAAATTTAAAGTTGGGCGAGTTGATGTTCTTGCTGAACGTGACCAAGGACGGAAGTCTTTCGCTTAAGACCTCGTTGATCGAACTGTTCGAGACAATCGAAGGTTCACCATAAGTGAATTGTCGGATCAATTTCCTGAAATTTCATGATCAGCCCTGTACACTATTGTAACGGCACACTTCGGTTACCACAAATTTTGTGCTCGATGGGTTTCAAAGATGCTATCCGATGATCACAAAGTTCGCCGAATGACATCAGTACTATCTTTTCGTGTTCGTTATCATAATGATGGTGGAAAATTCTTGAAAAAATCGTGACAGGGGATGAGACATGGGTTCTTCATGCGACTCCTGAAACGAAGGAGCAATCAAAACAATGGATGCATTCAAACAAACCGAAGTAATTAAAATAAACCCTTTAACTCGAAGATTATGGCCACTGAGTTTTAGGACCAAAAAAGTGCACTGCTCGTGGAATTTACAGCCAGGGACCACAATAAATGCAGAAGTATACTGCGAAAATCTGCGACGTTTGCGGAGAGCAATTCAAAACAAAAGAGGAATGCTCGCTTCTGGGGTCGTGCTCTGGACAAGGCCCGTCCTCACAGTGATGGTGTAACGAAACGTTTTAACGGGTTTCAGTGGGACATTTTTGATCATCCCGCGTACAGCCCCGATCTGGCAACCAGCGACTTCCATCTGTTTCCTGAAGTCAAGAAGTGGCTGACAGGGCAGAGCTTCCGTTCCGGTGAGGAGCTTCAAAATGCCGTTAATATCCATCTAAAGGCATTGGCGGCAAAGTTCTATGAAGAAGTTATTGGCAAGCTTGTTCGGTATGACAAATGCCTCAATATATATGGCGATTACGTTGAAAAGTAACCCAAGATGTACATGTAACTTTTGGTAATTGTTTCATTAATCATTATAGTTTCATTTTTGTGCCCTACCGGAGGTTGAAGAAAAAACCCTCGTACCATGGCTAAATTTTGTGTTCTTTTTCTTTATTGCCTATATTTACGCAAAATTTGATTTTAGAATGCACTGGAGTGTAATATTTAAATGTGATTTTCTATAGATTAAGTGTTTGCATAGTTTTTATCAAGATGACTTTGTATATAGATTTTTATGTATCTTTTTATGATACAGTATAACGTGAGAAAGGGATTGTATCAGTATTTGTATTTGCATAGTAATAATACAGCGATTTTGAGGTTAGTCTTCAATGCATTTGAGACTTTGAATGTGTTAATAAAGCAGCGCAATAGTAAAGTCGTGTTTCGTCCTCTTGTACCATCTTTTTTAGTGTGATGCATGCTTCTGTATCTATATTTGTACAATTTGAATGAAAATCTTGAATTTCTATTTCAAATGCCTTTTGTATGCTCGTACTCTTTGTTAATAAAAATAAATTTAACATGAAGCTCGTGATTTTTATTTTGTAGTCTATTTTCCAACAAAACTGTACATTTTTTTTTAGAGTTTACAGAATAATTAAAATTGCCGTTCTGTTAATTATGAATTTTAGCATTAATAAGCCAAAAGCAAGTTTTTATGAATCACAAATGTACAATTACTCTAATTAAAAAATCTCTCAATATCTATCGCGACATTTCGATTGATGTATTTTTACATTTTGTAAAGCATAACAAATTCAAATTCATTCAAGTGGAAAACATTTTAATGGATATTGTTCTTCAACACTTGCGGTTGACAAAGTTTTAACATTAACTCACAATTTGCCTATATTAGTTTATAAATACACAATTGCCTCACAATAATAAGACTCGCATATAATAAGAATTTCATTTTTGTTTTTAACACTATTCTTGAAGTTTTAAATGAAAAAGATTTACCTTTGCGAAACCTTTTTAATGAAATTTACTCTGAAAGTTATATATATATTTTGAAGATTTGTAGAAAGTACAGAAATTTCAATTAATACGCTGAATGAAAATATTTGAAATGCATCGAAAAAATATGTATAAGATTGATCATCTTTCGAATATTCTAATTGAACCTTAAAAATATAAGTTTACAATTGAAACATTCAAAATCATGAAATAAAATGACTATAAATCAATAAATCACGACCTCAGGATAATGAGAACATTTACACAAACGTTACACTACGAATCGCATCACTTATCAAAATATAGACCCCCCCCTGCAAAACCGAATTGCAACTTAACCTCCAGGAAACCTCTTGCAATTCGCTTTCAAATGTTGGCAGAATCCATCGTAATTCTTCTGAGTGAGTATTCCCTGTAATTATTTCCAATACTTCTTAAAATACGAAATTAATAAAAAAAATGGATGGTAATTTTGATGCAAGACATTTTCATATTGAATACAAGAGAGGAAGTTTATTGAAGTGTGCGACACTATTAAAGCAATGACATTTCCTTGTAAATTTTTTGAAATCTAATTTCATCTAATCCATCCATTATCTTCAGAATAATTTAGTTTATGTACACTGTTTCTCTAAATGGCATTAAACTCGGGGCCATGTAAATCTCTTGAAAGAAGAAAGGTATTGGGATTTATAGCAACAATGGTTTTTATCCCATGTTCCATATATAGATCTTGTAAATATCTGCTGAATTGACAACATTTTTCGTACTGTACGATGCCAATTTTATAAATGAAATAAAGTTCAATGTGAATTTCTTAATCATTGTTATCTGGAATTCGTTTCCATTTTTTGTTTGTGTAGATTCATAAATAAATCACGTGATTACTCAATTTTTGTTTAAAAAATAAAAAAAATCTAACATTTTAGGATAAAGATTGATAATCAGATCAGAACTTCTTTAAAATATAAAACCATTTTGAGTTATAAAATGAAAAAATTGAGAAAAAGAGAAGTACATAAATTAAGTATCTTCAGTAAAATTTGTTGCTTACATAAAATTCAAATTGTATCATTATATGCAGCTAATTCTTTTCGATAAATCCAAACTAAAAATTCCAGGAATAAAAATAGAATTTTTCTAGAAAAAAATAGTCATTGTTGATAGAAATTTCTGACCTAAAATGATTAAAATTTCATTAATTGCAACAACAAACTCTAATTGTGCAAGCATTTTAAAGAAATTGTGTTTTTATGTAAAAAATCTTATTTCAGTGGGAAATTTCACTTTTCTAATTCTTTAATGGGAGATTGCTTGAAATTTAACTTTTTTCAAATAGTAATTGATTGCTCCATAGTAGATACTTCTGTTTGGAATGAAAGAACCGATATTGACGACTTTATTTTAAATTGAAGAGCAGGACTCAATAACATATTCCATTTGATAATCGCATATGATAAACACTAAATTTTTCTTTATCGAACAATTATTCGAAAATGATGATTTCTTTTATACAATTCGCAGTCTCTATTTTTCCCCTTACGACTATAGAAAAAAGAGGCTATTATAAGACGGGAAATTTGGGTGTGTTTTAATGAAAAAAGAGCCAAAAAAAGGCTATAATAGCTATAAATGCATATTACAAATAAATTTATGCTTGTAAATCATGTGGGTGATAAAAAATGTGCTAAAAATCTGAACAACTTCAGTAAAAACAAAAAACTCATTGAAATCAATGTTAAAGCTGTAAAAAACATTGGCGATGTGTTATATAATCGGAAAATTTGGCAGAAGAGATAGCACAATAACCTTTATGTAATTTCGATCCTTCAAATGATGCAGCCATGGCCGGATTAACCCTCTAGGAGCTCGTAGACAGTACCAGTTTCGTACCTGCACTTTTGCCAACTGTCACCTCAAAAATAGATATTGATTTTGTTGATTTAAATAATTTAACTGGAAAAATTTGGGGTAACATATTTTGATAAACTCACAGAACATATTTTTATAGAACTTTACAGATACAACTTTTTTTTTCAGAATTTATCTCTTAAAAATGTTCACGTTTCAAATTTAAAACAGTTTAACAAAGAATAGTAAAAAATAACCATTCGAATAAAAGTAAATTATGTGTAAATATAAAATTAGACATTTTAGAATATAAAGTAATACATTGATGATGATAATGGGGTGTCCTCTTTACAACTGAAAGAGGAGTGCAGTAGCTTTTGAGGGTATGGACAATGAAATTCCGGGGCAGAAGGCTCACTTCTAGCTAATATGAAGATGACACACACTTATCTTATTTGCTTGCACAGTTCCTTTATACAGGGGGAGGAGACATTTACACTCCTAAGGGATAGAACCACTATGCCCTGACCGGGACTCGAACTCAGGATTCCCAGTTCACGAGGTGGATTTGTAGAAATATATTTTAAAGAGATTATAAATAATATAAAACCCGTGAAACTTATCTAATTAGGAAAATTAGAAGAACGTTTGGCATTATAGTTAATTGTGACTCAGTTTTTCGTCGTCCAGACATAGGGGTAGTTTGTTTGCGTCATGATCTGGGCGCCCCGGGTTCAACACCCGGTTCTGACAAGGTTGTTCTTTTGTGTTTATCAGTGATGGGCGTGAATACACCCCCTCCCCTTTTAAAAGGGATTGTACAAACATATGAGATGAGTGTGTAGCTTAAGTCGTACTCTTGGCCCTAGTTGAAGCTACTACAAGACGAGAGACGCTAATTAGACTTAAATCGCTGACTATCTCAGCGATTTTGTCCATGGCAAGTACTATAAGACATGACAGCATGAATCATTTTAAAGCTTGGAACTTGTATATTAAATTGAACCCTAAAGTTAATACGATCAGAAATTATTGGGGACCTCTAATATTTAAATATTGTGAGTCTCCTAAAAAGTTTTCAATAATAATTTGGACTTAATTAAAACTATTTTATACCATAATTATTGTTCAAAAGTCGTCTTCATTCAAAGGAAGGAATCCGGTACAATCCGGTACTTTCAAATATGAGAACGTAATTATCATGTAAGCATTAAGGCTATCAGAAGTATTAAATATTTATTACAAAAAAAATCCTTCTTTATTTCTAAATATTCTTTTATTCCCAGACAATTTCAATGAAAGAAGTTGCTTTCAAATTAGAATATGACTGTTGTTTCTTATGGCATTTGCCATAGACAAGCTCGCTGAGATAGTCAGCGATTTAAGCCAAATCACCGTCTCTTGATTTGTAGTAACGCCAAACAGGGCCTTTGCTACTCATTCATCACATTCGCTTGCACAACCCCTTTTTACGTGAGGGAACTTTAATTCACTTATTGATAGAAAACAGAAGAACAACCATGCCTTAACTGGGACTCGAACCCGGGACACCCAGATAAATGGGACTACTCCTATGCAAGGAAGCCGGCAGAATGCGATTCGGACAGAATGGGGGTTGAATCTTTCCACCAGGGCGGAAGTCAGTCTATTCGTCTCAGCATCCCGATTCGATTCAATGGAGGCATTGCACAGGTGGTGAGGTTAGTGATCATCCTGTTCATCATTGAACCCCAAGCAGCCACTTGTTATGTTTACTTGATGACTCAGGTGCATAATGTATTTCTCGAAGCCCGAATATAGGTCGAATCTAGGCGATATTCAAAAAGCTAGGCAATCCCTCCTCAATAATCCTAGAACTGTTTCGGCAATAGGAAGTGAACAAAATAAATCAAACTTAAGTCGAACACTGAGTAAATAAACTTTATCCAAAAGCAGAAAAAAAGATATCAAGTTTTAATCCTCTTTCTTTCCTGTGTAGTTCGATGAATAGTTTAGGATTTCAGATATCGAGAGAGAAAAAAAATGATCAGATAATCCTTTTTAAGTTTTTGAGTCCTTATCCGTGGGAGCATGCCGTTCGGGAGAAATGAAGAACTTAAAACGCATCTGATTATTTATTCTACATGATTCCATTGACGTCATGAATCTCAAAGGAAATGGATAAATACCTGGAAAATGGAAACTTTTATAACAATTGTTGAAAATGAAATATTGGAAGGTTATTATGAATAAGGAAGTTTCGAATGCATGCAGACTGTCAGTGTTTTCGGTTGCCCTGTGGATTAATCTGAAAATTACACATAGGTTCAAGTAAGATTTTGTTGTTATTTTTTATTTATAAATGAAACTACGTGGTATTTGAACTTTAAAATAAAGTTTTAAGGGGTGGTGTAAAAAAGAATTAATGCAACGAGTGACACTGAGGACTGTTTGACTTCGTTGCCTGTTAAACCTCGGGTCACCCTTCTGATAGTGAAATTCTTGCTAAAAACATTCTTCAGTAAAGCTGAATTTTAATTTAAAATGTATCTCTTTTCCCCTTAAACTAGAGTATGATGCCGTTTCTCCCATAATAAACCTTTCTGAAAAGCTTGATAACTGGATAAGTGTTCTAATTATATTTAACTGTTCTTCTGCAGTTTAATAAGCGTTTATTACCAATCTTAATTATTTTCTCATCTCTGATTTTCATTGTTTCATATACACTTATACTATTGTCTGTTAAACGTTGTTGAAATGTGTTTTTTTCCCCGCATTTCTCTGAACTTGTTATTTCAAACTTGGAAATATTGAAGGTAGAGAATCGATTCCAAAACTTCATTCTGTGTCATTTCGGGCTTGATTTTCGAATTTTCCTTTAATTTAAATCCGATTCTTGGATTATGACGATTACCCACTTAACCGTTTCATTTTCTTTACTACCTCACAAGAAACCACGTTCTATTTTACGAATATTTTCTTATTTTGATTCAAATGGAAATCCTTCGAATGCTTAAGATTCAATAATGAGACGATTTCTATTATGTATATAACTGGTACGGATGGTTTATTTTTTTGTTTACAACTATCAAAATTCGATAAATCGATGCGCGTACGACGTACGCGCAAACCAGTTAAGTGGTCAATACTTAAATCTTATCATAAATTAGCGAGCATATTAGAATTAACGCCGTTATAATGTGCAAGGCAGAAGATGCATTACTTTATTCATTCCGATTACAGTAAACGTATAAAGTAAATTTGGTCCGTTTCATTCATCGCGTTAGATAGCAGAGTTTTCAATTCATATTTTACATGAAGAATTCTCTTAAATGTTACACTGCTATAAAAAACACGCAAGGCCCTTTCTAAAACTCCTAGAGAAAGACACTTCACGATAATAGTTTTTCAAATAGTAATCCCTTCCTTAGGCTTAACTTTTAATACTTCAAATAGAGTTTTGACAGTTTAACGAAAACTGAAATCAAAGGCAGGTAGCTCAATCCTTAAAATGCGAGGATTTCGGTATTTTTTACACGAAGCTGAAGAATGCGTTCTATTCCAGAGAAATTTTTTATTTATATTATAATTAATTTAACTAAAATAAAAATGTTAACCTATGCAGGAATTGACTTTAGATTTTTTTATTGCTTGTTTTTATACTAATTATCCCAGAATTTTTATTCGTACTTACTAAAATTTTATAAAATTGTCAGTCAAGGAATTTTCCTTTCAATCCACGCAAGAAAGGATCTCTATTTATGAATGCTATCTTTTTTACTTGAAGAGGATATTGGAATGATCTTCAAATGAAATTTGTTTCAATTATTTGAAACACGGTTATTTTGTGTACATAAAATTGCTCCTCGTATTTTTCAGTCTTGGGATGAATTCAAAGGCCGGGCGATTAATGGTGACTTGGTGGCCTCCAAAGGGAGGTTTAGGGCAGCTCTAAACAAAATGAAGACCAAAGTAAAGGAGCTGCCTTGTCACCTCAGACTCTCGCCTCGGCCTTCCGTAAGTTCCTGAAATTTCAATAGATTTAGAAAATATTTAAAATTTCATTCTAGTGTTTTTATTAAGCGAAATATATTTTCAAAATTTTGTTTTGTAATCTTTATTTAAAATGTTTTCATAGACGTTGAATTAGAAAATTCGTTTATTTTCCTTCCCTAAATTGCGTGACAAGTTTCTTTCGGTAATTATAAAATAAACGTTTAGTTTTTCCCCTTTAGAAATTTAACTTTTTCTAATCTTAACTTTTTAGTTTCTTCTCTTTATCATCTAAAGAAGTATTTTTGTATGTTTACCGTTTTTGTTGTATTTTAAATTCCTATTAGTTTACACTCCTCCTAAATATATTCACATTTTTAATCGTTAATAAAATATTTTTTAATCATCTGGATGCATTTCTTTAAAATTGTTGTGGATGACACTTGCATTAATACAGTTTTCTCAAATATTAATTAATTAATATTTCTTAATTTTGAATATTTTAAATAGTTTTGGCATTTTGAAAAGTAGAAATCAAAAAGCAGCGACTCAGTCTGTAAATTAAGATTTCAGTTCTTGTAATATATCTATTTTTATTGTCATTTTTAAATAAAAAAAACCAACAAATTTTTTTTTATTGACCCAAGTAGAAATTTAAATTTTTTATTGCTCGTTTTTATATTATCCCGAAAAATTTTATTGATATTTTTTAAATATTTATAAAGTTGCCATAGCAAATTTATTTTTCCATTGAATGAATGCCACAAAAAATCTATTCAGAAAAAAACTATTAAACTTCTTTCTAATTTCTTTTCCAAAATATTTATCATCGATTTTTCTAGCTCTTCTTAATTTAAAACTAAAGTAGATCAAAAATAAAAACAATGCGTTATTTCTTAAAGAATTGAAATTTAATTTCCCAAGCTTTTATATTGCTGCTTTGGCATCGCATTTAATTTGAAAAGATTTGTTTATTAATTAAAAAAGATTGATACCGATTTCAATCAGTTAAAAAATTAACTTGCATTGTAGTAATAATTTTAGTTACAAAATTTATTAATAACTGAATTTGACTTATATATTGGAATCTCTCTGCAAAATGATTCTTGATTGAAATTTTAGAAACATTTGAACAATTGGAATCCTATAAAGGCAAATTTAAATTGCATTATTATTTTACAAGGGAAACCATCCACTGTATTATTAAATTATAGTCAAATTCTAACTTCTATCTCCCTTTTTTTACTTAACACGGAAGAATTATGGTGCAAGAAACATTCATCCAAATTTTTTGCTTTAAAGGAAAATCCCTTTTATTTAGGGATGGCAAGTTATCAAAGCTTTCATGACTCCTTGGACTTCGAATATGATGAGAGTGAAGATGCAAAGAATGCAGTAAAGGTTGGAGTTGATAAGAAAAAGAAAAATAATAGTTTAAAACTGAATGAACACAATCCGTTTGTAAAAGGATTAAAGAACTTAAAACAGGTTAGATTTTATTAATTTTGAGTTTAATAATTAAAATTATACCAAATTAAACATTAGCATTTCAGCTTGCTTCCATTTCCTAATACTTGGAGGTCTTTATTTTTCACCTCTTAAAATATGAACTTTTGGTACTTGACCATTGGAACGTCAACCAAAAAAATTTCGCTGTGCCAACTTAAATGATCTAACTGTACACTGTTATAGCGCTCTTGAATATATTTTTATAATTGGGCTAAATTTTTTTTGGCGCATTTTGCTCGTTTTAAAATAGAAACGTACTCCATTTGTGTAAGGAGTTGTTTAGAATTGTAGAACATAAGAAACTGTTAGTGATTACTAGGAAGTTTTCACTTTTAATTAAAAAATAATAAACTAGTTGGTACTTTTGTATTTAAAAGGGGGATTCTATCAAAGATTCGATATACTTCAACACTCTTGAACTGTAAAATTTATAGAAAATTCATTTTCGCCATAGAAGTGTTATTCGAAATATCAGTTCCACGTTTTTTCTTCACACATTTGAATTTTAATCTCGATTTAAATAAATTCGAACGACTAATTTTGTCGCTTCGTCATATATATTAAAATATATTTCACCATCTACAGCAAACATTATATTCCGCCGTACCTTTCAATACGAAATAGTCTTTGAAATATTTATTAAATTTATATATTTAACTATGTTAATTTTCATTAAATGCTTTGTCTATTGAATTGGTTAAAATGTCTTGAATTTCCCAGTTTTAAAAAGCTCATTTTAATCAAATCTGAATGATGTTTCTTGTAATACTTTATATGCATTTAACGAATGAGCCTCTTGTTACTGTTTTTATTTCTCTTTCGTTATGTCTGGGTTTTCTTTGCATATCTTCAGAAATGAACTTTATGCAAGTTATATTTCAAAAATTAACACTGTCTTCATGAAATTGACTAAAAGAACAACCAACTTTTAAATGAATGATTCAGGAAAGGAACCGTTTCGCTTAAAACAGCAATCGGTAATCTTGTGCTGTGTCTGTGATTGCATCTGTCTCTACCTTTGTTTGTTCTAAAGGTTTGATCTGTTTCTTTTAGGATGTCGAAATGATGGATGCAGCAGCCGTAACGGAGATGGCAAATCTGTCCTGGACCAAACGCTAAGAAATAAGCAACGGGATCACCGATTTTCTAGATCGTCTGTTCATTACGCCTCTCGGGGTATTACATCATTCTTACCCGTACTTCAAACACTGGTCAAGCAAAACAAGTTTCTTCTCGGGATTGTATGTGACACGGAGAGTTTATAATTTCTACTAGTCGACCAGTTGGTTCGCCGGAATTAATAGTTGCTGAAAAATTCAATATTTATGAAACTGTCTTAACTTCCTCGAACAAATATTCTCAAGCTCCTAAATGTTCAACTACCCATCTGAACATGGCATACTTGGAACTATTTCTAGGTAACCATTTCTGCTATTTATAAACTTTCTTGAAACATTTCATTCAAAGAATACATCCAAGTTTAATGCTTTTGTTGGACTTCACAACATTCGGTACTATTTTGGCTCAAGTTTTATAAACGAGCGTAATATGTAGATGCTTGCCTTTATCCATTTTGGATAAATGTTGTAGAAATTATCTTCAGTTATTAAATGGTCCTTGTTGGTGTGAGGTCACAACATTCGGGTCCTCTTTGCCGGAGAGGGAGAATTGGTGGGTTGTGTCTACCATCTCGTTTGCTGCCGGCAGTTGCTTTTTTTAATTTCAAACAAATCATTGCATCACTCGCATTTGATTCCCTCGTTTTGCCATTTCGATTTCTTGAAGCTTCTGTAAGCAATGGATTTCTTGAAACCTAGCTTGAAACTTTTGAAATGATTAGAGTAATTTTTAAAAAAAGTGTAAGTACCAATTTTCTAAATTGGTTTGAATGCACCATGATTTACCTGCATTGTTTAATTCAATGTGAATACCATGCATGTAATATTTTTATAGAATATTTATCTGAAACTTCTTTCCAATTAAAAAGGGATGGTTTTAATCGGATATTATGGACACAGCCAACTTGATTGGCTTTACGAAGTTTGCATTTCAACAATCGGACTTTTCAGGAAAAATAGGTTCTACTAAGCAATTCATTTCCATTAATATTGAGATGGCCATTGATTACCTTCATCCAGTCCTATGCAAATCTTTTATGGTTAATATATTTTAAGCAATAGAAGCGATTCGTTTTTTCTCAAATAAAAAGGAAATAATGGTTTGGAAGAATTGTAATCATTTGGGATAAATCTGCGTCGTGTCATTGACTCAATTGATAAAAATAAGATAACAGGGTTTGCTATTAACCGATTTTTCGGATATATGGTAACCAATAGGATAGGAAAATTCCAATTTTCGAAGACGTTTGAGGATGGGTAGTTTTCTATTTCGAGTTTAACATTTTTCTCCGAAAATTAAGAAATGGTATTTTGGAATAAAATTCGACTGAGCCTCCTTAAAAATTGAAACTAGCAATTAAATTTCTTGCTACTAGAAGTTTGATCGTTAATTCGACCGATTAAAGGTTTCATTATCTTTACTGGAAACCCTTGTTTGAAATTAAATTTTCTGCTCTCCTTGTTCCTGTAGATTGAATGAATGCTTATTCTTTGCAGGTGACTGCCGATTGCTGAAATGGCGCCTCGGAGATATCCGATTCCAGATATCCATTTGGATTTCATTGCCTTGGATTGCAGCCGTCAAAGTGCTTGGTGCTTTGAGTGCATTCCCTAACTTTTTTGGAGGGTGTATTGCTGTTTATTTGTACCCTCGGGAAGGATCTCGAAAAGAGGATGAAATACTCCCGGCATGGTGAGATCTCGCCACTCTGGATGAAACGCAAATAGGCCTCCCATCGATGGCGTTCATCACAAGTGAAGGGTTGTACCGTTGCCGGTGATGGCCCTCAGGACTGAACCAGCTTTCGATAGTGTTGCTGTGACGTCTGTCCGGTCGTATTCTTTATCAGTGTCCCTTCGAGCGGGTTGGAAAGATAGCGATACGATTATACAACTTCAGCCATCGGGACTGCCCAAAATTCCTCTGTCGTTTCCCGACTTGCAAACACCTGATGTGGATAAAGAAAAAGTTGCATTTAAAAAGGTATTTTTTACAAAGAAAACGGATGTGGATGAACCGATGAGAGTGGGATCTTTAGCAACAAAGGCTGTCGACTCGCGTTAATAAAGATAGGATATCGTACACATAAAGACAAACGATGAGAATTTTACTACTCAAGATAACCGTCGTTTACAGTCGGGTTTACATAGACGTTGCCTTCAAAGGGATAATATTTGGCGATGGCGACTAATATTGGCGATGCGTTAGCCACTCTCGTGGTATGTGTTGGGACGTCATCTGCCATTTTGTGTATAGACCTATTATAATTATAATTATATTTATATAATAAAGAGTTTAAATCTATTTTAATGTGTATTTATTTCTGGACGACTTGTGTTTTTTGTATGTGCAGATTTCGGTACTTGGATCTAATCCATTTTAGGGCAATATATTACTGTTGGTAACGCATTCCAGCACCTAACACATTGGTTAAAATACTAATATACAGGAATTCGACCCATTCCTTTGGGATTTATTTGTTCTTTATATAGAAAGTAAAAAAGCACGTTCAAAACTCAGATATTCGACTATTTTCAACGTACAGATACATTCGACTTGTTAATGCAAAATTCCTAAAATATAAATTCCCGACATTCGCAAGAATGAGCTTAAATATCGAGACGAAAATCCTACTAATAAACTATCCAACCACGGCCCGTATAGTCGGGTTGGTTCTGCTTTGGATTAAATCCTTATTCCAAGTTCGGTATTTCATAATTGGACTTCTATAATTCTAGACCAGTTAATTTAATATTGGTATAAAATCTACAAAACAAGAAACTTAAAATATTATACTTCTTATTTCTTCATTTCATGCCTACTTTTTCGTTCAGTTTTTTTCCTTGCATACCCGAGTATGTCACTTCTGACCATTTTAATTGAACTCAAAATTGTGTTGATTATGTGGATAGTTCAAAAGGCGAAAAGGCTTTCAGGAACAAGTACAAAGACTATTATAGTATCCTTATGCGACAGTTTATCAAGCGTTGTTAATATCAAAATTCTAATGAATACAAAAAATGATCAAGCATAAAAAAATGGTAAAGTGAATTTCTAGTGTTAAGACAGGAAAGCATCGGTTTGCACCATAATTCGCAGTTCAGGCCCCCTACAGTAAATAAAAATCGCTCCAGAGTGTTTCACTGTGAATAAGTGTTTGTTTCGTGACTATGTAGACTTTCTCCGTAGTCTTAAAATCTTTTAATTCACAGTAATTACTGCCCTCTTACTGCTAAATAAAGAGAACATCTCCTCATTTCATCAATGATCTTTCTCTAATTTTGATTAAGTAAACGCACGCTCAAAACTGCGGTGTGTTTTAGAATCCGAGAATGAATAGTATATTTCTTGTATGCTTCATGTTTCTTGCATCTTTTTCAAAAAAATAGTTTCATTCTTTTCTATGGGGGAAAGAATCCGTCTTCGTCTACTGGAGGGAAAAAAAATTCATGTCTTGAAGGCTCTCATTAATGCTCCTGTGTGAAAATCGATCTTCTAAAAGTAGAATCGTGTTCGATAGCTGAAAATTAAAATCAAGATGGAGAAGTGAATTCGGGTCGGGTTTTACTCGATTGCTTTCTTTAAGAGGAAAAAATGAGTGCCTTGTGTCATTGAAAAGAAATTCTCATTATCCCGAGACCACCACTTTCCAACAATTCTACATTCACCAAGGGACGCGATATCGGAGGACGAAAGAAATTTGTGAAACTCTTCCTCATTCTTTGTCCCTAAACAGAAATAAACTCAGTGTGTCTAAATTCAAAGTGTAAAAGAAATAGATGAAATTGAGTCTGATCTTTCGTTTGGTTTTCGGCAATGGAAATACCGGAATTAAAGAAGTACTTCAAAGTATGCAACTGTCATAAGTGTGTGTTGGAGAGAGAATATAAAAATCTTAGCCTTTGTCTATTCGTTACCCTGCAGCATTTCCACATTTTTAAGCGAGGAGAGAGAGAAATAACACTTTAATTACAGCACGTACGAAAAAGGTTCAGAGAGACAATTTCTGAAAGTTTAAATAATTCCTGCTAGTTTTATAATCAACTAGAGGTCCCCTTATGGCTTTGACCATGGCACAGTATCGAAGAAAATTTACCTCCTAACTTAACTCTGATCTTCATCCGAAATGACATGGGCATGTTACGCAGAATCAAACGAACCTAAAAATATATTTACAAATTATCGAAAATGTCGACAAAACATTTTCGTGGCACGCATTCAGAAGTATTTAGATTGCTACAAAGTTAAAAATAGGAAAAGTTCGTAGACAAAACTCAGACTATCATTAAGAGGTTGGATTTCCTTTTTTGCATAATGAAATTTGAATCGTTGTTTAAAATCAGACTAAAAAATGAAATGAATCGCAAATGAATACAAGAGGTCTTTTTATTTGCAAATGCGCAGTCGCGGTTTTCCCGCTTGAGCAGATATGTTGAAATCAAAATTATAAGGCACACCTTTTTATTTTAATACGAATTTAATGTACTTAAACATTCTTCAATATATTCTCAAAATGGTGTCAACTTCTCCAATATCCGCTAACTATTTCTCGATATTTTGTAGTTCCAGCATACAGACGCTTTTAAGAGACCATTTTATAGTATGTATAGATTAATAGTAACTAATATTTAATTTACATCACTCATTGAAAACGGAAATTCATGCTAGCATTTATAGCTCTGCTCAGTGGATATATTCAGTTTTGAATACATAAAGTTTGTATAAGCATTAAGAACATTTTACTTTAGTATAAGTATTATGAGGGTCATAAAATATTTTATATTAAGTACGAAATTGTACGGTGTTTTCAAAAGGAAATAAAATTGCTTATTGAAACAGAATATCTACACATTTCATTAAAAAAAGCTGATATATTTTAGTATATTAGTGCTGCATTTATTATTTGAAAAGAAAAAAAAATACTGTTTAAAGCTATGTTTGTATTTTTACAAAATGTATTGATTCGTACTAATCTTAGAGTTATGAAATTTTAAAGAGATAAATATGAAGTGGATAAAAATATTTTTGAATTAAGATTTGCGTTGTTTGTTGTTGTTGTTACTAATGGCACTTGCCATGGACAAGCAATGACGACTACTAGAAATTTTAAGACGAATGAGCGTCTCTTGTTTTTAAGGGAGGGTCAACTAGGGCCAAGAGAATGACTTAGCTGAACACTCATTATAATCACTTGTACATCACTTTTTACGGGGGGGGCATTCATGCGTCTTACAGACAACATACACGAAAAGCTATGCCCGAACCGGGACTCCCAGCTCTCGGGAAAGACGTGCTACCCCTAAGCCAGGACGCCAGCGAATTAAATTTTAAATTTCTTTATTATTTTGTTATAAATCATGGGCAATGGTGGCCAGGTGATGAGGTTTCAGCTGTTGAGTCGTAGGGTTTCGGGTTCGACCCTCGATTCTCCTGAAGAACCGTCGTGTAGGGGGATATGTTGCACGTTAAATTCTTTTGGTCACATTCTCCTGCTTGTGTGGAGAGGGGTCTGCTAGCTTAGAGGTCCTCCTTGATATATGACCATGGTTCAAATTACGAGGTCAGTCCCAAATTAGACGTAGTGTTTCTTTACAACGGGACGTTAACATAAGTGAACCAAACTTACTTAATATAAATCACGATTTAAAAAAAATGTGTCGTGTGTATAGACGGTTTTTGTTTAAGTTATGAATCAAAAAGAACATAAATATACCTGAAACAAACATAAATATACACACACAAAAGAATTTGAGTTTTATTTATGTAATTAAAAGTGCCATTTTGGCAATGAATGCCGTTTACTTGACTGCAATAAATTTTTGCCCTTAGGACAGGATTTGACGGGTATGCTCTTTTTTTTTTTTTTTTTTTTTTGCTTTAAAAAAAAAGACAAATAATAATACTTTCATCATTAAGCTGAAAATTGAAGTTTCAATTTCATCTTTGGAATCTCGCAATATTGCATGAATGGGAATTAACATATTAAACAAACAATTTTAAACTCAATGAAAGAAAAAGTTACTAAACATATTGAGTCCGCTAAATAGTTATTTGGTAATCAAACATTCTCCGGAGAATGTCAAATAATTGATGCATCAAGTAATACGAAATTTTTTTTAGTCAGTTCCTACTAAGGTAAAAAAAAAACTTTATTTTTTAATTACCTTTTATTAAATAATAACAATTGTTGTCCTCGTGCTTCGCTTTACAACGGACGAAGCGGTGTAGTAGATTTTGAGAGTATGAATACTTGAGGGCAAAAGTCTAAATTCTAGATAACACACCTAACAAACCCTTTTTATGTGACCGGCTTCATGCATGCTTTTTATTCATTCTTCCACAGATTCTAATTTAGATCTGGAACACAGAACGATCCCATCTGACCTAGAGCCCCAAGTGGTATTACTCTCGACATGGGCCTACGACAGTTTTAACCATCACACATACACGCACAAATGCATTCATTCGGCTTCAAATAAACCAAGGGATGCGAATCTAACGTCCTACCAACTAGGCTATCCCTCGCATAATAATTATAATTATTATAAATAACCCATCGAAAAATGATAAAATATTGAATTTTCATCATCAGTTGAGGATTTAAAACCAATTTTGGCAACGAAAATTACTTGAATTTTTTTACTCCATTTGAGGTAATGCAATCCGGATTAGGAATTTTCAATTTTCTATATTATGTATCATATTAATTCGAAAATACTTCAAAATGAATCCTAAAAGTTTATTATTTAAAAATCTTTCATTTTAAGTACATCAAACATTAAGAAAATAAACATAACCGTTTGAAATAATTGGCCGAAAATATGATAAGCCTAACCTCATTGGCGTGGGGCAAAAACAAATTGTATTCGTTACTTAATTGGTTGTGGATAAATGAAGACTTTTGGTGGGAAAGTAGTTTTTAATATATATATATATATATATATACTTAGGAAGTGTGTGAAAAAATAGTAGGAATTTTTTTAAAAGTACATAGTTTTTTCTGATGTGAAGTACTCAATAAAACTCTGATGTTTTGGAAATTTTTAGATGCGTTGAGTTTTTGAATCAGAGTCGAAAGTGAGTGGATTCATGACCTTGAAAGCATGGAAGGATTCTGCAATTGTTGAGATGAGGAAGCATTTGGTTTTCTATTATGCTTCGAAAGGTGACTTGTTGATTTGGTAGGATTTGAGGGTTCAAATGAGTTTATCAAAACCCGATCACAAATCTAATCTAGACATCCATTTTTAATAACCCTAGAACTGTCACAGAAATTTGAGGGGAATGTATCAAATTTATACTTGTTAAATTTTACAGAAAAGCAAAAAAAATCTCATAAAATTTCAACCTATTTTCTTGGGGTTTTTTTTTTTTTTTTTTTTTTTGTAATTCAGACAATCTTTCGAGAACTTCAAATACCGATTTAAAAAAGAATGGGGTTCTCAAATTTTTATCCTTTGAAGTGTGCCGTTCGGGATAAAATAGAAAATGGATCTGATTGCTTGTTCCACAACCTTGACGTTCATCTTACTCCCGAGACGTCATGAATGGCAGAGGAATTGTTGAATATCTGGTTATATAAACTTCTATAGCAGTTGTTGATTGTAAAAATTTATTATGATTATGGATTGTTCGTATATGTGTGACTTGTCGGCTATTTCGATTGTTCTCGGATTTAGTTTTGAAAAATGCGAGTATGAAATTGGTAAGATTTTGTTTTTAATTGATTTTGCGTAGCTTTTGCCTTCTAACATAAAGTCGATGGATGAGATGCGAAAAAATGGAAGGTTGCTGAACTTTATTGGATTCTAAAATTTAGATTATTCTTTAGTTGAGATTTTCGCTGAGAAATACCTTCAAAATTAAGGTGATATTCCAATTAAATTTCTTTTTCTACGAGACTTGAATGCTTTGTGTCCTGAGAATTAAAATTTCCTATGATCTCGAAAATAGGTTGTTACGCTCGATAGATAGCCAATGCACAGTTTCATTGTAGTTAAATAAAAACTTGAATATTTTATTTTTCATCTAAGCTTTCCATTATTTCACCCTATATTTAGGCTAGCATTAACTGTAACGATGTGTAACCCTTTGCACTCCGACCCTCCACTTAAGATTGTATCATTTATTTTTCAAATATAATTATAAAAAATGTCTACATAATGGATAAGGGGTGTAGATTCATTTTTCAAAGAACTTCTACTTAAAAGAATCGTGTATTTATTTTTCATGGCAATAAACGAGTATCTGTATTGGGTGAATAATTTTGCTTCTAATTTTTCAGAGTGCAAAAGGTTAAATGCGTTTATTTTTGTATTTATCTGTACATGCCTCTGTTTAAACTTGCGTTTGATTTTTTTTTTGAAATGTATCACTCGACTCTCGTATTTTTCTATGACGCTACAGATTGGAAATTCCTCTTCCATCTTCAATTCGATAACTTGTTTTTGGAGGGCAAATGCTTTTAGCTCGTCAAAAATGGATGTGAATAACTAAATGTATTTGTCATGGGGAAATCGGAAAATTGCACACGACTATTCTTCATTTAGATAGCACTAGCGTATATTAAGATTTCATCAATAAACTTTAGCTTTTTCCACTTCACATTCTATAGCGAGAATTTCCTGCATTCTTTTACACTGCTTCAAGAATGAACGTGGGAATTTGTGGCCGCTTTGAAATTCTTGATTTTTTTTTTTTAGTTAAGGGAACCAGGGATCTTTAAAATGACTTTTGGCAATTTTTAACTTAGCAATTTAAAACTTTAGGCATTAATAGTAACTCTTTAGGAGATGATACACATAATTGTAAAGCATTGTATTAATTTATGGGTTAGGGGGGTAATATAATATTATCGATAAATAACATTAATGAAAAATGCTCCAGGTGCTCCAAATTTGTTCGAAAACAAACCATTTTTAATGATAACTTACTCTAACCCTTTTGAAACAAAAGTTTGGATTAATCTTAAAATTTGAATACGAAATATAAAAATTTATCGATATGATAACTCAAAGTTACTGATTTCCTTAAAAAGTTTCAGAAATCTCGAGTTATTACATTGGATAGTTTTGCTATTTCGTAATGTAACTTCAAGATTCATTCCAACTCTTGTTTCAAAAGGGTTAGCGTAAGGGATAATAAAAATGGGGCACCTGAAACCTTTTTCATTAACGTTATTTATTGCTAATATATTATATTAATCCATTAACTCATAAATAAGTTAATATAATGCTTTATAATTTTGTGTTGTTTCCTATAGTATTGCTCTTAATGCCTGTAAAATTTTAAATTGCTGAGGTGAAAATTGCAAAAAGGCATATTAAAGGCCACTGGTCGCTTTAAATGAAGGAAAAGATAGTTAAAAAAATTTTTTTAGAATGTTGTGACGTAATGTAGTCTAAACCTATCCATGTGCAAAACACTCGGTGCTCTAGTTCTGTGGGTTCTATTGCAAGTAAACGGTTACGAGAAATGTTGTTTGCTTTAATAAATAAAATGCAATATTAGAATGGAATATCTGATGTTTGTCTTCTCGCATGGGAAAGGATATTTTTACTTACTCTCAAGTTCTATACAAAGGGGGGGATGCAACCATCTGGTTTTGAATATCGGCCATTTTCATTTTATCTATAAACGCATCCTTTCAGGGAAAAAGCGGCCTTTGCTTCATAGCTTCTGAATCTGGCTTGAAATGATGACGTTAAGAGATGCTCTATTTTATAGTTTATTGAAAGAATAGATTCAGAAATCTTCAATAATTTCCCTTTATTTATTTTTTAGATATGACAAATAAATCGGCTTATTTGTGGAGGTTTTCAGTATCCCCGCTCTGAATTCGGAGAGGTTCGGGGACAAACTGGTGTGGCTAAAAGTTTTTCCATTGGCCTTGATTATATTAAGGGGATTATGCCTACTATTTTGCAGGGAATAGTGACTATTTTCATCTTCAAAACCTTTCAGAAAGTTTAAAAAAAAGTTTTTGATTTATTAGGTTTTGTAAATTTCTGAACACAATTCGGTTCTGAAGATCATATAAAATGTAAAAAAATATAAAAAGCAAATACATCTATGGTCCTAATGAAGAAATATAATTACTTAAATCTATAAGTTATTATTGCAACTGGAACTAAGCAATATGCCTTTCTAAGCGCTTATAAATAATTTTTGGATCATAATTTGAATATCCCAGAATCTAATTAGAAACTATAAATTAGTTAAAAGACATTTTGTATTGTATTTATATAATTTTCATATAAAATACAATAGTAATCTGGAGAATTCTGGGAATTTTCAGTAATTTTACTTTTATTTTTTAGAAATGGCAAATACTAGATTATTGGTAGAAGATTTCCTTGTCCCCGCCCTCAATTCGCAGAGGTTCGGGGACAAACTGGTGTGGCTCAACAAAGAACACCGGGTGTTCTGGGGCCACAAAAGCTCCGGGGGCTGGACGGAAGAAGATTTTATCGTCTTCAAGGTGAGTTTGAATATTTTTTATTTTAATTACAAGATAAGAGTGGCTTACTTGTGACGTAGCCATCTTGCTTAATATCAATTGAGCTTATTTCAGTAAAGTAAATGACAGACCTTAGGATGAATGTATTATAGCAAAAGTAATGCTAACTTAAGCTGGTTTTTTGCTTATTCACGCCAACATAATCAAATTGTACAATTTTTACTTTCTAAACGCATCTCTTACACATTGAGATGTCTGAATGGGCGTCGGTAATCCGAGTATTCAGTCGGATGCGAAAGGCGGTAACAGTTAGTGATATTTCTCGTATACTCCATGATGGAGATTATATCCCCTCTATTTCAATCCAGGATATTGAGTAGGGCTGGCAAAGTATTGGTGTTTAAAAACAACTCGATAGAGAACATGAATCTATAGTAAGATCTTGGCGAGTGTTTTGGCGGTTTATCGCAGGCTGTTAATAATATCCGAACATCGAATTTGTATTTTAAACGAGTTTTCCCTCAACCTTTTAAGATTTACTCCAGTTTTTATCTACTTTTCAGCATTCTTTCAAAAAGAAATCTCGCATTCGGGTATACAGTTCTGCCCAAAGAAAGTGTGAAATGGGAATGTTATCAACAGAGTGAATCTGTATTCTATAAGTGGCCACATAATATTGAATAGTAAATAGGACCGTTTAAGTTTCCAATCGGATAAAATGGCTTATTGAATACGAATCTTTACATCTTGGAATAGATCAGTATAGAAAAGTATGAATAAGGGTTACAATGAAATATCTTTCTCGGTTAGAAATTCGTCATTAAGTGGTTTCCAAAAGCACAAACCTCTTCAAGAATTAGATTTGTTACTTCAGCACAAAGTTCAGTAAAATATTGCAGCAAAAAGTAACTTTTTAGTTTATATAATCTACATACGATTCATGAACCTATATTTCAATTGATGCATAAAACACACCTTTTATTTTTATCGAGTTTATTGCAAGTTTCAATTCTTATATAAATGGTTTTAATCGAATTTTTAAAAAATTATAACTTTCGACACCTCCTCTTGCTGTTTCATATTCCTTAATATTTTCTTCTCTGTGCTTCTTCGGGTGAAAACTTCTTTAGACTTTGCCCTCTATTGGCCGGACAGGAGAATCGGGTAGATGGCGGACATTCGATCCGAGTGGTTACTTTTTATTATTGATAAGTAGTAAAATGTTACAACCATCTTTACCCTTTTCTTATAACTCCAAAAGGAAAATAATTATACCTCAATAGCGATTAATCGCTAATTTTCTGCCTGTGCATTTTATGGTTTCAAAACCCTCAAGACATGAGATTCTCGTAAGTTACACTGGGGGGGACGGGTTATAAAATATAAAGACTGCTTATCTATAATCTGATTTTAAAAAAATTTCTAGAATCTCATTTAGCCGATTATAATCATTATAGTGTTAAGTGGAGATGTCCAGATAATTGTGCTAGTTCAGAGACTTCGGCATCCTGGGTGTTGCTTTTCCCGTTAGGATAGGATGTGAGTGGAATCGTCACCCCCCGAAGAACCCAGAAGGGTTTGCGGCTCGAGAGATTAATGAGCATTGGGTCCTTGTCCGCCCGATGAAACCACTTGTTATGCCATGATTTGAAGGATATGGATCACATGCATTGTTTGAACCCTGAAAGCAAGTGTAATCTAATTATCACCTTCAAAATCTTTTGAACTGTTTCAGTAATGGCAAGTGAACAATTATAAATCGAATTTTATCTAAAAGCGGGGGGAAATTCAATTATCATTTCGGTATACTTATTTTCCTTTAAAATTTAAATGTTCTTAAGCTTCTCATACTGGAAAAAATTCGACATGGTGACATTAATAAGCGTTTGGTTTCCCTTTGTGCGTCGAAGAAACCACTTGCTGTGTTGCCGTATTGGAAGGATCGAATGTATTGTTTGAACCCTGAAAGAAAGTGTAACTGAGCAATATCTTCATAATCCTTTGAACAATTTCTGTAATAGCAGGTGAACAAAATAATAGACTTAAATTAACCGAATGTTATCGAAAAGCAGAAAAAACTCTTACGATTTCAGTCTAAGAATATTTAAATTTCAAAGAAAAATAAACTCGATATATTGGGAAAATATTGGGTATGTTTGAAGTCCAAGTTTTTCTCTGTTGCGCGTGTCTTTCGGGAGAAATTCAGAGAGGAAAACGGGTCTGATTGGTTATTCCACGCCCACGATGCTCGCGCTAATCCAGTGACGTCACGAATGGCAGAGGAAGGGATAAATATCTGGCAATGCAAGCTGCTCCGACAGTTGTTGAGAGGAAGTTGGTAGAAATACAGATAGTCCGTATATGTATATTTTGACAGCAATTTCAATTGTTCAGATGATGAATCCTGAAAATGCAAAACTATGTAGGTGAGGCTTGTTTCCTCTTGTGTGGGATATATTATTTCTCGTTTTAATGGGTGGTTTCTTAGATTATTTAACGATTTTCGAATGAAAAAGCATTGCAAAGTAGACGCTGGAAGCGCATAATCAATTCGTAAGCTTCTTCGATAGTAGAATCTCGTCAGGAAATAGGCTTTTCAAATTTTTGTTTAATTTTTAAATTCCTACTATTAATACTCTCCCCATATATACCTCGTTCAATTTTTTTATTTCTTAATAAGATACTTTTTTTATTCATCCACTTGCGTTCGAAAGTAATCTCTAAAACTTGTAGAGGATGGCACATGACGTGGGTACAATTTTTCAAATATTCATTCATTAAATTTAATTTTCATTCTCTAAATGGAGTTTTGACAATTTTTTTTTATGAATTGAAATCGACAGGTAGTATCTCAATCGGTAAAATGCGAGGATTTCGGTATTTTTCATGTCAAGGTGAAAAATGAGAGTGCAGTTCTTGTGAATCATTTTTAATTAATATTGCAATTACTTAATGAAAACAAATAAAACGCTTTCTTTGTTAACCTCAGTAGGATTTGAATTCAAATTTTTTAATTGCTTCTTTATATTATCCCGAAATTTTTTTAATTAAATATTTCTGAACTTGTTCGAGCTAATGTAATTTCCTACTGAATGCATGTAAGAATCTATATATTTATGGATGACCTTATTTTTAAAAAATTAGGAGACATTGCAATGATGTTCAACTGAAATTTGTTTCAATTATTTGTAACACAATTTTGTGCTTATTTTTCAGTCTTGGGACGAGTTTATAGGTCGGGCGACTAATGGTGACTTGGTAGCCTCCAAAGGGAAGTTTAGAGCTTCTCTAAACAAGCTCAAGACCAAAATAAAAGAGCTACCTTGTCATCGCAGAAAATACAGAGAATATGAAATCGCCTCCTCGGCCTTCCGTAAGTTCCTAAAATTTCAATAGTTAGAAAATATTTAAAACTTCATTGTAGTGTTTTTATAAAGCGAAATACATTTTTAAATTTGGTTTTGTAGTCTTTATTTAAAATGCTTTCATATACGTTGAATTAGAAAATTCCTTTGTTTTCCTTTTCTAAATTGCATGACAAGTTTCATTCGGTAATTGTTTAATCTTTTTTTTCCAATTACGAAAAAATTTAGCGTTTTTATATTAACATTTTAGTTTCTTATCTTTATTATTATAGGAAGTATTTTTGGATGTGAACCGTTTCTGTTGGATTTTTAACTTCATATTAGTTTACTCTCTCTCTAAATATTAACATTTTTAATCATTAATAAAATACCTTTTAATCATCCGGATGCATTTTTTTAAACTTTTCCTGATGACACTTGACATTAATACAGTTTTCTCAAATATTAATTCATTAAATTTCCTTAATTTTTAATATTTCAAATAGTTTTGGTAGTTTGAAATCAACAAGCAGTGGCTCAGTCGGTAAAATGTAAAGATTTCAGTATTCATTTAAAAGTGAGAAAACAAGTTTAATTCTCTAAAGTTTTTATCTTATCTATTTCTTTGAAGATTATTTTCAATGAACACTGAGAATGCAACTGAAATAGCAAGTTAATATAAATTAAAAGTGGCTATTAAAAATATTTAATAATTAAAATAAGAAGTTTCTAATTAAAAAAATTCTTGTATTCCTTCGAATTATTCTGCAAGGAAACTTAATTACTGGTGCAAAAATGAAATTAAAAAATTGATGGCAACAAAATTCCGTAAATAAAGAGTTAAATGATCTTTGTTATAACAGCATGATAAAACATAGATACTTTACGTGACTAAAATTTAAATTGGAAACTTATGACTAATGCAAATGTATTGTTTTACTTGTAATAATTCGCTGAAGCATTCGGATATGTTTCGAAGTTTCAGTCGTTATTTTAGAAATGTAAGAGAATTTTTATTTTGGAATGAAAATGTTCCAATTCAATCTTAATTGTTAATTTCGTTTGCTTGGGAGTTATGTCAAAGGACATTCTATCAGGATTCGGTATATTTAAAGACTCTTAAAGTGTAAAAGGGATGGCAAATCCAGATTAGGTGAAAGTACAAAGGTTGTGCAATTGAGTTCTAAAACGGGTTTCGCTTTCATCCTGCAAGTGTTGCTCGAAATATTGGTTCAATCTTTTTCCTTTACACATTAAAATTTTAATCTAGACTTAGATAAACTAATTTTGTTTCTTCGTCAAATATATTGACATTAAAATATATTTTACTATCTGTAGCAAATATTTTAATTTACATTCAAATACGAAATAGGGTTTGAAATATTTATTAAATATAATTTTTAATGCATTTTAATAAATACTTCACATATTGGATTAGCTAAAAGACTTTCAATTCCTAGCTTTCAAAAGTTTATCTTAATCAAATTTAAATAACGGAACAAGCAATACCAGACGATCGGTTTTTATTTCTTTCCCGAGATGTCGGATTTTTCCATGGTTTCAGAAATCAAATTTAGGCAAGTAATATTTTAAAAGGATCGCATTTTCTGTTCATGAAATCGGTTAAAATGGCAGCCAAATTTCTTTAATGAGTAATATTTCCTTATGAATGATACAGGAAATAAATCGCCTTGCTTGGCAAAAATGAATATAGCACCTTGCAAGAGCAAAAATGAATATTTTTTACTATGTCTTTGGTTGCATCTGCTTCAATCCTGTATTCTTTTGATAATCTTGTATTTCTTTTAGGATGTTGAATTGATAGATGCAGCAGCGATCGTGATTTTGTCCTGAACCAGATGCTAAGAGTTAAATGGGATAACAGATTTTCTCAATCATCGTCTCATTACTATCAACCAAGTACATCATTCTTACCCGTAATCGAAGCCCTGGTCAAGCGAAACAAATTTCTTCATAGGGGTCAATGTAAAATGCAGAATTCGTTATATCATCTAGCCGCCTCTGTCGACCAGTTGGTTCGCCGGGATTAATTGCTGCTGAAAATTCGATATTTGTGAAATTGTCTTGACTTCCTCAACAAAATATTGTGATAAAAATTTAAGACGTTACATTTCAGCATGGCGTACAGGGAGCCATTTTTAGGTAACTATATGTCTGTTTCTTGAAACAATTCAATCAATGCATCGAATTTCAATGTTTTAGACTAAACTTGATTGACTCCTTGTAATAAAACCTTTTAAACAGATTTGCGAAAGTGTTTTACGTACCAACTTAAATATAGATGCTTACCTTAATCTAAGAATTTGGTATAAATGAAGGAAGCATTGTAATTTTGTAAGTAACCTCATACCAACAAGGATTATTTAACATTAGAGTCCTCTTGGCGCAGAGGGAGATCTAGTGTGCTATGCCTACCCTCCAATTTGACGGCGGCAGTGGCTATATTTAACTTCAAACAAATCATTGAGTATTTCATCTTAGATTTGTCACTTTAATTTCTTGAAGCTTCTGAAAGCCCTTCAGTTTTGAAGATCAGCTTGTAGATTCTGAAATAATCAAAGTAATCGTAACAAAGTGTAGATACTTATTTCCTAAATTATTCTGGTTTAAAGGTTCCATTATGTATCTGCAATTGTTTAATTCTATGCATAAAACGTGCGTGTAATATTTCTAATCGGACAGATGATTAAGCTTCAGATAAGTATCCTATAATTTCCGATGTAAACCATTCTTTTTTATAACCATTCCTTTTTAAACCCGTAATTTCATTGGCTTTACGGAATTCGCCAATTCGACTTTTAAGAAAGATGGTTAAACAACGCCTTTCATTCGCATTTAGACTAGTTTGATTTCCTTTTATCAAGCCCTATGGAAATCTTTTATGGTCAATTTTTTAAAGTAATGGAAGCAGTTCAATATTAAATAAGAAGGAAATATTTTTTTACAAAAATTGTAATCATTTAGGATAAATCGGAATCGTGTCATTGACTCGATCGAAATTCCTCTGAATAAAAACACGAGTGGACAGGGTTTGCTATTGACAGATCTTCTGAATATACGGTAACCAAACCGGACGGGAAAATTGCAATTTTTGGAGGCGTTTAAGGATCGGGAGTTTTCGGTTACGAGTCTTTCTTCGATAGTTAAGAAATTGAATTTTGGGATGAAATTACACTGGGAATGATATCGAATGGCGAGTTTCAATTTGATTTCTCGTCGCTTGAAGATTAAGTGTTACGAAGAATACTCTAAGCGTTTTAAGGTTTCATTATCTTTGTGTGAAACTCTTTGAAGTAATTAAATTTTCAGAGATACTTGTTCATGTAGATCGAGTGAATGCTTATCCTTTGCAGGTGTTCGACGGTTACTGAAATGGTGCCTAGGAGAGCTCGGATTCGCGATATCCTTATTTGGATTTAATTGCCTTGGATTACAACCCTATAAGAGATTAGTACAACCAAATGCATATCCTAATTATTTTTTGAGGGGACGAATTGCGGCTTATTTGTATATACACACTTCGTACTCCGCCTCCCTCCAGGAAGACGTTTCGAAAAGAGGATGTGCTTCCGACATGGTGGTTGGATCCTGGATGAAACGCATAGGTCTTGTCAAGAAGTCGTTAAACTTGTCTCCCTTTTGAAGCGACATTTCGAACATTGTTACATCTGGCCAGCGGTGAGAGGATTCTTTCCTTTATTGCGCATTGTTTTCTTCCACTTTGATGTTACCCTTTGGATTTGAATGGAGTCAGATAATGGAGCACACATGTGTTTGCGGCTCTTTGAAAAGGAACCCGTGTCAAAACACCAGATGTAGCTATTTCTTCTCTGGACCACCCAGACTGGGATAAAGTTCCGATATTGAACAGCACATGCGTTTGCGGCCCTTTGAAGAAGTGCTAAAGCCTCCAGATGCGAATATTTCTGCATTGCGAAGGTTCTGTTAAGGACGTGGATGGTTCGGCAATATTCTCACAAGCAACTACCAACAATTGGGGATATTTCTGAATGATCGCCATCTCCAGTGTACCAATGCGAACTCGAGAGGTGGAGTTTGACCGAGGTTAAAATGGAAGGTTCTGAAGGGAAGAGGAACGGGACTAGCTGGTCTAACTGGAGACTGGACGAGAGCTGACACGACGAGAAGTCGAGCTGAGCTGGACAGCCGAAGGTATACCACGTGATTTACAGTTTGATTAAAGATCGATCGGTTATATCCGTAGATGTCTTGGACTACACGCAGTAGTCGGATACGCTAAGCAGCCTGTTATTTCTCCTTGTATTAACAGCGGAACCTTTTATCCAGATGTTAATATTTCCCAGCATATTAACCTAGAGGACATGTTTTTTTTTTGTTATTGTATAAAGCTGTAAATGAAACATTTGTGTTCAAATGCTACCCGTTTATTCGATCGACCAGGATCAAGTCGTTAGTATACATCAATTGATGACGGGACATTCTCCATTGGTGTCAAGTTATACCGTGGCCGTTGATGGCCCTTGAGACTCGACCACAGTACCGGCCATTCTTGCTGTTGCGGTGGTCTGGTTCTTCAGTATTTTTTAGCCGTATGCTTTCGGGTGGGTCGGTGATGTGTCTATACAAATTTCGTGCTTCGGGACTGTCCTGCCTGAATCCTGTCATTTCCTTACTTAAAAATGCCTGCATGATGTGGATACTGAAAAGGTTATATTTAAAGCGGTAGAAAGAAAACCGTGTAAGAACCGATGAGCTTGGAATCTGTAGCAACAAAGGCTGTCGTCTCCTCTTTCTAAATATAGGTGATAAGAAAAATGATAATTTTGCGGCTCAAAATAATTGCCGTTTACAAAGACGTTGCCTTCAAAAGGATATTTGACGATGGCGACTAATATTGACTCGGTGCTAGCAGCTTTCACGGTATATGGTGTGATGTCGCCTATCATTTTTGTATGTATAGACGCTTTAAAGAAGCCGTAAAACTTCTCTCCTTGAAGAGACATGTTCCATCATTACTACATCTGGCCAGCGGTGGGACGATTCCTTTTGTGATCGCCTTTGTGTTTCTCCTTCTTTGATGTTACCCTTTGGACTTTAATGGAGCACACATGTGTTTACGGATCTTTGAAGGAGGAACCTGTGTCAAAACGCCAGATGTAACTATTTCTTCTATGGACCACCCAAACTGGGATAAAGTTCCGATAATGAACAACATATGCGTTTTACGACCCTTTGAAGAAAGTACAGAGACCTCCTTATGTGTTTTTCTTTTGTGAAGGTTTTTGTTAAGGGCGTGGATAGTTCGACAATATTTCCACGATTAATTTTTGACCATTGGAATATTTCTGAATTGTTGATGATCGACATCTCCAGCACGCCAGAGTTTGACCGAAGTTAAAATGGAAGGTTTTGGAAGGAGGACAAGACCAGCTGATCCGGCTAGAGATTGGACGACGAGAGCCGATACGACGAGGAGTCGAGCTGAGCTGAAGAGCTGGACAATTGAAGAGATACTACATGATCTCGAATTTATTGATTGAAAATCTACCGGAAGTAATCCGTAGATCTCTTGAGCTACTGCAGTAGCCGGATACTCGGACAGCCGGTTAGTTTTTCCCTTGTGATAGTTGTGGAATTATCACAGATGTAATTATTTCCCAGCATATTAACCTAGAGGACATGTTGTTGTTGTTTTATTGTATAAAGCTGTAAATAAAACATTTGTGTTTAAACTCTACCAGTTTATTCGATCGACCAGGATCAAGACATTACAGCATGTAAGAAATTCTAGTCTATGTTTAATAAACAATTTTAAATATTATCTATTTTAATCCAGTTATTTGTAAATGCTAGTATTTCTTTGTCTATGTGCAGATTTTAGAACTTGGAGCTGAACAATCTAAGGCATTTAATTTTTGAACTCATTCCAGCTTCAGCATTTTTCATTCCCTGCAACTGAAAATACAAATTTATAATTGCTGCACCAGTTTTCTAGCACACACGGAGATTATTCCGTATTGAAGGGGTTAATATTATAATGTACATTGGTTAAAATTACTTTTAATTATTCTTTTGGGCTTATTTGATATTCTTATTATATAAAGTGATGCTATAGATCTTTCCATGACCTCACAAGTTAGAGCACTTTCAATGTACAGATGCATATGACATACGAAGACAAGAACCAAAAACATAAATCCTTATATTCGGAAGGAGTTTTTCTATTGAGACACAAATAGATGATGAAATCGCAGCACTAAGAATTCAATTGGCTCTATTTGGGTGCAACATTGTTTGAAGAGTGGAAATTCATAATTAGGTTTCCCTAATTCGAGAAGAGTCAATTTAATATTGGGATAAGATCTCCACAAACTAAAACTTCGTGACCCGTATTTTGCTTTCGATATAGGGTCCGGAAGGCTATGAAACTAATTCGATTCTTAAATGGACACAATCGCAAGGTGGAAAATAATTTATACGCGAAATTGATGAGCTGTTATCGGATTTTGAGTTTGAATGAGTCCCTTTTCCGCATCGTACTCCCAATAAGAATTTCCAAAACATTGGCTATAGGTAAGAGGATTTTCTTAATGCTGTAGCAATAATGAGAATTTTGAATGTCATAAGAAAAAATGCTTTGAATGAAGCAAATCTTTCAATACTCTAACGCGTCATCAGCTCTATTAGTAGATGATAGAGCTTAGATGGGATGTTTTAAATACGATCTCTATTGTCAGAATTTTCGGTCTTCGATTATTCGCTTTGATCTTATAATAATGAGGGAAGTTTTGTTATCAAGGAAGCAGTTTGAGCTCTTTTTCAGCAATAAGCCTTGGTACTACAAAAAGGTATTCTTAACCTTCCCAATGTGTGTGTGTGGGGGGGTAGCTTTGATAAAGAGTAAAATTTCGCCGAAATACTGATAAAATTTTATTGGTACAAAAATGTATTGTGCTAAGTGCATTAAAGTACGAGAATTTCCGAATAATCAAAACATTTCTTGGAAATTTATTGTAGTAATGTTTCTCTTTGGTTATTCTCTCTTTGAAATCGAAGAGAATGAAAGGCTGCGAGTTCCAGGCGTCTGAAATGTTTCTTTTTTTTATGCATAATACCGTGAATTGGATTTTTCTCGAAGCTTTCACATTTCATAACTAGATGTTATAATCTAATTCATGCGATTCCATATAATTTAATATATTCGAGTTCCGCAACAAACACGAAGAATATTCTGTGTTGGATCTTTATATGTGATTAAGTTTACTGGGCATTGTTAACATCAAAAATCTAACAAATACAATAAAAATGTTAAAGCTTTAAAAAAATTTGTAAAAAGTAAATTGTCAAATTTTAAGAAGGGAAATCTTCCATTTATCCGTCATAACTCTATGTTTAGGTCCCTTTCAATAAATAAAATTGCTCTAAAGTGTTTTGTGAACTAGTTTTTTCCATCTCTTTTTAATCGTCCACAGTTTTAACTTCTGTGTGTTGTGACTAATGGCACTTCCCGTGGACAAACCTCCGCTAATACGTTCAGTAGAATTTAAACCTAAGAAATGCGTCTCTTTGTTTTACAAGCAGCTCCATCTAGGGCCAAGAGTACGAATTAGCTGCACACACGTCATAACCCTAGTTAGAGGGTTGACTACATTCATGCAAATTCATTCATACATCTCGGATTGGAATTTAGACCTGGAACAGAGAACAATCACCTGATCCAGTACTCCTGTGGTATTACTCTAAACATGGATGTCTTTGCGACCACGAAAAGACTTAACGAGTGGCAGTTGCCACACACTCGGGGAATCTTTTGGCCGGTGAGTTTCGAACTCGTAACCAAAGGAGTACGAGTCCAACGCTATATCAACCAGGCCGTCCCGGCCTTAACACCTTCTAATTCCACGTAATATTCGAGTTCTAACTGTGGAATAAAGTGAACGCCTCCTAATTTCATCAATCATTTCACCCCTATTTTGACTAAATAAACGCATCCTAACGCATGCGCAAAACTGCAGGGTGTTTTTGAATTCGAGAATAAATATCACATTCGTTGTATGCGCGGGAGCATGTTTTTTGCACTTTTTCTCTACCAATCCGTTCGTCGAATTCTTTTCTATGGGGAAAAGAATCGGTCTTCGTTTATTGGAGGGAGGTGAAAATTCATAACTTGCAGGTTCTCATTAAGGCTCTTATGTAAAACTTTATTTTCCAAAAGTATAATCGTATTTCAGAATTTAAAATACAAATGACGATAAAGATAGTTCCGATAGGATTTTACCTGATTGTTTTCTTTAAGGGGGAAAAAAATAAGTGTATTCCTCATTGAAAAGAAGTTTTTGAGATATTAGATACAGCTTTGGCCAATCAAACTTAAAATTATAAAAAAATTTATTTCCATTTTTTTTTTTTTTTTGAAATGGTAAATTCTAATGACTTTCTTGCCTTTACACAAGCTCCATATGATTGCGATTCAAGGCTAAAATTGTAACGTTCTCGTGTATTAGTGCTAGATTCATAGTTTTCAATGAAAGAAGAATTATACTTACGTTTGCTTATTCATTGTTAAGTTATGAAGAATATTTGAGCAGTATATAGTTAACTGTATTTTGATCAATATATGATTAGATCATTTTGAAGACAAGTTTTGATCATATTAAACTTTTATTTTATAAAATTCTCATTTAAAACGATGATGCAGGAATATTCTTTTTCTCCTATAACATAATATTGAAATTATGTTTTAGGAGAAAGTATGAAAAGAAACAATAAGTGTTCTTTTCAACAATTAAGTGTTGAAAAGAAACAATTAATATTTAAAAAAATTCCAAGTCAATTCCTACTTAGTTTATTAAAGAGAACATTTAAGCTTTTGCATCCAAAATGGTGCCTCTGACTCACCATTCAAGATTGTGCATCACTTTGATCTTTTTATTTATTTATTTTTCAAATTTAATTGTTAAAAACGCTTACTTAATGATTAAGAGATGTAGATTCATTTTTCAGAGAAATTCGGCTTAAAAAATTAAATATATTTATTTTTCATGGCAATAAACAAATCTTTGCATTAGGTGAATAATTTTGCATTTAATTATTTTTCGGAGTGTAAAGGGTTAATTTAGTTTATTGTTATTAAATAATTACAATTGTTGTTGTTCTCGTGTTCCGCTTTGCAATGGAAGGAGGAGGGAACTAGCTTCTCAGGGGGATGGATTCCCTGAGCACCGGAGGGCAGAAATCGAACTTTTAGCTCACATACGCCACAAACCTTTCTAAGGGGAGGACTTCATTCATGAATTTCATTCATTCGGAGATAGTATTTCAGATCTGGAACAGAGGACGATAACCTCTGACCCTGTACTCTCAGTGGTATTGCTCTCGACATGGAGGACTTTGTGACCATGACAGATTTAATGTCTACCATAAAGACACACTTTAAGTTTACATTTTTTACATGAGGACACATTTAAGGCGGGTTCAAACTCGCATCTCAATTGATGCGAATTCAATGCCCTTCCAACCTTGTTATCCCAGCCTAATAATTACAATTACTATAAATAATTGATCAAAAAATTATACTGGCATTGAATTTTCAACGCCAATTAAGGCTTCATTATGCATGTATTTTCTACGCCACTTTGGGTAACGTAATATAGATTAGAAATTTTTAGTTTTCTTTATTCTGTATTTTAATTGGGAAATATTTAAAATGAATCCGAAAAATCAATTAACAAAGTTTAATTTTAAAGGCATCAAACACTTGGAAAATAAACGGAATCGTTTGGAATAATCGACTGAAAACATGTTAAGCCTTATCTCATTAGTGTGGGGGGGACAAACTGTATTCATTATTTATTTGGCGGTAGAGAAATGAAGATTTTTGGGGAAATTTTTTAATTAACGATTAAAGAAATCATATTTGAAAAAAATCTATTAGCATCGAGTGTCATCCACTACAAATTTTTAAAAAATGTATCTGGATTTGAATGGGTGAATAAAAATTATTTTATTAACGACTGAAAATTTGAACAAGATATATATATATGGTGATGGTGGACTAATAGTAGGAATTGAAGAAAATAATTTGCTGATAGAACCACAAACTTGAATATAGATTATTCTTAAACAAACGACCCATACATTTCAATTTGTAGTTTTTATCAAATTTTAAAGGATTCTGATAATTTGTAAATGTGGCTGTCCAAATACAAATAAATACAACAGCTCCAAAATTTAAAGAATTCTATATATAAAACTTAGCACACTTGTTTAGAATATACAAGTTTTTACAGAGATGTATCAAATTTGAAGCTTTCAAAATATTTGATTGCCTATAGAACTGTACTTTCTCAGTTGCGTAAAAGCAATAGCACGAAAAGCGAGTACTTAATAAAATTATGTATGGGATTTTGAAACGACATCCGTCTTTAGTTTTCAAACTTTGGTTTTTAAACATCTTGGAAAATGCCATTCAAAACATGTCGGCATTTCTGATACTTAGTTATTATCCGGATGCCATTGATGCCTCATCAAACAACGCTTGTTAAATTCAGTTAAAATGCTAAGTTAATTCAAAAATTGATCTTGCATTACTATTGTTTAACAGTGTTATTCAGTAACACACATATACAAGCGTTGGTTAAAAGGCTATGAAACACGAAAACTTATGTTTGTATATGTGGGATGGAGAGATGATATATATATATATATATATATATATATATATATATATATATA
>JAOUZG010034654.1:54512-121087 GCA_026289955.1 Argiope argentata
ATATATATATATATATATATATATATATATATATATATATATATAATGAGCATTGTGGAAATTCATGGTCTTGCCTTAACCCTACAATTTCATACAAAGAGTGATAGATAATGCTTTTATTATCACTATGTGCTTGTTATAATCTGCTGTTATTGAGTTAAAAAACGTTTTTTTATTTTATTATTTCAAAAACATTCTGCACAGAGATATTCATTTGTGCTCAAAGAAAATATAAAATTTCTCATTTTTTATAAACAATAAAAAATTATATAGTTCACATCTTTTGCAAATTTTATTTTAAAAAATAATTCATCAAATTTATCTGAATAACGACCAATCGTTCATTGAACAATTAGATATATTTCGCACACAAAAAATGTTTTTATTTATTTTCTTATATCAGTACTGCTCTTATTGTTTCATTTAAAGTGCAGTGTAGAACCTTGCTTATATTTTTAAAAAATAAAGGACATCGTTCTTATAGTAATAATTTAATGCGTATTAATTTTAAAGTGCTAGCTCCAAACATAAAAACTTTGAAATTAATTATATTTCTGTCTTATTTCAAACTAAATCACTATAAAAATATGCAATGCAATGCAAATTGGTTTTCATTCATGAAATTTTTTTTAAATGGCAAAATCACCCATTTTCAGTGTAATATAAATTATACTGATGATCGTATCAAGGTAATCCTACATTTTAGTTCCTATATAATTTAAAAGTGTAATTTCCTCTTTGAATGTCAATAAAGAAGAATTGAAAAAAAATATTTCATCAGCACCAAAATTTGTCCCTGTTTTTTTTTTAATTCCTACTATTAGTTCACAATCTTCCTGTATATCTTGTTCAAATTTTTATATCGTTAATAAAAGGCTTTCTTTTCATCCATTCGAGTTCAAATATATATATATATTTAAATTTTAGTGAATGGCACTCGATTTCAATACAGTCGTTTCAAATAATTATTTCTTCATTAAATATAATTAATTTTCAATACTTTAAATTGAGTTTAAGCAGTTTACAACGAAAGTTGAATGCTCGATCGTTGAAATGCGAGGATTTCGGTATTGTTTCACGTGAAGGTGAAGAATGCGAGTTCAATTCTCGTGAAAATCAAAAACCTTTTATAAAATGTTCAAAATTTTTACTTTAAGTATGCGTTTTAACCAAGTGATTTTCGAGAATGAGCTAGCAGCTGTGGTTTAGTGGTTAGTTTTGAAGATTTTTCTCAAAAATAAAATTAAAGAAACTTTGAGCCCTAGGCTCAAATCCGATTTCTCTCCTTAAAATCTTTGATATCAATTGTTAACCACTTCCATATAACCTTAAGATTGAGTTACGTGTCGAGAAGGAGAATAGGAAATTTGATTTCTATTTTTTACTTAATAGTGTGATTCTATTATATATATACATATTTATATTATTTGTACTTATTTAATAAAGAGTAACTAAAGTACAAATTTTCTTTGTTGCCCTAATGAGGAATTGATTAATTTTTTTTAATATTGCTTGTTTTATTTAAACTAAGAAATTTTAATCTATAAGCTATACTTGAAAGAAGAAATGATTTATATAAATATTTAATCCATTTATTATCATCTGTGATTCAATGGACTTTATAGAGAATTTCAAATAATTAAGCAAGAAAGAATTGAAAGAAACTTCTTCGTCTTTCGACTTTATTGACATTATTACAAGTTTCAATTTGACTATGATTGAAATTCAAACGACATATTAGTAATTAAGTTACATTGGGAAAAAAGATGTGTATAAATATTTAATCTTGTTGTTGTTGCTTATTCCTCTTGGACTTAGAACCAATTCAAACCAAGTCCAAGAGAAAAAAAGGGGGAGACGAAGTAGTTTCTGACAGTAAGTATCCCTGAGCATCCGAGGACAGAAAACTGACTTCTAGCTTCTATGAAAATGACTGTAATGACTTGATCCTGGTTGATCAAATAAAATGGTAACGTTTTAAACACAAAGGTTTTATTAACAGCTGTATACAATAACAAAAACAACAACACGTCCTCTAGGTTAAATGTTGGGAAATATTTACAACTGGATTGTCAGTTTGGCATCTATGCTGAGGATTCACAAGCTGCCCGCCTATCCGGCTACTGCGTGTAGCTCCAGAGATCTACGGATTGCTTCCGGTAGATCTATCCAACAAACTCGAGATCAAGTGGTATCTCTTCAACTTCAGCTCTTTAGCTCTGTTCACAGCTCGTCTCGTTGTCGTATCAGCTCTCGTCCAGTGTCTAGGCAGATCAACTTGTCTCGTCCACCGGATCAGCTGGTCTCCCTCCTGTCTTCTTCCAAAACCTTCCATTTTAACATTCGGTGAAATTCCGCCTCTCAGGCTCGCATTGGTGCGCTGGAGACGCCGATCGTACAATCATTCATCAGAAATACTCCCAATGGCGCGCCATTATATCGTGGGAATATTCTTGAAAACCTCCACCCTCTTATCAGAACCATCAAAATACACAAATATTCGCATCTGGAGGCTTTAACTCTAATTTCTTCAATGGTTCGTAAAACGCATAAGTTGTTCATTATGGGAATTTTATCCCAGTTTGAGTGGACCATTGAAGAAATAGTCCCATCTGGTGTTTCGACACGGTTTGCTTCTTCAATAAGTTGCAAACATGTGTGTTCCATTATCTGTCTCCGTTCAAATCTGAAGGGCGATACTAAAAGGGAGAAACACAATGCGCAACAAAGGTTGAATAGTCTCACCGCTGGCTAGAAGTAGCAATGTTCGAACATGTGTCGTTTCCAAAAGGAGACCAGTTGACGACTTCTTTACATGACACACACAGTCGCTTTCAGGATACCCTTTTCACAAAGGTAAGGGGGACACCTCACGGATAGAACACAGAGTAATGAACAAGCTTCTCAAACCAGGACTCGAATCCGGGATTCCCGGATCACGGGAAAGACGTGCAACCTCTAGGCTAAGAAGATATTATATTTAATCTGCTTATTATTTATCACTGATTCATTTTTTAAAGTTTAAAATAGCTTATGTAAAATGAACGCAAACTTAAGTATCTATACAGAAAAAAACGTACAGGCTCGGACATTTCAGCGGGATGGCTATTCTTTCTTTAACCGAGGGTCATTATATGTCACCTCGAATAGAACGGAAGGACTGGTGAGATTAGTGAGTGTTTGGTTTGCCATTGTACGTAAAAAGCTCACTTGTTGATACTGTATGATTTGATTCAGGATTCAGTTGTATTATCTGAAGCCTCAACACAAGTCTAATCTAGGCCGGCAAAAGTTAAAAACCGTATTTCTGGAGCATACACCGAAGAACACACCTTCCTTCATTCCTTCCTTCTAATGTAGGCAATCCCTTCTCAATAATCCGAGAACTATTTCGATAGCGGAAAATGAATACAAGGAACCCAATTTAAGATAAATATTAATTTATGAAGTTTTACCGAAAGTAAGGTGGAAGAAGACTTATAACGACGAAAACACTTGTAATAATAATATGAAATTAACTTGTTATAATATAAAATTGGGGAATTAAGCCTTATAATACTAAAATTTCAGTCTACTTATTTTTTATTTGAAAAGCAAATATTGTTGTTGTTATTTCTAATGGCACTTGCCATGGAAAATATCGCTGAGGTAGTCAGCTATTTTAAGCCTAATGAGCGTCTCTTGTTTGAAATAGTGTCAACTACGACCAAAGTAGGACTTAGCTACTCACTCATCACATTCACTTGCACAGCTCCTTTTTATAGGGGAGAACATTCACACATCTTACAGACAGGACCAGACTTAGCCTAGTTGGGGCCCAGGGAAAAAACTTCTTTGGGACCCCCTCTGCTTCATTACTTTAGTAATGAAGAAGTTTCATTAAAGAAGGAAACGTAAAATAATGTTTATATTCGATTTGGGGGCACCAAATTATGTGGGGACCCGGGGCTACAGCCCAGTATGCTCCTGCCTTAGTCAGGCCCTGCTTACAGATAGAACGCAGAACAACTCATGGTTGTTCTGCTTTCTATCTGCCCGAACCGGGACGCCCAGATCACGAGGAAGACGCGCTACCCCTATGCCAGGACGTCGGCTGTAATTCAAATATTCCATAAAGAACTTCGAATGCCAAGGGGTAAAAAAAATGAAAATTATTTGTATAGTCCTCAAGTTCTTATCCATGGGAGCATGCCGTTCGGGAGAAACGAGGAATCGAAAATAGATCTGATAGTTTATTCCGCATCTTTTGATGATCAGACCAATCCAGTGATGTTCTGAATGATAAAAGGATCGGATGAATGTCTAAAAATAAGAACTATTCCAACAATTGTTTGAAGTGAGATAGTGGAATGTTATTGCGTTTATGGAATGTTTTCATGTGTTATTTGTCGGCGATTTCGGTTGTCTTGCGGATAATTTTGATAAATTGTTAATTTATACCGGTAAGTTTTTGTTTCGGTTTGAAGTTGTTTTTGCCTAATATTTTCCTTTAAACTGCGGTTTCTAAGTTGCTTTAACGATCGTTGAACGTATTTGTATGCTAAATGCTTGTCTCTTTTTGCGTAGTATTGCCTTGTTGATAAAAATTTTCGGATAGAAGTTTTAATTAAAAGATGAAATTTTTTTCCTCTTCTTTTGACCTCTTGTATTATTCCCTTAAACACGTTTCCCGATAATTTTGAAAACTGATATTCATAAAATTTACTTCTGCACAATGTATATCTATCAACTTATCGAATCTTTTTTTTTTCAATATTCTTATTTACGGTTCGTTTCTTGTGAGTGCTCTTCAATGTTATATTAACAATGTTATTTTAATATAATATATTTGGAAGTAGATAGAATATTATATTTGGAGAGTTGATGCTTAAAATTTTTTCTTGTTTTAGCATTAAAATTAGCACTATTTTTTATTCTGTTGCTCTTTTGAGCAAAGTGATATTAATCCTATCTCTAACAGTGTGTCGCAATAAGTACCTTCATTGCATTAGCAAGCCAGCAAATGTACACACTTTGTAATTGTAATTTTGTATGCATGTTTATCGTATCTTATTAGCTTGTCGGAACACGATGTTGTTCTTAAGATGAGGATTTTTCGCGTCAATAAAAATCCGTAGGCTAAAAATTGAAATTTTATCTCCCCGACTATCTAAAAAATCGGCTTTTAATAACACGTTGCCATTGCATTTATAAAAGCTCTGATTAAAAAAAAAGTCAATGACTACGGCAAATAAAACCTAGAAAAATGTCATTTTGAGCACGCGATTATGAGAAATGAAATAAATAGGAAATGTGATTTTTTAAAACGATAAATGAGAGGCAATTTTTTTATCGTTTGCAATACTAAAGTAACTCATTCATAGAAACAACTAAAATGAATAAAAAAAAATATTCACCTCACACGAGCACGTGGTGCTTGGTTGTTCAAGAAATCATGTTCGACTTGATACATTGAAATATGCAGAGCGGATTTCATTTTAATCTTCATTTTTAATCTTGTCTAAAAGTACAGACTGTTTCATTTTGAAAGGAGCAGTTCTGTAGAATGTTATAAGAATAAATGTACATTTCTTCATGATTTCAATTGTTTTGAACTATTGGGATAAAGGAAGGATCCGGCTGTTTAAACAACCTGTGCTATTAATGGCATTAAGTTGTGTAGGAGGTCTTAATAATAATAGCCTGAACCATTCAAATCTTCAGAAGCAAAACATTCAGTGTACTTTCTGTTTGTTTATCCAACATACCTTATAAAATGAAGTGGCGTATCGTCAGCCTAGGAACACCATTCTATTTTCTTCACGATCGGGCATATTTCCTCTTAAACAATTCTTAACTTGACTCGGATCGAGAACCGGTGGAACATGTTCTCTTATTAAATGCTAACAGAAAAAAAATGACGTTTTTACATTCAAAACTCTCCCCAAAGTCGGTGACAAGATTCCTCTTTGCAAATTTTTTCATCTGAATTTCTAAGCATGCAAAGCTGCTGTAATTAAATCACGAGAGGCTAAATTAAATCGGAAGTCGAATTGTTAGGACAGAGTACTAAGAATCAATTAAAAGCTGCTGTATCTCGTATAGAGTTAATTCGACAGTATGAATCTCAATTTTTAGAGTTTTAATGGAAACCATCATTATGAAAAATGATTAGAATTGTAACTTTAGATAATTCTGAAATTTCCTAAGTTTTTAAAATAAATGAGTCTATTGAAATAAGTGGCAACGGAAATTTAAAGTGGAGATCAGAAAAAAAACTTTTATTGCTTTAACGTATCAATTTCTGAAAGTTAATTAATGCGTAGGCTTGTAAGACTTCACAAATCAAAAGTAGACTTCCTAAATTGGAAGTTTTTGGGAGAATTCAGTGATATACTCATATTCTATTTTCAAGAAGAAATGGTAATGTTTGCTTTGTCTCATGACTGCCTTGGGAAAAATGGTCATCTTTTCGAATACTCGTACAAATCATCGTATCAAGCAATTCATCTCTGGTAACTAATACGGGATTGTGAAAACGCACTACCCCACTATCGTATGAAGATTGTTTTTAATTGTTAAAGGAAACGTATATAAATTTGTATTCTGGAAATGCATATTTATTAACTTATTATTCTGAAAAGTTTTTAAAGTCTGATTTTAATACTAAGGATATCGTAGATTTTTGTTCACATTTTATTTAGATATCGAATTGGGGCGTGTATTTATTTTCCACTGAATAGTTGAAAAAGGAATATATACAGGATAGGGTAATTTTTTTTTTAATTAGAGGCTGTTGCTCACGCTTGCAAATTGGAATTTTTCAATTATGCGTAACATAGTTTTGTCCATGTAGTTTGCATATTAAAATGCTTCTCGTGTCTTGCAGGTTTGGTAGAGAAGCGAAAGGCCGTGAACAGACTGACCACCCAGCAGCCTCTGTCTTGAACAAGCTGAAGGTCCAGGTGAAGAGGCCGAGTGGTCAGCTCAAAGGATACCTCGACAGTAACAAGTCATTCACCAAGGCCTTTCGTAAGTTCACGAAATGTATGGAAATTTCAGGAAGTTTTCGTTGTAGTAATTTACAAAATGAGCAAAATTCTGAATATTTTTCTGAACTGTAGTTTTTCATTTGAAATATTTTTATATTCGTGAGATTACATTTTTTTTTTCATATTCTAAATTGCATAATTTCCGACCTCTTTTTAAAAAAAACAAATTCTTTATTATAAATCGATAGTTTTTATAATTTTAATGCATTAAGTTCTCTTTCACAAGTGTTAATTTTTAATACTTATGAAAAATTTATTTATATATTGTATATACGTAGTACTATACATTTTCTTCTAAATATGTCCATCTCGATTGATTTTAATTCTTTAACAAAATCTTGTATTTGAGTCTTCCAGATTAACCGACAAAAATTGTAGTATAAAAAAAAAACCCATGCCTAATAGAGGGGTGGGTTTTTTCAATTTAACATTTGAAATATTTGTTGTAAATATATAACGTCAGAAGTTGAATTGAGATCCTCTATTTATAGTAGCCAAATTGAAACTAATAGCTAATATCGGATGCCCACAAATAACGACTCGTCAGCAGAAGGTAAAAACAATTCTCAATGCAACATTAAATTTTGGCAATAACCATCAATTGGAAGTGAATAGACACACAAAAATAAATGACTTTTCCTTGTCTTGTATTGCATCTGACTGAATTGTTATTCCTTATGCTTTGTCTCGTCAAATTCCGATAAATCGGTCAATTCGTAACAATAAATAAAATGTTCAAGTGACTAGGTGTCGAAATTGGTATTGGGAAAATGCGAGGGTAACTTTTTACAACATACCTAAAGAAAGCTTTTATTTATATTCAGCTTCCTACATTCTAATGTTTGTTTCGTATGGAACTCATTATTACTCGAAAAAAGTGGGAAATTCCTAAAACTAATCATAAACCAAATAAGCTTCAAGAATATTGGGACTCGTATCGACACGAGTCGATTGGAAAACTCGAACCAGAAGGCTTTCGTTAACTTTATATACACATTCTAAAAAATTTCATCTTGTGTAGAATCGTAATATATTAATTTTCCCATCTCAGAGTAACTGCTCAGTTTGTATACAATTTACTTTTCTAGGGGCTTATTAAATATTCGCATTAAATTTGTGTTGCATAAGGATTTTTATCACCCCCCCTTTATATACGTCCTGCTCGTCTTAAATGTCTTGTCACTTCATGGAGATTGCTGTGGATTGAGCAGGATGTTATCTATAGGAATCTGGTGTAGACTTTCTTGCACCAGGGGGATGGGTAACATCAAATCTATTGCTTCTATGGATCTTTTTAACCAAACTCATCGATGTGAAAATAGCGTCGTAAAATAAAATTACATTGGAAATGCTAAAAACTGAACGTAGTTACGGTTATTCTCTACTTTCAAATGTCTAGTTTGACTTGTCTTACTTTTTTCTTCTATTGCTTGACTTTTGCAAAATTCTTCAATACTAAAACGGCGTTTCAGACTTTTTGCTTTCTTTCCGATTATTTTACTTCATTGTTCATTGTTACAAATACTGCGAAATTGTTTCGGTGGAGCGCCTGGACTCGCTGTCCTCGATCTCGGAGACTTTTCCGTTATTTTACTGTAAAGACGACATTGTTATGAATATATCATTTTTCTGAAAGAGATGATCAAGGTTACACATCACAAGAAAGCAATTATTCTATGGGAAAACTGGTTCAATTTGAAAGCCTGATAGGCATCGGACCACCTCCTCCGAAATGCAAAATTTAACCCTTTGTAGTCCAAAAAATAATTAAATACAAAATTATTCACTTGATGCAAAGATTTGTTTATTGCTATGAAAAATAAATATACATTTTTTAACTGAATTTCTTTGAAAAATGAACCTACATCTCTCAACCATTATGTAGGTGTTTTTAACAATTACATTTGAAAAATAAATAAAACATCAATGAGGCGCAGTCTTGAATGTCGAGGCAGAGGCGACATCGTACTGCAGAGGGTTAATATTTCTTGTATGAATGCCTGTGCAATCAATTTTGCAGCTTTTGGTTAGGATCAAGACATTAGTTCACTAAATTGTCAAAATATTCGAAATTGTAGAAGGTAATATTGTAATTGAAAAGAATACAAAATCTTAGTGCCTTGAGAATAATGAAGGGAAAGAAGTCAATTTCAAGATTCTGCCTTTACAAACACGAGAATTCATAAATAAACTCGGGGTGTTATAAATTAGATGCTTGGTTACACAATATACAAGGTGGCCAGAAATAAAACACCCCTACTCTGACCTCCATGGATATCGAACTACTCAGTGTAAAAGCTCAAAATTTTGTACACATACTATTCAAAATATGGGGAAACGGATTTCACGAAAAAAAAATTAGTTCCTGAAATCACCGATAGGTGGCGCTGCACAACTGGAACTATGATCAAAAGACACAAATAATAATAAAAATTAAAATGTTTATGCGGAATGGAATGCTTCCATGCTTCCTTTTTAATTTTTCTGCCCATTATGGAAAATAAAAATAGTAAAGAAGCTAGAACTCCCGTTGTAACTGCAATTTCATACTGTAACCAGAAAAATTTGCATAAAGCATGGTTAGAAGCCATGTTAAAAGGTGGGGAATGTCATTCTTATTAGTGATGGCTGTCACGCTGCCAGAACGCGCTTTGCTTGTGAAGTTGTTTTACGAGAATAAAGGAAATGCTCCAGCAGCACTTCGAGAGTTTCGCCGACTTAAGGATTTGCGTAAGGGACCATTGCTTCCACAAGCTCTCAGGAGAATGATCGCTCGATTCGAGGAAACTGGACATCTTGGAGTTCAGCCTGGTCGAGGACGCAAACCGGTTCGTTAAGATGTCGTTGAAGATGTTGCCACCGGTATTGTTGAACAGTCAATGGATAATGTTTTAGGCTGCAGTAGTGCACGTGCAGTGTCACGACACTTGGGTGTTCCCTATAGCACAGTGTGGAACGTACTCAGAAAAATGGTGCATTGTTTCCCGTACAAAATCCGCCCTAATCAACAATTGCTGGCCACAGACAGGGAGATGCGACTGACCTTTGCATTGACATTTCTTGCTAGAGTTGAAGTGGATGCATCGTGGCCGTGGCAGATTCTGTGGAGCGATGAGGCCCATTTCCACCTCAGTGGAACAGTGAACACCCATAACTGTCGCATATGGGACACGACAAACCCCCGTACCTTCCAAGAGATTCCACTCCACTCACCGAAAGTTAGTCTGGTGTGGATTCACAGCCACATTCATCCTTGGACCGTTCTTTTTCGAAGAGGTTACTTCCAATGGCCTTGAGACATGTACCGTGACGGCCAACAGGTACAAAAGGATGCTCGAAACATTTGTTGTACCCCATTTGCAGCAGCACCAATGCCTTGACACCATTACTTTTATGCAAGATGGAGGACCTCCACACATTGGACTCCCTGTGCAACAGTTTCTTCGCCAACATTTCACCACTGACAGAATAATCAGTCGCGCGTTTCCGACAACTTGGCCATCTCGTTCACCGGATCTTAATCCGTGTGATTTTTGGCTTTGGGGACACTTAAAAAACCTTGTTTATCGAGAACGTCTGATAACCTTGGCAGATTTGAAAGAGAGTATCAGTCTGCATGTGAGAAGCATCTCAGATGACCAGTTACGATCCGCAGTTGAACAAGCTGTCCACAGACTTCACATTTTACATCTTCAGGAAGGGAACCATATTGAGCAGCATTCCCTGCATCGATAACGTCCTTGTTTCATGTATGCTTGGTACTTTCAAATAAAATGTGTTTAAAACGTGTTTTTGTGTCTTTTCAGCATACGTCCAGTGGCACAGCGCCACCTATCGGTGATTTCTGGAACTAAATTTTTTTTTTCGTGAAATCCGTTTCCCCATTTTTTGAATAGTATGTCCACAAATTTTCAAGCCTTTACACTGAGTAGTTCGATATCCAGGGAGGTCAGAGTAGGGGTGTTTTATTTCTGGCCACCCGGTATATATTTGCAATGAAGAGCTAACTTCGAATTTTTGTATATTAATTCGTAAAATTTTATATTTAAGGTTTGTCTAAATTGTTCCTTTCGTCTTCATAAATTCCAGAACACGAGATTACTAAAGGTAAGACAGAGACGTGTAATTTTCTTTCATGTTTTAAATGAATTTAGAAATCATAACTCAATGAAGTTGGTATATCTTAGCAGACTAAATTAAAAGTTAGATACTGAAATTTATTACGGATGTTAATGTCTCGTTTTATTTGTAATTTTTTAATCATCTCAGATTTCTGACTGCTTTTATATAATTGAAGAATCGGATAATTTCCCTCTTTATCTAGTTGTTTTGTCTAGGAAATGACATAATGAAGGACATTGCATGCTTTCAGGGTCCGACTAAGCCTAGTTGATGCCGGAACAAAAACTTCTTTAAGTCTCCTATGCTTTAATACTTTAGCAATAAAGACCATTCATTAAAAAATGTAAAATAAAATTTCTAATTTGGGGGCCCGGGTCAACTGCCCAGTATGCCCTGGCATTAGTCAGGCCCTGCATGCTTTCGAATGTTCTCCACTGTAATTTGTATAGCGAATCCGTATCTGGTGTAAATTCGATTGAAAGATGAACTCGAAAACAATTTCATGATAGAAGTGTTGATTTAGATATCAATCTTTATTTTTTTACTTTCGTTTTTTTACACGTTCAAATAAAAAAATTCATACTTTCAAATTAACTTCTGACGGATAATTTGGTTCTTTCGTGAAATATATCAAGATTACAGCTCTATGGATATTAGTTTCTTATTGACTTTGAAGTAAGAAAGTTTCAGCCCGTCCTTTACGCATTTCTGGGATTTGCGTCCCGATCAAACTCCGTGAGAGGCAAGTTTCTCTTTTCGGAAGTGGCAACAAGAAGTTAAACATTTTGTAAAGATGGCTTCGGAGAACTTTGAGATGTGCGATGTTAGAACATCGCATATGTTTATACTAGAAATCCTGTAAATAGTGTCGCCTAATTAAACGTTTTAGTATTTTCCCGATTGGCTCTCATCATTGTTCAAGACTGATTTAATTTTATGATAACTTGCATTAATGTCAATTCATACATTCGATGTGACTTCATTTTGGCGCGAAAAGATCAGTGTGTAACGCATATATATTTTCAGTGCCCATAAGTTCTCAGATTGCCACATAATTGGGTTCTAAATGTATATCAGATAAATTTAACTTTTCAAATTCCCTCGTTAGGTTCAAGACTTGAATTTTCCAACTTTCAAAAGTTTATCCTAGTCGAATCTGAATGACGAAACGAGTCGATTATAAAACGGTCGGTTATAAATGAATTTAACTTCTAAAATTTTACTAGTTCCACCAAAGATGTTGGCTTTTTTCGTAGTTTCAAAATCGAATTTATAACAAGTAAAATGTTCAAAATGGTGATATTGTCTTCGTGAAATCGTTTAAAACGTCATCCGACATCTTGAGTGGATAATTTTTCGATATGAAGGATTCGGGAAATGGGACACTTTGCTTTAAAAAAGCAAGAATAAATTTTATGCTAGATGACTGCGATTGCATACGTCTCGGTCCTTATTTGTGCCAGTTGTTTCAAGATTCGGTTTCTTTTTAGGATCTTGAAATGACGGATGCAGCAGAGATCGTGAATCTGTCCTGGAACAAACCAAGAAGTTGAGAGATAAATTGTGATTATTGGCAAAATACACAATGATTTTAAAATCTTACCCGGAAGTCAAATCCTGGTGACGCGAAACGAATTTCTTCGTCGGAGTGTATGTAAAATACAGAATTGATAATATCGACTAGCCGCCTCTGTCGACCAGTTGGTTCTCCGGGATTAATGGTCACTTAAAATTCAATATTTTTGAATTTGTCTTGGTTTTATCAACAAAATATTGTGTTGATAATCAATTGCGACATGGTATCTTAACACGGCATTCTGAGGACCATTTCTAGGTAACTACTTTTATGCTATTTATTAACTATTTCAATAAATAATGAATCCTACTATAATGCATTTGTTCGACTTAATTTTAGTTTGTCATGTAATTTATGACATTGTTTTAAAAGTATTTTATACATCGGCTTAAAATGTTTTCGATTCCGGGTAAAATGATGCAGCAAGCATCGTAATTTATTTAAAAATTGTTAGTGTGAGGTCGTGTAATATTAGTTCTCTTGTTGGAGAGGGAATTGGCGACCGGCGGCAATTGTTCTATTTGTTTTCAATTAATCGGTAGACATGACTTCAAATTTGTTTGCCTGAGATTATCGGATAGTGAATGTCTTTCGTATGTTCTGTTTACGGGGACCTTTCCAATGAAGTTCATTTCACCCGTAGCTTCTCAAATAATTAAAGCCAAGTTTAAATACTCGTTTTCTCAATAGTGTTTAAATGCTCCAATATGTAATTGTTTAATCTTATACAATTATCATGCATGTAATATTTTTATAGTAGCAGATTGATCTGAAACTTCTGTCCGATTAATTTCAGACTAAAAGTACCCATCATGAGCATTGCTAATTTCGTTGACTTTACGGAGTTCATTTCACCAATCGCCGACTATTTGAAGAAAAAATGGTTAGGCAACGCCTTTCATTCGCATTAGTATTACGATGGCCGTTTATTTTCTTTTCAGCCGTATGAGAGTCTAAATGTTGAATTGCTTTAAAAGTAATTGAAGTAGTTCAATATTTAAATTGCTGTTTTTCAAAACTAATATTAAACTTTAAAGATGAATCTAAATTGTATTATTTACTCATAACAAATTCTTCTGAATAAAACACCGTCTTCCTGAATAGACGGTAACCAGTTCGGATTGTAAAATCGCAAATTTCGAAGACGTAAGGATGGGGAATTTTAGATTTAGAATTTAACATCTTTCCCAACAATTAGGAAATAGACACCCTATCTAATCTTATTTCAAAGTTCTCTCTATAGATGGGTTGCAATTTAGTTCGCGTTACTTGCAGATTACAAAGAATATTAAAAATCGTTAACCAGGCAGAATCGAAGATAATTAATCCTTATTTGATAAGATTAAATTTCTCATGCTCTTTTTGTTTCATAGATTGAATAAATGCTTATCTTTTGCAGGTGGTCGACCATCGCGTCTCAGAGTTCTGACTCGTTATATTATTTGGATTGAATTGTCTTGGATTACTGCCCTCTAGCGCCCAGTACTTGCACTTAGAGTGTATATCATAATTTGGGAGGGGGCGGAAATTGCTGTTGAATTGTTCATACGAATTTTGTATCTCCGCTGGAGGGCACATCAAGAAGACGATGTGGTGCTTCTCGTGGTTGGATCTCGTCACCCTGGAAGATACACGAATAGTTCCTACTCGTTATATCATCTGGGTTACGCTTCCAATGCATTTCATAATTTTGTGGAATTAATGCTGTTTATTTTCAAAGCCAGACTGAGGCAGGGGCTTGTGGGGCCGTTTCCCCAGGCCCCACATCAGAATCCCCCCAAATAGAATAGAAAGATTTTACATATCTTTCTTTAATGAAACTGCTTTTCAAAGACGTAGGAAGGGTAGAGAAATATTTTTCCAAATAAAACGGATGTGTATGGACCGATGAGCATGGGATTTGTAGCAACAAAAGGCTGTCATCTCCCGTTTTGAAATAGACAATAAGAACTCTTTAACAGATGCAGAAAAACGATGGAAAATGTTTCCAGTTTGCAAGATAAGTTTTGTGATGTTCAAGATTACTACCACTTATAATTTGGTTGAGAGACTTTGACTTTAAAATGAAATTATTGAGAGTGGCTGCTAATAGTGGCTCGTTAATAGCGGCTCTCTTGACATGTGATGTCACCTTTTTAAGTAAAGGCATGTAAATATTCTCGTCTTTTATAGATAATAAATTTTTTAAAGAAATATTGTCCTTTTTTTTTTATCCATGGTTATCTGCGAATGCCATCTAGTATCTTTTGTCTATGTGAAGTTTTTAGAACATGTAGCTGATAAATGTTAGGACGCTAAATAACCGACACATTCCATCCTTCTCGTTTACTTGTCATCCCCCGAATCCGAAACTCCATACTGATAATTGCAATTTAATTGTTGCACCTGTCCTCTAGCATGCACGATGTGCAGTCCTTATTAAATGGGTCAATCATTTTAAAAAATGACATTGGTTAAAATATAATTTCACAAAAAATCTAGAATTCTTTTTGAGGTTTATTTGTTATACGAAAAATAAAAAAAGCGTTGTTCTCAGAATTTCCAGATATTCTCAAGTTGGAATGTTTTTAACGCACAGATACAAAGGTAAGATACCTGAAATATCAATCCTCGACCTTCGCGAGGATGAGTTTAGATATTTACAAAGGGCGAAGCAAGGTCATACTTTTGTTGGTCTAAAATAGGCTTTTCACTGTCAGAAAGGAGAGTTGTCTTGTTCAGGCACGACAATCCCACACTCCTTTCTGGGGATCGGAATGTGCGCCTTGAAATATTTGGCCTTCAAAATGAACTGGTAATTCTTGACAGAATTGACGTTTGCGCGGGAAATGCGATGTCCTTCTATTGTTGTATTCAAATCTTAAATGGACTCCAAGTTGTCGTCAGTGAAAAATCCAAACATCATTAAAGGCTTAGGTTCATTAGGAGCGAATTCAATTCGGGCTGGGCAATTATTGCGATGCTCAAAATGAGAATTTCTAACGGCTATTAAGTTACATAATTTCTATATTTTTCTTTCTATATTCTTTAAATCTGGAATTTCAAAGAATTCAACTTCATAAGCATAATGCTTTATTTCAGAGCCTTCTATAGCTAAATATTCTATGCTTGACATTTTTCTTGAAACATTGAATGGAGAAAAGATTTGAAGGCGCGATGCTTTAGTCTGTGAGCTGCATTTAGATATTAACCAAGAGTCATTTTGACATAACAACCAGAAAGATCCATTAAAAGATATGCAGCGCAAAAAAAGCTAAACGCTCCAATTTAATCGATTAAATTTGCTAAGCGCCGAATGTTAAGCAAAAATAATTTGAGATTTTGGTACATCAAATGTATCCTTAATTAAAAATCGGTCATTATTTTAATTGCTTTCAACCATTTAAATTTTATTTGATATAAACGATTAATCATTTTTCCCACTTAATTGCTCATTTGATATGATTAATAACATATTAGGAAACTAGGAAGAATTGCGAAAGATATATATTGCTAAATATGTATCGCAACTTCGATATAACATTTTTTATCAATTTTAAATTTTGTATTTTTTGAGGAGCAGCATCTGTTTACATTCTTTAAGATTTTTAAGCATTAAAATTTTTTAGATACTAATTTATCTCAATTTTTAGCGAAGTATTCTAATACATATTTGAAGGTTTCATTTAATTCGGTAACAATTAAATTAATTAAAAAACTTAAATTTAAATCTTTTTAGGCCATGAAATTCTGATACAGAAAAATTGCTAAATTATAGTTCTTATTACCTCTAAGTATCGCAAAACTATATCATTAGTTTTCATTCCCTCTTTTAAAGGCTACCAGGGACATTTAAAGTGATTTTTTTTTTTTTTGTAATTTTTTACTTTATCAATTTGAAATTTTGCAGGCATTAAGAATAACACTACAAGTAGGAGAGGACACACAAAATTGTAAAGTATTATGTTAATTTATTTACGAGTTATGGGGGGTTAATATAATATTGAATAGCTATAAGTAACGTTAATGAAGAATGTTCCATGCACTACAAATTGGTTCGAAAGCACTCCAGTTTTTATCATTACTTACTTGAGCCCTTTTGAAAAAAAGTTGGGTTTAAACTTTAGTTAGAGTCAAAATCTCAAAAAGAATATAATAACGGAAGACTACTTGACTTTCTTTTTTTAAAAAATCAAGGGTTAGAGTAATAAAAGTTGGAGTGATCTCTAACAAATTGGGAGTGAATGGAACAATCTTCATTAATGTTATTTATCGCAATTAAATATTATATTAACCCCTATAACTCATAAATAAATTAACATAATGCTTTACAATTGTTTCATCTCCTGTTGCGTTTCTTTAATGACTGTAAAAATTTCAATTTGCTAAGGTAAAAATTTAAAAAAAAGAAAGAAAATGCATTTTTAAAGGTTCCTGGTTGCCTTAGATTCTTTCGCTTACACGGAATATCTTTTTAATTTATTTACATCTATTTTTGAAAATTTACAAGTTTTTCACATGATATGGCCTATAGCGTATAGTATTTGAGTGCATTAAAGGTAAAAAAAATCTGTTTCTTACTCAATGTATACCTGGGAGTCGGGTTCAGTTACTTTCAACTGAAATTAGTACCCGCTTGTAGGTATTTGAATCGCAATAATTATTCCCAAGTACTGATAACTAAAGTCCTTGAAAGTGTCAAATTTATTAATGGAATGTAGGCGGGTGGATTTTTTAAGGTTTTTACATGAAAAGATAGCTATCAATGATCTCCATAGTAGAGTACTGTATTTTGAGATCTGTTTGGTATTTTTGTTTTAACTCAATTTGCCGCCGTGGTAATTTAAGTTCTTGCTCTTCATTTCTTTCCATACCTGATGGTGGCATTTGCCACGACTTTCTGGTTCCTATACTCGTGTTGGAAACGAGATGAAATTAAATGTGGATGATCTCTTGGTGACCCTTATCACTAATTTTACTTTTTTTCACGTTATAAAAATTCAAGGCTGAAAGAGTTAACACAAATACCCTTGATCAACACCATAAAAAAAGCTACCGCATAATCCATTCTAATAGATTATCTAATTTTAAACGCAATTGTAATACGGAATGAAAAAAATACCCTCGGAAATTCAAATATCCGCCCCTTTAAAAAAAATCTCTCCTAATAGGTGATTAAAAAAATTACTGCAGCCAACTTTAGTTTTAGGGTTGCCAGATTGAATATCGGCATTCTCATAGTCATCAAGAAAAAAAAGCTGCTTGTCTGGCACAAAACTATTTCCCGTAAAGTCCCTAAGCTTAGCCCCTTGTTGCCCATCCTCTATTGTTCAGATTTGACCCTGACCTTGGAGAGACTCTTGAAGGTCATTATTTGACGCCTTCGGAATGGCATCCAGTTTGTCACCGACTTTCAAAATCCTTAACGTATTTGCGCATGCGTTAGAATGGGTTTAATAAAACAAAATGGGAATGAAATAAAAGAGGAAATTGCGCAATGTTTTTGATTAAGCTCTCGCTTACGGGCGGTACAACTGCTGTACCAGGATTCTTTACCTTTCTTTACGGGTCGGTACCACTGCTGTCCCAGGAGTTTTTCAACTTTCCTTATGGGTCGATACAACTGCTGTACCAGCAACGAGTTTGGATTTCGTTCCCTCCCTTGAACTTTCCAGGGAACCATAATTGCCTTATAAAAATCCCAGCTTTTTTGTACCACACCCCTTAGGGGCAAGAGATTTCGTCCAGCAGCAGTTATAATCATCATTGGCGTTAGTGGGTTTTGTGAATCCTGCGTTGGCGACAGTTTTTTTAAGTAGCATTCCTAAGAGTTACTGAATGAGTTTGAATAACTTCATTCGTGAGTAGTACTCGATTGAAAATATTATTCTTCCACCCCCCCCCCGTCACTTAATTTTTTAATAATAAAATTTTGTAACTTTACAGTAATGTGTGTTTATAATTAGGTCCATCTATTCGAATAACATATTTGAATCAAGAATTAGTTGAAATTTCATTTATGATAGAATGTGTAGTGAAGGTAATCGGCGCGCTAGATAAAATTGTTACATCTTTGGTCTCAATATGTCATAGTGTAGAAAAACTAAATTAAACTTGAGAGAGAGAGAGACTCTGTCATATGTCACATTGAAAAGTGACAACAAAACACTGCTTTGTCTTCATATTTGCCTCCCCTCCAAGACTGGAAGCAACGACACATATACTTCCCTGTTACTAAAGTATTAGTCTAACACAACATTAAAGAATTGGCAAATTTCAATTTTTTTAGGTTTGAAGTTTGATGCTTGAACAATATATTTATTTTTTAGCAAGCTGTAGGCTTGCATATAACTGTATGCAATCTAGACATCCATGTTAATTTACACTGAAGTTCAAGTGGTTCACTTTCACTTCGACCGCGCTGGTCTGGTGGTAAGGTTTCAGCTTCCTAACTGGAGGGTTTGGGGTTCCAAACCTCATTCAACCGAAAGGCTGCCATGTAAGAGAGTCTGGATACGTTAAATGCGTCAAGGCAAAACGTCTTACCATTGTTGTGGTGTGGAAGTTAAGAGAGTAGGGTATCTGCTCAAGGGTAGTCCTCGTCATGTTACCTTCTGACAAATTACGAGAACTGTACCAAAACAGCTCTAGTGTTGCTTTAAAATGAGACGTTAATACAACTGAATTGACCACTTTCACTTCATAATTAATTTAGAAAAACTATAAATATGACAGGATAAGGAAACAATCATCTCAAAAAAAAATTCGTCAATAAAATATTGTTAAGGCTTTTTATTTGATTCCAGCACATTTTATTCAGCCTTAAATATCTTTAATTTTAATTAATAATAAATTGTTTTAAAATAAAGAAGTTAAAACCAGAATTGTCTCTATATATTTTTTATTTGACATTCAGAAAAAACCCGTGCACCATTAAGTATCACACAGAGATTAAAGAAATAAGCATATAAATATACAACGCAATACATACAGATATCACATGCATTAAGGACAGAGAACAACTATGACCGAACCAGGACCAGAACCCACGACGTTCAGATCACAAGGAAGACGCGTTACCCCTGTGCCATGATGACAGCAAATTGTCTATTTAAGTTCAAGAAAAACAGAAGACAATGTTAATTAGGTAGAAATTAGAAAAATTTAAGAATAGTTTTATAAAAATATATTGCGTATACTTTACATTCACTTCTGTTAGTCCAAGAAGCGTTTGGAAATTTAAAAAAAATAGATTAAATTTATGAATAAAAACAATTTATGGCATTGTAATCATTCTATAAAATAGCAGAGAACCGTAAAATGCAACATTTTTCAGTTGAAAGAAATGCAATCAATGAAAAAAATCATAAAAATAAATGATCTAAACTACTTAATGTACAAAAAAAAGCTTTAAGTAGTTTTATCAAAGCAATACAAACATTTAAAGCGATAATAATTATATTACATGCTACATAATTATCTTGTGAAAGCAGGATATTGTTTTTGTTTGAGGATTTTGAAGCCCCGAAATTCGTAGGCAACAAATTGGCGATTTATCGCTTTTGAACATCAGTTTCTCGCTTTCAAGATTATTAGAAATTCGTGCAGAAGTTTGTCACATTTGACAATTTATCGCCAGAAAAATCGTTTAAACATTAAAATTTAATCTGTAGCTGTTAATTCAATGGCAATTTGGTTAAATTTTGTTAAAATTTCCTTTGAGATCCTGTGAGAGCATGATGTTGTAGTTATTTAAGGTCTTTGAAGACACAAAATGAGGAGGCAGAAAATTGGTGATTTATCACTTTTCAGACATCAATTTTTTTTTCTCTCAGGGTTATTAAAAAATGATGCAGAAGATTAGCAATTTGGCTTATCTCCAACAAAAATTTACAACTTGGCACGAATTTCCGCCATATATCTGATTCTCGATTTATTGAAACATCCGTATTCTAATAGTTACACGATTCTTTCAAACCTGTTTTAAATTGGCTAATGAATCAAATCAATTAATACAAACAATGCCTTAAAATATTTAATTTTCTCACATGATAACCTGAAATTTAAGATAGCAGCTTTCAATTTTTTCCCTTTAATTTTTTTATAATTGTTTTTTACTGTTGAATTGTATAATTGTTGTACTACAGCAATTTTGTAGGAAATAAAAATGTAAAGTAATTAACAATTAAACATCCATTAAATAATTTAAATTACTTTTTAAATTGACAGTATTACTACTTCTAACGAAACATTCAATGTTATATTTAAAGTGAACAATTAACAGATATCATTTTTTTCTTTTGCAATTGTCTATTACGAAATTGTCTATTTACGAATTTTGCATAAAAAAACATTTGTTCGAGATTTTTAAATTGTTTCTTTTTTCGCAGTTTTTCATTTAAATAACCATTCCAACGAAATTCTTTGCTATTTGTTGTTTTTCCGTGGACTTTTCAACGGAACGATGTTTATGTCACTAAAAAGCTCCTCTTTCTTTCTTTTCTTTCTTTTCTTTTCTTTTTTTTGAGAGAGAGAGAAAAAAGAAGAAAAAAACGAAAATTTCTAAATAATTCCTGCTCAAATGAAATTTATTCCTTTTGATTTCTTCTTAATAAAAGCATCAATCCTTAATTGCGAACATATCCTTGTCCTGTACTTGTTATTCTCATAATCCTTTAGTTTAATGTGCTAACGAAGCTACGAGGTCCCAGTTCGCCCTGTAGGATATTTCTTAAGGTAAAAGAATTATACCAAGTACATTCTTCAAATGCTGAAGGCATTGAGTGTTCGAATTTTGTTGTCTAACTTATGGACCATGCAACAATTCGTTATTTCTGAATTCAAAGAAGATTCAACAGTTGTGATCCATTAAGATTAGTTTTCTTTCTTTTATACTCGGCCAGTTATAAGACGGCAAGTAGGCAGCGCATGCGCAGAAAGGGTCCTATTTATGTTTGCTACATAAATTCAGGCATTCCATGCTTGGCTATAAATTACCGTTTTGGTGTCCTTGAATTTTTCTTTTTCATTATATATAGTATCAGAATTATGAATATTTACACAAAGAAACGTGGTAAAATAAAAATATTCTTAACATTGGAGAACTATAGAAAATAAATTGAACAGACAAACACAAAACACAAAATCTGACATCAGAAATAACAAAAAGCAAATGATGTCGGAATGAATTTATGGTAAGTGATCAATTCTTTCTCGCCAAAAACACTGCCAAATTCTTCAATTGTATGTGCAGTAAGAAAAAAATACATTACAGAGGCTTGTAGTTATCCGGGCGGAACAATTATTTACCATCGGCCGAGCAGCATTTTCCAGCCTTTCTACGCATGCTCTGTGTACTTGTCGTCTTGTAACTGGCCGAGTGTAAACGCAGCATTATGGTACACATAAATCAGTCCCTTTCTGCTCATCCGTGATCTTATTTTACCTGTCCAAATGTGGGTTTACACTCAGGTAGTTATAAGATTCTCTTAAGATCACGCTTGCGCAGAATGAAAACTGCGCATGCGTAGTCTTACTAGATGGACAGTCGCTAGCTAAATGTAAATCCTACTCAAAGCTAGTAGTAAAACCACCATTAAATTTATAAATGCAAAGAAAGTGGTTGAATTTGTGTTTGCTATAATTTCAAAAGATTCAAACATTCCATATTTATTTGAAAATCATCATTTCGACAATTCTAAGATTTAAATTTATTTCACTCTTCAAACTGGCATCGTATTTAAGTGTGTGTACTATTCCATTCCTTCGGTGATAGTTGATATATTACTTTTCTTTATGAATGAGGACGAATGACACTTTTTTTATGATGCCCTCTTTAGTTATTCGCTAATCCCTAAACTTTTCAAATATAAAAATTTGAAAAGATTTTGACAACGTGACTTTGAAAATCCTTCTGTAGAAACGAAGAAAAAAAAAGGAATTGAATCTGAAACAGCTAAATCAAAGGCAATATGGATTAAAGAAAAAATGAATCCGAAGTAATCGCATCGAATTTTCGGAAATAATTAGCATCACAAGACTCTGCTGAATATAAACTTTATGTACAACTACCGAACGCCATTTTAGGAAAACGATGATCACCAATTAAATTGGAATCAATAATGAATTGTTCAATCAGTAGTATCATTTATGGAATATAAAATCATGTTTCCTGCTCTCAAATCGACCGTCAGCAAGATGCTTTCATGTTATGGACGTAATGTATGAAAATCTGAAAGGGTCAATACAGGTAAGATGCAGATTTCTGATGAATTTTTATGAAATGGGACGAAAAAATGCAATCTTCATCTAAAAAGTGCTTTTAATGACACAATTGCTGATAAACAAATATAAAATTCTTTAAATATAAGACGATTTTAATGATTTTTTTAAAAAAAAGGTAAATTTGTTGTTTTATCTGGTAAAGTGTTAAAAATAATTACTGAAAATGAAGCTAAAATTTGTTGCATTTTTCTCTTACAAATCAAAGTTTTCTTAATGTTGTGTAATAATATAATGAATGCTGTGCTGAGTAAATGCTTCATACTGTGTAAATAATATAATGAAATGAAAATCTGTTTCATTTTGTACAAAAGTAAAGCATTGTTGAATATCTTTTCTTTGTAATGTTCGTAAAAAAGGCAATTTAATTTTATATTTTGTAATACTTCTGAATGTGGTTTGGAGTGATTCGTGAAAGTTTAATCTTTAATATTATTAATATACTGTTTTGATTAACAAAGTTCATTTAAGCATTATCCTTTGAAGCTAGTATCCGATAAAATGGATTTTCACCTCCATTATTTAAAATAATTATTCCTATTCATTTATAATTTAAAATAGTTATTTCTATCCATTTATAAGTCAAAATAAAAATAATAAAGCCCTAATGTAAATAAATATTTAATTATTGGCCATTACAATTCCATTATTATACTGAAAAATCCAAGATTTCAGTATAGTTTAATTCTATTATAGCAGAAGGCACAATGGGCTCTTCTAATCCAAGTTTCAAATAAGCTCTAGGAAGTGATTCCGTTTGAAATAGATTGCGAAGCGTAGTTGCTTGGTATTTGAGATTCATTAAAAAAATTAGAGAAGTTGAGTTTTGACATCGTAATTAAAATACTCAGTATTTGTAAGAATTGACAAACAAGATCATTTAGTTCAAAGAATTCTGTTTCCCAGCAAAATGTTTTCATAAAAAAAGTAAGATTTGCTATGTACTCAATTTAACTTCTTTTTCAATTCCTACTATTAGTTCACACTCTCCCAATAAATATTTTGCTCGAATTTTCAATCATTAATTAAATACTTCTTATTAACGATTGAATACATCCACTCAAGTTCAAATACATTTTTTTTAAACTTGTAATGGATGACACTTGATGTTAATACAGTTTTTTTTTCAAATATTAATTCCTTAATTTGATTGATTTTTATTAATTAAAAACCAACTTTTACGCCAAAGAATCTTTATTTCCCCACTACCAAATGAGTAAGACTTCAGTTTTTTCCCCCAAGCTAATGAGGTGAAATTAACATATTTTCGACTGATTATTTCTAACGATTCTGCTTATTTTCATTGATGATGCATTTAAAGTTAAACATTGTTGATTAATCGATTTTTCGGATTCATTTTAGAGTATTTTCGAATTAAATTAAAACAGAATAAAGGAAATTAAAAATTTCTATTCTGTATTGCTTTAAACCAACTGACGTAGAAAATACAATCTTGCACAGTGTGTTCAGATTTATTTTCTAAATCATACGGACTTGATTTTGTTTAGGTCAGGCATAATTTTTTGATCAATTATTTATATTACTTGTAATTATTTAATAAAAGTCATAAATATAAAAATTTTCTTTGTTGATCTAAGTAGGAATTGACTTATCATTTTTTTGATATTAGTTGTTTATTTCTATTTTTGATACAGCATAATGAAAGAACAGTGTTTTTTTTAAATAATTTATTTTTGTCAAAGTAAATGAAAGTACTTAGTTTTTTTTAAAAAGCATTTTATTTTTGTAAAATATATGAAAGTATAGAATATGAGAAAAAAATTGGAAAATTGAATTTTCCAGAAAACATATATTATCTCCATGCTAGCGAATGAGCATTTAATTACAATTATGGTTATCAGATTGAACCACCTTCACCTTCTTTACGTGGGAGTGTTATCTCTCTCTTCTGCTATTAGGCATGCCTTTTGGATTATAGGGGCGAATTTTTCCTAAAACCAAAATCGTTTGTCAACTATTTCAATCAGAATTCTCCAAGTATTGAGACTACTTTGCCTTCATACCGTAGAACTTTTTTTAAATCATACTCTGCAGATACTCTTTGCCCCGCTTCTTTTATCAATTCCCTTTGTGGAAACGGGATGAAATCGATGAATTTACATGCCTGAGTATTCGGCTGTTTCATCGTAAAAGCCGTATACCTCCGGCTTGGAAGGTTAGGGGAGTTTTGATTCACTTTTTGCACCTTTCAAATGTTTCGTCTGCCACCGAAAGGAAAGCTCCAGCTATTAAATGATTGTAAGGCCAATTTTTTCGGAGCAAAATATCTTTCGACATTGTTGAATTCACACGATGTTTTTTGCTAATGCAGTATTGAACCGCATTTCACAGGCCTTTGTGAAACAATTTTTGATGTTTTTAATGGCACTTGCCATGCACGAGCTCGCTGAGGTAATCAGCGATTTAAGCCTAATCAGCGTCTCTAGTTTTGTAGTAGCGCCATCTAGGACCTAGAGTACGACTTTTTCTACTTCACTCATCTTAGTCGCTTACTCAACTCCATTTTACAGGGGGCACATTCACACACCTTTCAAACAGAACAACAACCATATCCAAATGGGGACTCGACTCCTGGACGCCCAGATGACGGGGAAGAAGCACCACCCTTATGTCAGAACGCCGTCTTTGGGAAACAATAATGAAATCGATGAAACACCATTTGTAAACTAATAATACGCGCGATCTCAAATCCTGACGCATTGATTTTGTTATATCAACGTCCCCTTGAAAAGCAACACTAAGGCTATGTTGGGACAAACTTCGTAATTTTCAACCTCGGTCAGATGACAAGGACGACACCCTTAGTGAGCGAGAAGCCAAACTTCTGCCCTCGGTTGCTCAGGGATCCATACCCTCAGAATTTTACCATTTTATTGGCGCAGTTTAGCCAAATATGGCTCTTGTGCCATTAAATTTCAATCAACCAACCAACCAACCATACCCTCAAAATCTACTGCAACCCTCCTTCCGCTATAAAGCGGAACATGAGAACCACAAGGACATTGTGACTGTTTAATAAAGAAAATTATTTTTGTTTATTTTTATTAATCTAAGTAGAAATTGATTTTTAAAAAATTGTTTTTTATATTACCTGTTTTGATCAAGTTACTTCGTAGAAACTGTTTAAAATCGACCAATTACATGTCTTAGTATTCGGCAGTTTCATCATAAAGGCCGTATATCTAGAGCATGATTGTAACGTGAGTTTTGATTCACTTTTATGCATCTTTCAAATATTTTCGTAAGTCGCAGAGAGGGAAAACTCTTGGGCTATTAAATTATTGTAGGACCAATTTTATAGGAGTAAAATATGTTTCTACATAGTTGAAATCAAACGATTTTTTTTGCCAATGAAGGATTGTCCAGCATTTCAGAGAGCTTTTATGAAATAATAATGAAAGCTATGAAACCAAATTTGTAAACTAATAATATCTCAAATCCTGACGCATTAGATTTCCGACCTTACCAGTGAAGTTCATGAAAATTTTTATTTCACGCCCTCTGGCTGTTTTCTTCGAGTCCTTCCGAGTGCGGGGGTTTGGGGAGGGGGAGATGCCAGCCCAGGAGTCATCTTTGTCATCCGACCACGGTTTAATATTACGGAGTCCGTCTCAGATAGTCCTAGCGTTTCTTTACAGCAGGACGCTAATATAACTAAACTAAACTCAGTTACATTAGCGTCCTACTTTAAAGCAAGACTAGGGCTATTTTGGGACAGATCTCGTAATTTTGAATTACAGTCAGATGATGAGGACGATACTTGAGCTGGCATCCTCCTTTTCCCGCCCCGCCACATCACACTAACGGGAGGACGTTTGGCCTGGTTTATTTAACGCACAACAGACCCCCTTACACGACGGTTCTTCAGGGAAATCGGGTCTCGGACCTGAGACCCTCCGGTGTACACACCAAGACCTTAGAACCGGTTTAACATAACTGAACTGAATTTAATTATTCCGAAGGCGTATTTTCGGTGGCCATTTTCCTTTCAAAAAAAGAGTTTCAAAGAATCTCCCAATATAATCAGCCAAATATTACGATTTCAATCAGGGACTAATTTCAAATTTATTAGTTAAACTTCAAGTTTTTCTATGCATCATTGTTCTGAATTCATTTTAAATTAATCTAAAAACTGTTTGACTCAGTATTGCGCGAATAACAAGATTAAAACATCTCTTAACAGTTTAAAAGGTTAATTATATAATGTTGATGAAGGATATTAAATGACGTCAATCATATGGAGGAAAGCAAGAGTCCCGGATATCTTTGAAGGAGCTGATGATTACGTAGAAAGCAGTAATCTAATAGACAGGACTGATTCATTTTTCCATCAACAGATTCGACTGATGATCAACTCGGATCGATTTCGTCTCATTGTTCTTCCAATTTTCAGAGTTTTTAGTATACTGTGTTAAATCGGTTCTTTTAAATTATGTATTACAGGTTGATTCATTTTGAATGAAACAAAAGGAATAATATTGAATGAATTATGTAATTTATTTGTTTTATCTGAAACAAGTTTATTCTAAAACTATGGTAGAGTGTGTGTTTTTTAATCATTTGAGAACATGATGTTTTATTTGTTTAGGAGATTTTGGTGTCTCCGAAATTGACGGGCAAAAAATTAAGATTATGGTGTTCTTCAACCGGAAATTATCAGTTGAAGAACCTTTTTTACCTGTATTGCTTTATTATTATGTATGCTTCTCTGAAAGCTGCGTTTAAAATGTTGCGTTTTTAAAATGTTGACTTAGAACTCTGACATCGTAGCTGTTAATTTATCTCAAAATCGGTGCAGCTCCAAAACTTTGTTCGCCGGCTGGAAAAATCAACAATGAAAGTTTTAAAAAATTATATATAATGAAAAACACATTTAAATGATTTGCTGAGAATAAATAGCAGAGTCGTGGCCGAAATCATGGAGAATACAGGTTGAATTTTTAGTTCTTTTTATTCCATCACGGGAGCAGGCATTATTTACAAGCGAAGGCGACGTGCACAACACAGAACGACACAACACAGAATTCACGAAAGCTAAGTGTACAAAAAAAAAGGGCCGGGAAATCATTATCCCTGGTCTTAAATACCAAGACTTTGATAGGGATAAATATTTTTTATAGAGCTTATAAACTTGGATTTCAGTGGGGATTTCCATGTTTCACGCATAAGAGGCAAGGGAAACAGAGGGATCTTTTTAAAAGTATTTTGCTTAGGTCAGCCATTTTCATCTCTCCCTCGGAGTGTGAGAAAGTAACGGGCGTTTAGCTGTTTCAGCAATTTTACACAGATTCTCTTGAATTAATTAACTAGAGCAAGTGGAATGGATCATGAAATAAGAGAATATTTTAGAATGATATTACTATGGGCTAAATTAAGATAGGGCTTTGGAAATTAATTAGGATTCAAATTAAGATTTTAAAAATATCATTACACACACACACACACGCACACACACACATATATAGATATGGATATAGATATACTATGAGGGACAGGGACCGATAGATTTGCTTCTCGTGATTGTTTCAAACCGGTTTAAAATAGTTAATGAATTAAGACAAACAATGACTTAAAAAATAATAATGTTCTCACATGATAGCTTGAAATTTGCGATCGTAGATTTCATTTTGTAATAAGATGATGTGGAAGACACCTACTTTTTTTTCGGCAATTCTTGGGTGAAAATTCTTTTGTTAATCCAATCCCCATTAGAGGTCTCTGAGAGAGAGCGTTTCCCGACATCTCAAACAAAGTGACGCAGGAAAAAATTTGTCCTAAGTTTCAGAATATGTCAAAAATGTGTTGATCATATTTCACACAACTTTTCGGGAGACATTTGGTAAAGAACTACAACATCGAACGGTCGGTGGAAAAAATTCATGCTAGAGTTTTTCCACCACCATAGGACGTATAGCAACTGAAACAGTGGATAACTGAGATATTGGACTCGTTGGCAGGGAATGTTCTATCATGGTCGCGACAAAAAATGAATACCGATCTGATATTTGCCCTGTCAGTCAAGGGACTTACGTAGAATAGATATAAAAAATAGATTTTCTATCTTCTTATGGCAGACTTATCAAAATAAATTGCAGCATTCAGAAATATGCTTTAAATTTGTCCCATTTTATACGAATCTCCCTGTCTTTATTTTAAAATCGTTTAGGTCTTTAGATGACATTCATCATGAACAAAGAGCTGTTTTAATTATTATCCTTAAAGAACATGATGTTGTTTTAGTGTGAGGTTTTTGAAGCCTCAAAATGCGTGGGCAACTAATTGGTGATTTATCGCTTTTGAGACATCAATTTTTCGCTTTTAGGGTTATTAAAAAATAATGCAGTGGATTGTCATATGTGGTGATTTATCACCTATTACGGGTACTTGATTTACAAAATATTCATTTTCTGAATTCTTACTAATCGACTTAATTAATTTAAGTCATTAACCAGTTTAAACTGATTTGAAACACAATCACGAGCCTATCAGATTAAGCATGTTTCGATATTTAGAGAAAAGATGGATTTCTTTCATCTTAAAATTAGTCGAATTCCCAAACTTTGTTTGCTAACAAGAAAAATTTAAAGTTAAAGTTTAAAAATATAATGTATAGCGATATAGAAGTCTCGTTATGGTTTCAAATCGGTTTAAACTGGTTACTGCCTTAAATTAAGACAAATAATGACTTAAAAAACAATAATATTCTCACCTAACTTTTTTTAGTGTGCTCTGTTCTATAGATGCGTTGTTTCCGATATTCCTTTTTGTGTGCGTGTGTGGAACAGGAGATAGAACAGATAAAAAAAAATTGAGGGTTTAATTGATTGTGTAGCAGCCACTATTGACTGTAACCGGAACTGCTGCGCCACCTAGACTGGTGAGTGCAAACATCGAAAAAACCAGTAAAGCTCAAGCAACGGGCTTTAACGCATTTCAAACATTTCTATGTGTTTGTGTAATTTTTAAAATTATCTAGTGTTGTGTGTAACTTACCTTTTTTTCTAATAAATAATTGTCACACAAAACCTACTTTATTAGAACCCCCCACCACAACTGGCGCCCAACCGGTTTATTTAATTTTAAGGATTACGTTGCTTGGACTTTGCTCGCAATTTTTTTTCAGCACTCCGTACCCGACGGAAGAACAGCTATGAAAAACCTAATACATAGGTTAATGATTAAAGGAAACCTCATCCGTGGGTAATTGATTTCCTCGCACATTCCTGATCCGAAGGATAATTTTGGTAAGTTTGAATTTCTTGTGTAGAACAATCCTTGTTCTTACAAAAAAACTTAATCGCAAAGTCGCAAGATGTATTGATTTAATTTGAATTAATTATAAATCTTGTAAACAATGTGTAATTATAAATAACAATTCATCTCGGAGCATTCAGTTATTATTTTGAAAAATATGTATGAAAATTTTGTTACTAATATGTTACCAGTGTTTAAAAACATTGAATTATTTTATTGATGTGTGTCTTAACCATATTTTAAAGAATTGGTATAATTGATATTTTTAGCTTAGGCATGCACAAATTTTATGAAAATGTTATATTTTTAAAGATTTCTCACCGCTTTGAAAAGAAAATAATCAATTTTATTATGTATAATCATTGAATCATTTTAAGTGAGCGTAGTGCAGTTCGATTATAACCTTGAACTCACGCCAGTGTATAATTTCTGTCTGACTCAGCAATACTATTTCCTGAAAAAGACACAACTCTCTTCAATTGCTTTCATTTGCGCTGAACTTAGAACTCGCATGATTAATATGCATTTTCGATGCTGATATTTTGTTATCGTATTGAGTAGAGTATATCCTTTTAGGATTTTTTTTTGTTATCGCTCTTATATGAAGAAAGTATTTTTGTCATAAAGTGAATTTATTATAAGTTGGAAACAATTTATGATTGTGTTTTTTTCAACATAGATTTCTCAAAATGTATAAAAATTTCAACTAATTCCATTTGCATATAAATACAATCTAAATATTCTCATCAATTTTATTTAAGCATATATTTATTCTCTTTTTTTCCAGCTGATTTATGTATTAACGGTGTGTTAGAATATATATATTGTGTACAAATTTGGCATCACTCTTACAAGATAAAGTGAAATAGTGGCTTTAAAAATGAGTTTTCTGGGAAAAGGCAAAAAGTGTGATCTCGAAACTTTAGCTCGTGAAATGAATATCGACATTCCTCCAAATGCTGTGATTTTAATTGTAAAATCCCTAATAATAATCCGAACAATACGATGAAAATTTTGTGCGCGAATGTTTAAATAACATCATTGAAGAAGGAATATCCAAAGAACGCGAAATTATTTCTACTCGTGAAAAAGCTGAAGAGAAGGAAAGAAATGCTCTTGAACAAGAAAGACTGGCGCATCAAAAAAGTGAAGAGAAAGACAGACAAGAATTTGAACTTCAAAAAATTTGACTTCAGATAGAAGCTCAACAATGTGCTTCATTGCCTGCTGTTGCCAATGTTCCAAATAATCTGCAATTATACAATTTGATTCAAACATTTGATCCCAAAAAAGACGATATGTAACTTTTTTTTAATTTATTTCAACGCCAAGTTAAATTTTTGAAAATAGAAAAAGACTCTTGGGTAGCACATTTGTTTAGTGTGCTTCCAAATGAAATAGCACGAATAATTGCTCGCGAACCTGAACAAAACGCTCAACATTACGAGCATGTGAAAAATTTACTTTTGAAAAGATTTAAACTCAGTCCAGAGAAATTGATTCTCTGAATTGATTCTGAGAATTGAGTCCAGAGAACTCCGGACAAGACATGGAAAGGCTTCCATTTTGAACTGAGAAATTACTTCGGAGGATGGTTAGAACTCCACATCCAAGATTTCTATAAATTGAAGAACTTGATGGTTCTAGATCAAATGAAGAAACGGGTACCACCAGAAGTGAAGGATGAGATATGGTGTGATTGGGTTACCCCTGATGACCTAGTAGAAAAACTAGACGCTTACGACAACTTGCGAACAAGCAAGAAAGAATCCCAAATGCTGAATAGCTGTGTGGATAAGCCATATTACTCATAACAAACTGACCAAATCAGGCTTGATAAAGGCAAAAGAACTTTTTACCCCAAAGGTCCAAAATTGCAATATCAACAAACTTTTGATAGAAAGCCTCTGTCTGGGCTCCCCAGCCAAAGTAGGCGGGACTCCTTTTGCAATGACAGAGCCCAGAAAACAAGCCCTGACACGCTACAAGAAGCTAGAAAACCATTAACTTGTTACGGTTGTGGAACTCCCGGAGTAATCAAATCTAAATGCCGCATATGCAATCCAAAGCTCCAAGAGAGCGATGATTGCCCTGCAAACTTGAATCAAATGACTTTCTATAGTTTTTCAACAGATGTTCGCCCACTGACCATAATTGAAGTTTCAATCTGCAATAAAAAAGCAGCCGTGTATGCTGATCTGTGGATCCCACGCTTCCTCCCAATTAGAAAAAGAATTGACAAGAAAATTATCTCTTTGCGTTTCAAAAGGGAGAGTGATTGTAACAGGAATAAAGATGCAGATTTAGCGGCGAAATGAGCCCCTTCGTTGCCAAAATTCTGTCTGCTATCAGATATGTACTTTATGATCCTGATTAATCTGTACATGTACCTGTATTCTTTAATTTATCCCGTAATTCTAAAAATTTGAGCAGTAATGAAACCGAAATAATTTCTGGGATTTTAATTTTTGACTCAAATACAATTTTGTCGTCTCTCTCCGACAACTTCTGGCAGTGCTACTGAACAAACATGATTTTTCACCATTTAAAAGTTTGGAATGAAATCTGCTATGCCTATTTCCATGTATCATGTAAGAACATCATTTTTTGAACGGCCAAGCACCACGTGCTCGTGCGAGTTAAATTAAATTATTATTCACTTTAATCGTTTCATCGAATGAGTCGCTTTAGTATTGCAAACGATCCAAATAAACTTTGTCACGCATTGATTGGTTAAAAAAATATCCCATTTCCTATTTATTTCATTTCGTATAATCACGTGCTCAAAATGATATTTTTTAAGGTTTTATTTGCTGTAGTCATTAACTTTTTTTTACAATCAGAGCTTTTGTTAATGCGATGGCGACGCGTTATTAAAAGATGATTTTTTGAGATGCTCCTGCCGAGAATAAAATTTCAATTTTTTGCCTACGGATTTTTGTTGGTGGCAAAAACCTCATCCTTAAAACAACATCATGTTCTGACAAGATAAAAATGATTTCTTTTAAAAGTATCAGTTTAACTGGAGTTAAAAAAAATCTTAGTTTGGATTATTTTTATTTAGTAATTAATTTTTATAGTGAAAATTTAAATCAATTTATTATTCTACACAAATATTTTTATCATGATTTTCCGTGTTTGTTGAAATCTAATGGTTCTCTGTATTACTATTACCTGTGAAGTTTTAAATGAGAAATAAGAAAATGAAGTTACTCTATCATCAAAGATAATCACTTGGTGACTAATCTGGCCCGCGGTGAAGCACATTAAAAATTCTGAATGACCGGACAGCTGATACAGTAGTGAAAACTGAGGGTGAGTATAAAGGGCTATCACAGGCCATGGCACAACTCATCCAATGGGAAGTACATCCCATCTTCGGTAGGAGGTAGAAGATCCCACACTATTTCTGTTTTCACCAGTGTGGCAAAACTAATTACTATACCGGAAATACGAAAGATAAGAAATAATTCTATTATTAATGATCAAAGATTCTAAGATTTTAAAAACCCCAGGGTGTAATAAGATTTGAATCCATTAAGAAAATCCATGTATGCAATAAACATAAGGATATTAAAATAGAAAATTGATACTTGAAAATACTTTGTAGAAATACGCATGAACTTGGTTCTTCATGTTAACTTACACATCCTAAGAAACTTAATTTAAAGTAACCTGATAGTAGTTAACTTTATTTAAAGCTTAGAATTGTTGAAACGCCAAATTTAAATGATTGTGAAATAACTATATTTCCAAGGGAAAAAAATATATATAGTTTACAGATTTGTCTTTAAAAAGTTAAATAAAATTTTTGAGGGATAGATCACAAAATTATTTTTCTGATACAGCAAAACTGTTAGAAAATTAATATGCATTTCTTCTAAGGCATTTAAATAAAATAAAACAAATTCAAAAGGAGGACATCCAAATTTGATTAAATGGCTGCATATACTAACTGAGAGTTGTTTAAAAATTTGGGGAAACAAATTAAATTCTTCGACAAAGCAAAAAAAAAAAAAAAAATTGGAATGTGATTTTCTTATTACCGAAGTGAATTATAACATTCCTATAAAGAAGCCAGTCATTAAATGTTACAAACTATACTAGTTGGTTAGAACAGTGGTTTAGTCTATAATATAAATAGGAAGATACATGATTCTGAATACGAAGTCTGATATGATTTGGTTTTCTTATATCTGCATACATCAAATACAAGAAATAATATAAGTAGAATAAAATTGAACATTAGAATGCATCGACAAATTAAAATCCTATCAAATCACACCAAATGCGAAAAATTGTCTATTAATTAACACATCATTATAGAGTTATAAAAATAATTGTAGCTCATTTTCCCCCTTACCAAGAATTTAATAATACCGGGTGGCCAGAAATAAAACACCCCTACTCTGACCTCCCTGGATATCGAACTACTCAGTGTAAAGGCTTGAAAATTTGTGGACATACTATTCAAAAAAATGGGGAAACGGATTTCACGAAAAAAAAATTTAGTTCCAGAAATCACCGATAGGTGGCGCTGTACCACTGGACGTATGCTGAAAAGACACAAAAACACGTTTTAAACACATTTTATTTGAAAGTACCAAGCATACATGAAACAAGGACGTTATCGATGCAGGGAATGCTGCTCAATATGGTTCCCTTCCTGAAGATGTAAAATGTGAAGTCTGTGGACAGCTTGTTCAACTGCGGATCGTAACTGGTCATCTGAGATGCTTCTCACATGCAGACTGATACTCTCTTTCAAATCTGCCAAGGTTATCAGACGTTCTCGATAAACAAGGTTTTTTAAGTGTCCCCAAAGCCAAAAATCACACGGATTAAGATCCGGTGAACGAGATGGCCAAGTTGTCGGAAACGCGCGACTGATTATTCTGTCAGTGGTGAAATGTTGGCGAAGAAACTGTTGCACAGGGAGTCCAATGTGTGGAGGTGCTCCATCTTGCATAAAAGTAATGGTGTCAAGGCATTGGCGCTGCTGCAAATGGGGTACAACAAATGTTTCGAGCATCCTTTTGTACCTGTTGGCCGTCACGGTACATGTCTCAAGGCCATTGGAAGTAACCTCTTCGAAAAAGAACGGTCCAAGGATGAATGTGGCTGTGAATCCACACCAGACTGTAACTTTCGGTGAGTGGAGTGGAATCTCTTGGAAGGTACGGGGGTTTGTCGTGTCCCATATGCGACAGTTACGGGTGTTCACTGTTCCACTGAGGTGGAAATGGGCCTCATCGCTCCACAGAATCTGCCACGGCCACGATGCATCCACTTCAACTCTAGCAAGAAATGTCAATGCAAAGGTCAGTCGCATCTCCCTGTCTGTGGCCAGCAATTGTTGATTAGGGCGGATTTTGTACGGGAAACAATGCACCATTTTTCTGAGTACGTTCCACACTGTGCTATAGGGAACACCCAAGTGTCGTGACACTGCACGTGCACTACTGCAGCCTAAAACATTATCCATTGACTGTTCAACAATACCGGTGGCAACATCTTCAACGACATCTGAACGAACCGGTTTGCGTCCTCGACCAGGCTGAACTCCAAGATGTCCAGTTTCCTCGAATCGAGCGATCATTCTCCTGAGAGCTTGTGGAAGCAATGGTCCCTTACGCAAATCCTTAAGTCGGCGAAACTCTCGAAGTGCTGCTGGAGCATTTCCTTTATTCTCGTAAAACAACTTCACAAGCAAAGCGCGTTCTGGCAGCGTGACAGCCATCACTAATAAGAATGACATTCCCCACCTTTTAACATGGCTTCTAACCATGCTTTATGCAAATTTTTCTGGTTACAGTATGAAATTGCAGTTACAACGGGAGTTCTAGCTTCTTTACTATTTTTATTTTCCATAAGGGGCAGAAAAATTAAAAAGGAAGCATGGAAGCATTCCATTCCGCATAAACATTTTAATTTTTATTATTATTTGTGTCTTTTGATCATAGTTCCAGTTGTGCAGCGCCACCTATCGGTGATTTCAGGAACTAATTTTTTTTTCGTGAAATCCGTTTCCCCATATTTTGAATAGTATGTGTACAAAATTTTGAGCCTTTACACTGAGTAGTTCGATATCCATGGAGGTCAGAGTAGGGGTGTTTTATTTCTGGCCACCTTGTATGTTTCAGCATTACAGCTATAGGGGCAAGGTATCCCCTCCCCCTTCTTATTTTCATTACTTTTATAGTTGTGTAAATTTCCCAAGAGATGGCAGCACCTACAATAGGGAATGGAAAGTTTTCGCCGTGTGCACAAAACGGTTGCTTTCAGCAGATTGTTTGCTACTTAACATTTTCTCAGCACTTTTTATTAGACATTTCATAAGTTTTGGACTTTATTTAAATATTTAAAACTTTTTTTGTTTGTTGAATTTATATTTATTGATTGATAAACCGAATTGATCTGATTTAAAAAATAATATTCTAATTAACAAATTAAATTACAAATTCTTTTAACTGTAAAAAGATCAAGATAAGAATGCATTGCCTAGCTATAATTGTGGGATTGTTATCTGTTTTATAAGGTTTGCATGGTTATGACAGTATTTATAAGTGTGAAGATTCTATTTCTAAGAAGAAAAAAACGTTGTGCATAAACATGGGTGCAGCGAAATTATAGGATATAATAATTAAACAACAAATTAAACTATATTTATATGTCGATTGCTCTAAAATTTGAAATATAGTCTGAGTAAATTTTTTAAAACAAATAGTGAATTTTTTAAAACAAATGTACAAAATTTAAGTCGATTCCAACTTCAGTTAACAAAGAAAAATTTCATTTAGATATTTTTTTAAAAAAATAATTACAATTAATATAAATAATTTATCGAAAAATTGTACCTGGCCAAAACAAAATCAAGTTCTTATCTGTTAAAAATAAGTCAGAACAGACCCGGAACACAATCAGAATACACTCAATTAGCGGTGAGTATACAAAGCAATCGAAAGAATTTTCTACGTCATTTGGGGTAACGAGATACATTTTAGAAATTTTTAATTTTCTTTATTCTGTATTATTTTAATCCGAAAGTGCTTCAAAATGAATCCGAAAAATCGATTAATTAACGACGTTTAGTTTTAAATGCATCAAACATTAAGAAAATAAACAGAATCGTTTGAAGTTATCGGCCGAAAACGTGCTAATCCTAACCTCATTAGCGTGGGGGAAAATCAAATCGAATTCGTTACTTATTTGCCTGTGGAGGAATGAAGAATTTTGACGAGAAATTCGGCTTTTAATTAATAAATTAAAAATCAATGAATTAATATTGGAAAAAACTGTATAAGCATCGAGTGTCATCCCCTACAAGTTTTAAAAAAAATACACTTGTATTTGAGTGGAAGAATAAAAAGTATTTTATTAACGATTGAAAATTTGAACAATATTATATATAGGGAGAGAGAAAATATTAGTAATTGAAAAAGCAGTCTTCTTATTCACCTTGTTTAGGGATCTCAAATGCATAAATCGGCCCCTGAGTAACTCATTATTGGGAATTCAAATCTGCATAGCTACATTGTTCTGTCATCACATAACATTGCTTTAGGGTACATAAATTTACATTAAAAGAGAAAAACGATGATAAGATATTGACAATTTAAGAATGAGATAAATTTAGATTTCCATTAAGTTAGAATAAATCTAGTGCAACGTTTTAATTTCAGTTCTTTAATATTTATTTTATTAAAAAAATACTTATTTGATAATAAAAAAAGATAATACGATAAAAGGAAGACTTATTTGGGATAAAAAATGAACCTCAACCATTAACTGCCCGATCCCCAATTAGGGTTTTTTGGAATTCACCCTTAATGTCAAGTATATATTTGATTCACCTGATACTTTAGCTTCATTTTGTGTTTATCAGTCAATGTTGTGTGTAACAGATAGTGCGTATTCTGCGCTTCGTTTCTTTATAGAAAGCGCAGAAATTTCACAAATTTGAAATTCGTCTGCAAGTTAAACGCAATAGAAGTGTTATATACAAAGCACTTATTTTTGGTTTAATATTTATTTTATTATGAAATGCCATACATAAGTATGCAATTTAGAGATTACATATTTATATATGTTATACTGTATTGCTTTATAATATTTTATAAATTTATATAATCTAGTATATGAAAAGGAATTTTTGTTTCTTCGTGTTTTATGCGCTACCGTACCGCTCATCCGATTGGATAAAACTTTGACAACTTATTACTGTCACTAACGTGATAGTTATAGGCATAGTACAGTGATCGCACAAATTGACACTCAAAGTCGGCATGACAATCATTCTTTTTCGGAACATTAATTCACCTCAAATGAGTAACAGAACAAGATTTGCTGTAAAGAAATTGATTCGGAGAATCATCGAGGGAACTATTCTTAATTAAAAGCCAAATGCAGAAGACTCATTCCACGCATTCCCATTATTCCCCCTCCCATACCTTTTGATATCAAATGACTGCAGTTCCCCTTTCGGCGTGCATTCTCGATTTTCATGAGCAAGGCTCAAGATCAATCTCTTCAAGTGTGCGGATTGAATCAAGAAAATCCATGTTTTTCACATGGCCAATTCAATTTTAATTGTTGTATTTTTATGTTTAAAAACTGAATTGTAACATTTACGAAATGGCAGAGCATAACTGAATTCGTTCAACATTCGGTTTCATTTAGCCATTTGCAGACACGAAAATTCAAATTAATAGAAGCATGATGATGAAAGCTTTTATGTCCTTCTTGATGATCCTTTTCATTTGTATCTCCTGTTTTATTTTTCATAGTTAATGATCTATTTGGTTCTGAATTTCCAATCTGAAAATACTTCATTGCAATTTATTTATTTATTTATTTATTTGCTTAAACTGAATAGTTAATACCTAGGAAATGATCGTATTTTTGTTTTAAACGGATTACTCCCCCAACCAATTAAGTCAAGAATTTGGCGAAAAGCTACAATTGTAGTCACAAAATATATACTAATTAAGTCATAGTCTCTTTGAGCTATCACTTTTATAAGTTTCTAAAAATACAGACGGACAGAAGATCAATCCCTTGTATGATTTGACAAAAATTTGAAAAATGTTTAGACCACAAATGTTAATTCTGTGTATCGAATTTTGTTATTGTAGTTCTCATAGTTTAACAGTTATTGTGTTAAATTTATATTCAAACAGCCAGATAGACAGACATCCTTTTACAAAATTTTGTTGAAAATTGGATGAAAAATCTAAAAATTTGGTGTAAAGACCCTCTGCCAAATTTCATCTATATAGATCAAAGCGTTTTTGAGTTATCGTTATCACAAACTGATTTTCCAAAAAATGTGTTGTTTAAAACGGGGAAATACGTCGTAATATAATTTTTTGCTACATTTTCTATACGAGAAAATAAAAAATGATTTTCATGAAATAATTTTTAAAATTAAATATATCCGTTCCTTGTATAACAGGAACACTTTTTTTTAATGTCCTTAATTCCCTCGAGGCCTTTATTGCTGTAATACATATTTAAAATATTAAAAAATGTATTTTCACTTTTTCCCCCAAAAAATTAACACCTTTAGTTGCGAATTGTGGCATTTATTTTGAAAATTTTAATATATGATTCTTGTATTCATATGGTTACATGTTTTTTATTAAAATTTATATTTTAAATTTATTATTTTAAAAAAATTGCCAATTATTTCAATTGTTCCTTATTATAGAGTGAGAACATGGTGTTTTGGTTAGGAATTTTTGTTGTCTCTGAATATTATCGGCAGAAGAATATTTTTACTTGCTTTTACCAGTATTGCTTTGTTATCATGTAGGCTTTTTTGAATGTAGATGCGTTCTTAACATGTTGATGTAGGACTATGACATCGTAGCTGTTATTTCATCTCAAAATCGGTCGAGCTCCAAAACTTTGTTGCTAGAAAAATTGAAAATGAAAGTTTGAAAAATTTATTTACACGGGAGAGAGAGGGGGGATAGAAAAGTCCCATGATTGTTTCAAACCTGTTTAAATTGGTTAATTACTTAACTTAATTAATTTCTTAAAAATAATAATGTTCTCACATGATAACTTGAAATTTACAATCGGTGATTTCATTTTATTTTTTTATCTTATAATTTGACTACCATTATTTAAAATCTGTTCGTTTTCTTTATTTATTAATTTTTTGGTTTTTAAACTTTGCTGACTCTTTTTATAATAAAAATAGCCTTTTTTTATGGTACTTAATTTCTTGTACAAATCTGAATATTTAAAAAATCCAAATTTTCAGAAGTAAGAAAAGGACACTAAAACATTGAATGTTATTCTGATACTAAGCCATGCACAAAATTAAAATTCTACAATATATAGATAAAAAATAGTGAAGTAAGAGAGGACGCGTATTTCATTTATCGTCTTTCGGTACGCATCGCTTTGATGATTTTTTTTTTTGCATAACTATATTGTTATAAAATTTGGTGTGAATTAGATGTAAATATTGTAAATATTTCTGAATTGTTGTGTAAATATTTGTAGATTGTTTAATTGTATAAAATTAATTGTAACGGAATCGCACGCCACCGAAGAAAACCGTTCTGATGAGATTCACAATAGAAGATCGCCATATTTTAGCAGTTTGGCGATGCAGGTGCGTTGGCGACGAAATTAGATAGCTAAGGGTTTCTACTTCAAGCTAAGAAGCTAAGAAATAAAGATTTGTTCTTAGAGAATATTCAAGGGAGTTACAGACTTGCCTAGAAAGAGCACTCCGTTTCTGAGTTTGCCCCACCCACTTTAGTGGGACGCTATTTAAAAGATGCGGCGAGTAATTTTAATTTCTTAATCCTAGTATTTGAATCAAATTTACCATCCAAAATAACTTTTCTGCAATAAACCCAAAGGATGCATACCCCCACACACCACTCCACTCAACAGCCAATCATAACGCTTCCTGACACTCGCCAACTCCCTCTCCCCCAGCTCCAGCAAGAGCCATATATACAGAAGCAGAAGTCCGAAGATCCCTTCCAATCCACATTGAAGAGGCCCCAACAAATAATGGCTGCAAGACCACTATCCATCTGCCATTACCAGGGGCAAGCCCTTGCCGGGGCTAGGCGCCCCGTCAACCCAACCCAATCTTCGAGGGAAATTAGTTCATTTCCGACAACGTTCTAAGCTGGTTTTTGGCTTAGCTTGAGAAGGCGTCTTTTCTCTTGTAGCAGTGCTATCTATAGCTTCGCTGTTATTTGAAATTAGCGGAATACGAAGAGTTAATTCGCTGGGAATTTCGTAGTTCGTGTGGCGTATATTTAATATGAGTTTTCATAGACAATAAAGTCTGCATCTTCATATCGCCCTTGAGTGAGAATTACTATTTTCGTAACAATATTGAGCTCTGTATGGTTCCGTAGACAATGCAATATTCAGTATCTCTTAACACCTTCACAAACCGGATACTTTTTAGATTTTTAATTTAACTCTATAAAAATATCTGATTGATAAACATTGTATAGATTGAAAAAAAACTGAAATATGATTGAGGATCTTCTTTTAAGAGCCCTGGTTTCAGTATCCAAAGAATAATAATAATAACAAGACCATTAAATCTTCAATATATTTTTATGATAAACTGTCTCTCCACAATGAAATGGCCTCGCATACTCTCCAGGTCCTATCCCCTAGACAACCCCCCTTCTCCTCACTTCTTAAATTGTGGGTCTTGAATGAGGACGCGAATATCTTTAATGACATAGCAGAAAAACAGTACGAAAATGCTGAGCTTCGACCTGAATCATGTCAATAAATACTTTGAAGGCCTTTAGTTTTGCAGTCGATTGAAACTAAAACTTCCCCCTTAACTACAGTCGTTACAAAATCACCTGATGAAGGCAGAAGCCTATGGGGCAGTTGTCCCTGGCCCCTACGTCATAAAGAGGTCCCCAAATCGAATTGGAAGTTTATTTTAAGTTCCTTCTTTAATGAACTTTATTAATAAGTATGTTGTAGCCCCCCCCCCCCCAAAGAAGTTTTTGCCCCGGGCCTCTATCAGGCTAAGTCAGGCCCTGAAAATCACACTCCAAATTTCATATATTTCAGTTATGAAATTTGAGCTATTGTAGTTACATGCTGGCAGAATTACGGAGCTTGTCGATAGTGCTTCGTTCAGTAGTGGTGGATGGTCAGTTTGTACACAAGAAGAAATCGGAATTACGGACCGGCAGATTCTGAACCTTTTGACGTTTGTTTCAAATTTTGATCAGAATCTATATTTCAGATTATTAACTTGTAAATCAAATTGGATCTATCTAGTTCTTATGCTTTGTAGCAGAATGTGTTTGAATTTCTACTGAATTCTATATCAATTGAATTTATATATCAAAATCTGATATACCTACAAATTTGGTGTAGATGCCATACATCAAATTTTATTTTTCTAGATCATAGTGTTTTTGAATTATCTTGTGGGCCGTAGTAGTTTAGTGGTAAGATCTCGACTTATAAGCCTTTGGGTTTCAACTTTGAAACTCGACTCCACCGAATAAGAGGATTAGATGCAAGTCAAATCTTCCCTAGCCAAACGTCCTCCCACTAGTGAGATGTGGTGGGAGGGGGGGTTGCCAACTCAGGTATCGTCGTCGTCATCTGACAGCGATTCAAAATTACAAGGTCCGTCCCAAAATAGCCCTAATGTTTCTTTACTGCGGGACACTAATATAACTAAACTTGAATTATCTTGTTCATGGACAGACAGACATGGTAAAAAAATTGTTTTTCGAATACTGAGAAGTTTAAAATGTAGATCGTCAAACTCAAGAATACAAAGAATTTTGTTATAGTAACTATATGTTCTTTATACTTTGTTTTCTTATAATTTTAGTACAGTTTAATAATTAATAACAAGTAATGTAAAAAACAATTTTTTAAAATCAATTCCTACTTTGGATATTAGGAAATTAGGAAAATTTTGATTTTAGTTACTTTTTATTAAATAATTACAATTGTTGTTCTCGTGCTCCGCTTTACAACGGAAGGAGGGGTGCAGTAGCTTCTGAGGGTATGGACTCTTAAGCACCCAAATAATGATCCCCTTTGACTTAGTTCCCCTAGAGATATAACTCTCGGCATGGAGAACTTAGCGACCAGGTTCGAACTCGCAGCACAAGGAATGCTGATCCAACGTCCTACCAACAAGGCTATCCCAATCTTACAAGTACTATAAAGGTGAGAAAGCTATTTTTTAATTAATTAATAAAAAACTAATGAAATAATGTTTGGAAAACTGTATTAACCTCAAATGTCATTATCCACTATAAGTTTTAAAAAATTTACTTTAACATGGTTGGATGAATAGAAAGTATTTCATCAACAACTGAAAATTTGAACAGGACATATATATAAGGAGAGTGTCAGCTAATAGTAGGTAACTGAAAAAGGCCAATAGAATGATATTTAGAAATTTTAATGATGATTAAAATATGTTCATCGTTCGTATAATCTCAGTTTATTTCATAGAATCTCAGATTGATGTTTCCTTGAAACTATAGCAAACAAAAAAATGCGTGTCCTTGGAAACTCCTAATTGGTAATCCGGCCTTGATACTTGCCCACCTGTCAGCGCCCTTGAAAAGAATGTGGCTTTCAAGAACTGAATTCACGTGACTCCCGATATCGACAAGAGAAAAAAAAGTAAACACTTCTAAAATTCTACTTTATTCGCCTTAAAAACTATTGATTAACTTAATAATGTAAATATCTTATATACAATTACGTAAGTATGTACAATTGCTTAGATCATCCATCCTATCACCAAGGTCATCTCCACAAAACATTCCTCTGCGCCACTTCGCTAAGCAGCTCGGTGAAATGTGCAAGTGGATTCTCACCCTTGAATCGCCATCTACTTGAGATAATCGCCAATACAGATGTATAAATAGTTAGAACCATAAACAGTTCGAGTGATAAACAATAGGCTGGCTCCAGTTAAGGCTCCGATGGGTTTATTTTTCATTTCCTTGGCGATCAACGGGTGCCTCGTTTTCTGGTACTACACGTTGATTGGCGATCAGGACTTGATTTGGTTCTTTTCCGCATTGTGCTTGTCCTCGTCGGTCTTGTTGTGATGGTTTGAGTTGTTGGCCAGATGACTGTCCATCCGTAACATTTCTGGAGTCTGAGTTCCAGCACTGGCGCAATTTGGAGCTGAAAATAGAAAAAGCAGATGGTTTAGAATGAGTTTCAACAAATGATGTATTGGCAAACTTTATTTAAAATCCACTCATTTCTTACGTAACTTACTCCCCATGGCTAACTTAATGTTTTTGTATTACTTGTTCTTAATTTAGAAGGGTAAAAATGAAGTCAATTCCTACTAAGGTGAACAAAAATTTTTTTTATTAAATAATTACAATTGTTGTTACTATTTTCGTGTTCCTCTTTAACATGGCAAGGGGGTTCAGTAGCTTCTGAGAGCATGGACCCCTGATCACCCGAAGGCAGGAATCTGACTTCCAGTTCACCAACGTCACAAAAACATTTTACGGGGCAGACTTCATTCATTCATCCACAGATCGTAATTTAGATCTGGAATTGAGAACGATCGCTTCTGACCCAGTACCCCCAGCGGTATTACTCTCGACATGGAGAACTTTGTGGCAAATACAAATTTAGCAGCCACCGCCACCACACAAACAGTTTTTGGCTGCGGGTTCGAACTCGCAGCCCAAGGGATGTGAATCCAACGACCTACCAACTAGGCTATCCTGATCTAATAATTGCAACGACTATATATATTTTGTCAAAAATTATACTAGCGTTGAATTTTCAACGCTAATTGAGTATTCACCGCATATTGAGGCAACGCAAAATGGGTGTATTTTTTACGCCAGTTAGGGTAATGCAAAACAAATTAGAAAGTTTTAATTTTCTTTATTCTGTATTATTGTAATTCGAAAGTATTTCAAAATGAATCTGAAAAATTGTTCATTAAGGATTTTAATTTTAAATGCATTATGCTTTAAGAAAATAAACAAAATCGTTTGAAATAATCGGTCGGAAACATGTTAAGGCTAATCTCATTGGCGTGTGGAAAAAAACAAACTGAAATCGTTTCTTATTTGGTGGCTAGGAAATGAAGATTTTTGGAGAGAAATTTATAATTTAATTAATTAATAATAACTTAATGAATTAATGTTTGAAAAAACTGTAATAACATCGAGTGTCATCCCCTACAAATTTGGAAAAATGTATTTGGACTTGAGTGGGTGAATGAAAAGTATTATATTAATGATTGAAAATATGAACGAGATATATAAATACATACATATTTATAAATGTGTGCATATATAGGGAGAGTGTAAGTTAATAGTAGGAGTTGAAGAATATTCATATGTTACCATTGTTTGTTTTATATCTAAATATTTTCTGCAAAAAAAAACAATTTAAAAAAAGAGCTAATCAAGAAATTCTGTTTTTCTTGAAGAAATGGCTGAGGCTGTGTCAAGAAATCGTATAAAGTTTTCATTTTTAATCTTTTCCATACGCTTGAGAGCAAATGATAATAAAATTTTGATGTACGTGGTAAATGGCGCAGATTCCTTTTTAGCCTTCCATGGATTCAAAAGTTGGTGGTGGTTTGCTGTTCGAAAGGAATTACTACATTGGTTGTTATTTTTCCCCATTTTCTGTTTTTGTTCAAAGGATGAAATTTAATTTTATGCTTATCACGAAAAGAATATTTTTAACCTTTAAATCTCCAATTAACTATATAATAGGGTCACAATCTTGTATTTGTGAATGCAATCTTTTATAAAATGTGTCCCTTTTGTATTTATGAATGATTATAAAGTTGGTTCATTTTAAATCTATTATTTATCATTCTTTTAGTACCATATACACCAGTTCAATTTAATTTAAATTGTATCTTATCAGTGGAGAGTACATTTAATATCTAAGCATATCCAATATATGTGTGCATTTTTAAGAGGATTTTTTTAAAAATATTATACTCTATTCATCTTGATAATATTAAAAGAATTCGATTTTTGCATTCTCACTCCGGCGATAAGGAGGAATGACCAAGATTCGAGGACAAACGGTACAGATTTCTTTCTGAGAAGATTCATTTAGAGCGACAGATACAGTCAAAAGAGGAAGACGGAAAGCAACTGGAAAAGAAGCCGTATGAAAATATTGGGAACTCATACAGTTTTAAAAGGAAATTTCCAGAAAACAGAGTTTTGATTTTGGCACTTGTTTGAATCTGTATTCAAGTGAGTAGAAAAAATTTCTTTGTAATATTAATATAGGGTGTTCATTAATTATTGTCAGGGTTTCGGTACCTCATAACTTTGGAATAAAAAATATTTCAAAAACCGATTACATATTTCTAAATTACAACTCAAAGAATTTTATTAATGATATTAAAGTGCACAAAAAGCCTATTAAAAGCTTATATTAAAGCTTGCACAATTTGAACTTTGTAGGCATTCAAAGTGAAGGTGGTTATGGAGAACGTTCCATATCGTCGTATGCGGCACAGCTGATTGTCTCGTTGATTTTCGTGGACTGCGAGTAAACGTTTCTAGGATGCGATCAGTATTTTCATGCGAAATTCTCTGTCTTCACTTTCGGTGTAGGACTCTCAAATCATGTGTTTGGCGCAGAATGGCCAGATTTGTCTTTTACGCCTTAAAACCAAACCAAACCCTTTCGATGTAGAATGCTACAAGTTTCCTGAAATTTTGTTAACCAGCGTCTGATAGAATTATCCAAAGGATGATCTTTTTTGTACGTGATCCTGGAGTGACGTTGAGTAGTTATGACTGATTTAGTTTCGAAAAACAACAATACACACATTGCTATTTCTTGCACGGTTGCCATTTTTATTTACGACGTCATAATTACCCAGACTGCAAACGTGATAAGATTGCATTGTTGTCACGTAACATTCTTTGAGTTGTAATGTACGAATGCGTAATCAGTTTTTGCGTAATATTTTTTATTCGAAAGTTATGAGGTACGGAAACCCCAACAATAATTAATGAACACCCTAAATATTAAAATTATTATGTCTATGAATGTTATTGTATGAAAAATAAAATTATTTATAGCTTGTGTGAATTTTAAGATATATCTTGATAAAAATTAGTTTTATTGTAAAAGCAAAGGGTTGGAATTGATAAGGAAAATTGAGGTGGTAAATCCCACAGATTTTTAAACGTTCTCATAACATTCATCTACTATATACACATTTTATTGGAGTAAACTTATTTGTAAGAATTGTAAAACAGAATCTAAATTCATCAATTAGATACACAATCTTTCTTAAACCGTGATTATTCCGTCTTAGAGAGGCCCCTTTTCCCCATTCAGCTCTAATTACCGGCGCACGTGCAGTTTCTCAAGAGCTTTCATGTGCTTCTTTTTTTAATACTTAGCTAATTAGATTTTGTGATATCTGCTTAAAGATGTAACGTAGAACGATGTTTCTTTGCATTCGTGTTAGCCAATAAATGTTTTCTGTGTTTTATAAAATCTCTGATTATTGAGAACTAAAAATAGAATCTAAATTTTAAATCCTAGATCATTTGAACCACTAATAGAATTAGAATGGCACGATTGCTTTTAGATTTATTTGATAAATGTTAGACGCCAGTGATTGTTCCTTATATTCTACGAATGTCCAAATTTCAACGAGGGAGACTTTCATTTTTCGAAACTCCTTCACGTTTAGTATCAAATTTATTTAATGAAAAAAAAAGAACTCTAGCTCATACTATAAAAATCCAAAAGTCCATTCAGTTTTGTTCCTTATTTTATATGATGGGATAGTTTAAAGGAAAAAATTTACGTTTAACTTTAAATCAAAGATTTCTACTTTGATATGGATTTGCTTGGCATAGAAAATTCAATTTCAGAACGCTTTTTCTGTAAAAAACAGAATCAAACGAATACCAAACCTTTCAAGCGAGTGCTTTATTATCCGTATCTTCAAATTGAAACTGTTTACAGTAAAATTAATCGGTTTAAAAAAAATCAATAACCAATGTTTTCATTGCACGTGCACTCGTGCGTGCTAAACGTGAATTTCAACAAAACCTCTTTTATGCTAAAAGTTTAATGAACTTTCGTTTTTTTATATTTCTTCTAAATTAAAATATATATATATATGTGTGTGTGTGTGTACTTTCAATATTATTCTTATTTTGCTATTCACCCTAGATTATTAAATTCCTAGGTTGGTAAAGGATTCATATAGAATGCAAACATGTTTTTTATGAAAAAAATCAGTTTTATTTCATAGGATTGTATATATTACGAAACAAGAACAGAGGAGAAACATTCTTCAGAGAATTTAGAAATAACAAAAGAACAAGTAACAAAAGCAAGGTTTGGCTCTAAAGACTGGACCGTCGGACTAAGATCCAAAGCGGGTATGGCAATGTACCGAGACAGGGCGTGACTGATTGAATCAACTCAGTTCGGTTTGGCTTAGACCAGAGTTAATGCCTTCCCGCAGAATGGCTCAATTACACGGCTAACCGTGCATACACGGGATCAACCTAGTTTTTGTGAATGTCTAACAGCAGGCTCAAAACTAGCCTAAGGTCACAGGTTAAGAAAATTTAACTGCTTAGTTAAAACAAAGCACTACGATGATAGGAGATTGATTTTCCACCAGTGCTCTAATTGTCAAAAGGAAAAATTCATTTAAGCGCGGGTAAATCGCGGGATTAACTATGACTCTGGGGACAAGGCTCCAATAATAGCTAAAGAAATTCCAAAATATTAGCCAAAGAGGAATTTTAGTTCAGGCCCAGATGGGTTTTGGTTAAGGATATGAAGAGCATTCCATTGATTAATTTACAAAGAATATTAAATATTTTTCTACTCTGTGAAGGACTTCCTATTGTTAAACAACTCAACACTCCCAGCTGATTTCCGTTCCATCTCTCTGACTTCGGTTAAGATGAGAATGTTCTCTGAAATTCTCGCATGTCGCTTGGAGAGTTCACTTCATTTATGATGGCGTCCTGACATAGAGGTAGTGCGTCTTCCCCTTGATATCGAAATTCGGTCTTCCCCTTAATAAATAATTAAAAGACCTATTTTTTCGCATTCATTTAATCGCTATAATTCAAAAACGCAACAAGTCAAATAAACAAAATTGGATATGGGATTTTGTGACTATGAAGGCATTGCTGTGTTAAATTTTGATTTTGATCAAGTGGAATAAAACTGTAGAAAATACATATTCGATTTTCTGGTACCTGTGTTGGCAATTAATCGCCAAAGGTAGCCCGTTAGCTTCAGTAAAATGGTAGATTTACGCCAAAGATCGCTCTTCCGTAATTATTGTTCACCTATGACTCTTAGTTAATATCCAAGTGTAGATTTTCTTTACTATACTGACTTGTACACCACTCTCCTGTATGAGAAAATAAAAATCTGAGTACTTGTAACATTCCCGCTTTTCCCAATCCTCCCTACTACACAAGGAAACAACACTTTTATTAGTAATGCTAGAAAGTTTCAAGGAGATCACTTCAGCTGGTTTAATTAATCTTTTCATGTACCGAAAGACAGATTTAGTAAAAAAATGGAATTATGTTACTCAAAAAGGCCTAAAAAGGGAAGATTTGTCAGCATATTAATTTTGTTATATTAACGTCCTGTTTTAAAGCAACACTATGACTATTATGGGAAGGACTTCAAAATCTGAAATATCAATCAAATAACGAGGAAGACATTCAAGCTGGAAACCCCTCTCCAAACTTCTACACCACACCAGATCGAGGATGCTTCTCATGGATTTAACATTCACCAGATCCACTTACACGCTTCGGGAGAATTTGATCTCACATCTGAAACACTGTGGTTCCAAAGCCAATACCTAACTATCAGACCACCACGACCTAATTGGGTGAAACGAAATTTTGAACCACGGTCAGATGACGAGGACGATACCTGAGCTGGCATCTCAGTCTCCAAACTCCTACATCACTCAAGCGACAGAACGCTTCACCTCGAATGATTTATTGCACACCCGACAAGTTTCCGTGAATTAGGTCCAGAACATGAAATCCTCCCGTTCCAAAGCCAAAACCTTACCAACACTACCTCAGCATTTCGATTGTAATTTTCTGGCAGTTATAAATCTTGTTCGTAGTAATATTCGTATTCGAGGAAGTAAAAAGCACACATTTATTATTATAAGCTGAGAATTTTCAAAATATTTTTCCGTATGAGATAAAAATAAAATAGGATAACAGGAAATAATTTTATCAGCCTTATCCTTTCATCATCTTTATTATCGATAATAATGCTTAATTTAACTTTAAACAAGCGTTCACATTAAGTAAATGTCGAAAGAACCGAAAGATAAGTTCGTAGTTAGATAAACTAAATTAAGTTCTAGTGGATTCCATGACATTCAAAACCAAATAGTTTAACGATTGTTCCGGACTCGTGTCTCGTAAGTTGTTTTCCCAAAGCCTTATCAAGTGTTCAAAGAAAGGTCAGTTGAATTTGCAAGTCTTTTAAACAGTTGCATTATTACGTCATTTGACTAGGAGCCAAACATTTACTTTCGCAATCTTTCAAATTTTACTTGGAGAGGGGGGGGACCCAGAAATTTTCGAAAACTAAAAATAAATGTTTCATTTTTTAATACCATACCTATTTTTGAGCTATCATCTATGCATAATATAAAATAAAGTTTCCTGAAAAGTCGAGAAATAGTCAACAGATATTGGAGATATTTATACCATTTTGTTCAGCATTTACTGGGAAAGGTTTTATTATATTAAAATCGCATCAAAATAAATTGGGGAGTTCTATCATTCCAATTTTAATTTATTCACTCATGCACGAAAACCTCAAACTGTGCATGTGCAAATATCAAGAGCTTTGGTATGCATATGCTATACATATGAATCTTTGTTTATGTTTGCTTTTTAACAGTCATTTGGGTCGGGATGTCCTGGTTGGTAGAACGTTGGACTTGTACTCCTTAGTTTACGAGTTCGAAGCTCATCAGTCAAAAGATTGCCCGAGTGTGTGGCGGCTGGCGCTCGTTAAATATGTCGTGGGCATAAAGTCCTCCATGTCGAGGGTAATACCGCTGGGTCAGACGTGATCGTTCTGTTCCAGGTCTAAATTGCGATCTCAGATAATGACTGTATGAATGAATGTGCATGAATGAAGTCCACCCCCTGAAAAGGATTGTGACGTGTGTTTAGCTAATTCGTACTCTTGGCCCTAGATGGCGCTACATGTGAAACAAAGAGACGCATTTCTCAGGCTTAAAATCTACTGATCGTATCAGCGGAGGCTTATCCACGGCAAGTGCCATTAATCACAACACAACAACAACAGTTATTTAAACTTCACGATGCCAAAAACAAGGAAATATAACCTCGAAACGACCGCCTGTCTTTTGATTAAGAGCATATCATATTGGTTTCACAGGCAGAGCGACAGACAGGCATTTTTCCAAAAAAAATGTGTTTTTTAGACACAGGGGTGCCCGAAATGTGGTGATTCGTCAGCATTTTAGGTTCAAATATTTTTGATGATGGCAATATTTTTACTTTTTCACACATGAAGCATACAGAACGGTTTGCAGATGCACACTTACCCTCAGTTATGTTGTTTGGGACAGTGTTGTGCAGTTCCAACTCCGCCGCCACAGCTGCGGCGTGCTTCCGGTACTCCCTCTCCTTCCGCCGGAGCCAGGCGTAGTAGATCACCCCGTAGACGATGAGCATGGCGCCAGAGGCCAACCCCATCACCCGGAAAGCCAGCCGGGCTCCGAACTGACTCATCATGGTGCCGCCGGCGAAACTTCCAGAGCCACGACCTGTCAGAGGAAAGAAAACTTAATTATTGGACGATAAACATACCTTGGCATACGAATTACTTTACTTCTATTGGTCATTCATTGCTAATTTAATTCCATAATAATATAAAGAATATCTGAGATATTGAAGAGTTTAAATGACATTTTTGCGTTTTTAATTACACAATACTTTTTATTCATTGCATATAGGAAATTAAAATTCTAATAATTCGATGCAAGAGTCATACTCGTCACTGTATTCGAAGGGGTTAAATGATCAGAAACCACTCTACCGTCTACTACCGTCCACCCAGAGTCAGGTGAATAAAACTGAAAGTTCGAGTCACCGTAATAGAAGTTCTGACAGGAACTGCGGTTGAGTCCTAAAGACTATCACTGGTCACGGTACAACCTTTCCCTTGGGAATTATGTCCCATCATCAATGGGAAATACCCCCCCTTATCCACCTTTATCCTCAGGTACAGCTTTTGAAACTTTTTTTATGTTCAAATATGTTGTAAGTAAAAAATGCAATTCATTTAAGAAACAAAATTTGCTTAGTTTTCGAAGTTATTCTTATAGGGATTGAAAGAACAATTAATGATCCAAATTAATTGGCTAAGAAATTAGAAATTTAAAAAGAAAATTCCTACTTTAATAAGTTAAAATTAGTTCATAATTCTTTGAAACCTTAAAAAGATTCTCTTTCTCCTAAAGGAACGGAGATATTTTTATTTAATTTACTTGACTGTGAATCCTAAAACAATCAGAATAAATTTTTAATATTTTGCAATATTTAATGCATTAATTTTTTTATTTATGTAATTTTTGTTTATTTAATTAAGTTTTTGTTATGTGAGAGTGATTAATCGATTTATAACATTGACAATTTTTTTATGATTTATAATAATAAATTGTTATCAACGACCAGGTAGACAAGTAAATGATAATAAAATATCTATTTGATATTCCATGTATTGCTAGAAAATAAAATATTAAATATATTATAAAAATATTTGCATAAAATGATTAAAAGTTGTTGCTTGAAAATTAATGGGAAAAAATTGTTTTGGAACGATGAATATTTTCTAAATTGTTCACCAAAATCTACGAAAGTTATTTTTATTTCTATTTCAATATCCTGAAAATTATTTATCTCTAAAAATGAAAATAGCGTAATTGTCTTAGAAATGCATGCCAGAATGTTATGTGCAAATGTCAAGTTGCTGCAATTTATGATATCGACCGACAGATAAGTATTTCTTGCTTTATGTTATATATTTCAGGTTTAAATTTTAAACTCCATAAATTATAATATTGCATGCATTCCTCTCTCTCTCTCTCTCTCTGTGCGTGTACGTGTGTAAAAATTTTGAATTTAGAGCTCTGTTAAAATACTTCATCTTTGCTCTTTCAATGAGTTTTGCAACACGAAATTACTTCACATTTCGCATTGCATCTTCCACTACCACTTAATGTTCTTTCTTTTTTGCAGCTATTATACATCTATTCCCCTTCAATACCCTCGGCAAGTGATTTCTTCGAATGTATCTCAAATCCATTCATTAAATAACACTATGGCTTACTATGAATATATGCATCGAACAACCATTCGAAATGGCGTGAAGTGACGAAGATTTTGCAAAAATGTATATCTTTCCTTTTGCTGTATGCCATGCCAAAGTTGACCGATTTTCCGTATTTCCATTCGATTGTGACATTAAGAAATGAAGGTCTACTCTCTAATGAACTCGTGAATGAATTAATATTGAGTACTTAAAACAAATGTATGCACATTTCGTAATTTTTTAAAGTTAAATCTACGTTAAATAATTTATGTAGGATATACCGCTCAACTATTTTGTTTTGCCATCATTTGCTTCTGTTATCCGATTGTAGACGTAATTCAAAGCGATAATTGTAAAAGGTTAGATCATTTTCCAGAGGACGATAATTTTAATTAGTATAACATTCCAGAACAACGTCATCTAATCCTCGTTCGATGAAGACGTTTCACGCTTGCTAACTACACTGTAAGTTGTTTCAGTCATACAATGCACTTTTTTTTCCTACCTCTAACGTCCTCTTAGAGGGAATTATCTAACTTTCTGTTTCTTTTATATCTACATGTTTTAATCCATTTTCTATTTCCCTATAAATACTCCTCCTTGTAAATTTTTCCTTTTAACTTTAAATAAATTATTTTGTTTCTTAAGAAGTCTCTTCATCCTTCGTTTGATTATTTTGATCTCAGTTGTGACCGAAACCGTAAATATTTTTTAAACCCTAGACATTCCACCATTAAAACCCCCACTATCTAAAGAGTCTAACATTTTTTAGAAGATTTGGTTCGAGCCCCATATTTATTAGGTTCAGTTAATGTTATAACTAAACTATTATTGACAGATAGAGTGCCCATTAAAATTATCGCCCTCTACACTAATTTGAGGACGTCGACGACTATTGACAAAGAGGTCTTGGTATTTGGTGATTAGAAATAAAGTGTTAATGCACTACGCAGTGACGAAACTTACAGTGGTATTTGGTGAATAATAATAGAGTTAGCCTTCCTATCTCGAAAACAATATAAAATAAAGATTGAAGTATGCATTGCAGATTTCATTTGAATGTGTCATGTCGGAACCTCATTTCTTGAACGGTCAAGCACCACGTGCTCTTGTAAGTTAAATTATACTTTTCATTCATTTTATTTGTTTCAATGAATGAGTCACTTTAGTATCGCGAACGATCCAAAAAACCTGGTCTCGTATTTATTGTTTAAACAAAATATCACATTTTTCAAAGTTTTATTTGCTGTAGTGATTAACTTATTTTTTAAAAAATCAGAGCTTTTGTAAATGCAATGGCAACGCATCATAAAAAGTTGATTTTTTTGAGATGCTCGTGCAAATAATATTTTTTTAATAAAATTATATTACGCCAAAAACAACATGTTCTGATATGATAATAAGAAAGAAAAAAATGAGTTAAAAAAATTGTCGAGTCTTCGTTTTAGTAAGAAAAGACACCTTGAGAGCCATAGTATTAAGTTAAATCATGGGAAATGTATACAAGGTCTTTAATTTTTATTTTTTAATTTTGCTTTTTTTTAAATTACAAAGAAAAAATATTTTACTCTTAAATGTGTGTTTTTGTCAATTGTCTACATCCAGTTCCAGTTAATTTTATATAAAAATCTGAGTGTGTTTCGTTATATATCTGGGTGTGTCCGTTGATAACTTATAAGTAATAAAACATGCGTGAAAGAAGAAAAAAATGCCATTACTTTGGGGGGGGGGGGTGTTTTACATTGGAATAAGTTGGGGTGATGAAGTTTAGTGTTTTATTTGAAGAGGTAGTTCCTATTGCCGAGTTCAATATAAAGAAGGGATCTATTTAATAGTTAAATAATTACTTCTTATCTATTAAAATATATTAATGTCCCATTGTAGAGAAACACTAGGGCTATTTTGGGACCGACCTGGTATTTTTGACCCACCATCAGAAGACAAGGCCGATACATGAGTTAACACCCCTTCTCCACGCCACATCACACCGTTGGAAGGATGTTTGACCCTGACTAATTAAACATGCAACAGACCCCCTTAGATGGTGAACCTGAAATCCAACGGCTCACTAGCCGGGACCTTACCACCAGGCCACCGAGGCACCACTTCTCATCTGTTTGCCAGGTAAGCTATCAATATTTCATGTTGTATTTGAAAATCATGTTAGATACAAGCTAATTTTTTTGGAAATACTTTATATTGCCAAACGTATACATACAACTTTTCTCAAAATGAATGTACCATATTATCACTGATTTTTTGAATTTTTTTTTTTTTTTTTTTTTTTTGCGTAAGCTACGACTATTTTTATTTAAAAACAAATAATCATGCATTTAAGGGTTAATTTACAGTACGCGCTTTCTACAAACATTAAAAGATGTTTACTGAAATCTATTCTTTGAATTTAATTTGACGCTAAAAAAAAGTAATGTCCAATAGTCTTATGTAACAGAACGGATACAACTCTTATGTAACTCTCTCCCCACTATAATTTTTAAATCTATTCTTCCTACTGTATCGTGACGATTGTCCCTTGAAAGGGAATATATGGTTTGAGATTAAAATATGAATTGACGAAGAGGTAATCAGCAGAAAAAGGAAATAATTGCTTCACTTGGTATTTGATTCCAGGATAATCATTACACCGTTCTAAGCAGGATATATTCCTTTTCGCAGAAAAAGGAAGAACTCGTTGAGTTTCACGTTTTTGAAATGAATCAGTGAACTTTTTTTTCTGGACCTATTAAGTGGCACAAACCATAATGTCATTCAGACATTAAGGGACTGCAGCAGGTGGTTAGGTACTTAAGAGATTTTTTTCTTCACTTCAGCTATTTTAAACATTACTGTCTGGTTGAGTTTTTTCAAAATACAGAACAATTAAGGTATCCAAACACGCTCGAAGTACTTTTTTAAAAAGAAAAACATGAAGTTGCTATATTTAAACCCTATTTCTGGGTTTGAGAATACTCAAAATTAATAACAGGGAGTCAATATTTGAAATTAAACATTAAAACATTTTTAAAATTTGCCTAAATTTACACTATTAAATGCCACTTCTTGACAAACTTCAAATTGGCTACACCAAAAACTTTTGCTCTCATCCGAATAAAACGTATGCCAAAATAAACTACACAGTTTTCTCTAGGGAATGAACTGCAATCGTATCGTTACAATAATCAATAACAATTTTAGAACCAGTCAAAGATTTATCATGAAATTTTTAGTAAATTTATGACGTTATCATTAAAACAATAGACTATAAATTAAAAAAAATATTCACAGAATCTAAATTCTTTTATTTCATTTCTTAGGTAATAGTATAAGGACAAAGTCCATAAAACTTCATAGTGACATAATAATTGTATTTTAAATTATTTGAAGTGAACAAAAAAATAAGTAAAAGTCAATTATAAGAAAAATGCATTTAAAATATATAGTAACTTGTTTTATAAATAAATTAGGTCTGTAAATACTTAAAATTCCCCCAAATTTACATATTATACCTCATTCCTCAGTCTTTAATTATTTTTTCGGGTAATTTTTGAATTTCACGTTGAATGCTGGTTAGATTCATTTATTGTCTTTGTCAGTAAATGCTCTAAGTATATTTTAACTAGAATACCTTCCAATAACCTTTAGAATATTCATTAATCTATAAAACCTTCATTATAATGTTTTACACTCATAAATGCCCCTAATCTGTGAGTTTAAAGCTCAACAAAAACATTTTTAGATACGAATTTCCAGAAAACATCGTAGAAATCAACAGTGTCATTTTGCAGTGCAAAAAAATGTTCCATATTGTTACGTTTTGGCCGGGGCTACTGGTGAGTTGGGCCGTAAACAAACCAGGACTTGGAGAAATAAAAATCTATTTAGGTTATAAATTATAACAGCTATAATACATATATATTTTGCACAATTACACCTTCTTGATTAAATATGTTACGAACACATAGGCAATTAAGTTCAGAGTTCCACTAGGGGAAGGTGCTGTGCCTCAAATAGTAAGGTAGTCTCTCTCGTAGAAGAAGGAGGGTGGAGTTCTTGAAACTCCCGCAAGATCTGGCCCGAGGTTCGGGATTCTCTGCTTGTCGATTAACCTGCTGGGTTTTGTAGAGCGTAAGGTGGTGAACTGGCTGGAAGAGCAACTCAGGAGACAGCGGTTCAACTAATTGGAGGTATTCCCAAAGCTCGGATGAGCTTTCACGCTTCAGACGAGACGCTGAATGGTTCCAAAGGTCCCGATGAACTCCACGTGGGCTCGGCTACAGGGCGAGGTGGCCTACGTTCATTCTAAATTCTCTCCTGAGAATTTTCCACAGAATTCCAAGTTGAATCCTCCCTCCAATCACCAGCTGTTGCTTCGTCAGTCCGCTCCCAACACTTGGCTCCTTTTCTGGCTCTCCTCCTTCGGCTCTCTCTGTCTCCCATTTTTATCTCGGTCTCAAAAACTGGCCCTCGATGGCAAATGACCAATCAGCATTATTCTCAACTTTTTTGATCATCTGACCCAAGTTACCTTTCCAATCACAAGAGAGGGGGAAACGGCGTCTAGCAAGGAGACGTCTTGGTTCCGTCTAGTCTGCAATCTTCACCTTCCACAAATTCTTCCGTTATCTATGGCTGCTTTCCCGTGGGAACACAATTTGATATATTCCTCCTTATCTATCCGAAAACGTCACAATATTTAAAACTAAATAGGTGTTTATACAAACTTTTTATATGCTTTTGATCCTTTAAATCGGTAATTTCGGTTATTTAAATGTTCACTTCTAGTTTACCTATCATTATGAAAATATTAATATTTTGACTTCTAATTAATGTAGAGTTAAAAGTAAATCTGTTTTGGATAGTTTACAGACTAGTCTATACAATAAAATAATTTTTTATTGTTATTTTCGGAGTCAATCCACGTTTTTAATGTGCTCGGATACCTTAAAAATGATTATCATTTTTAAATTGACGTTACAATTTGTTCAATGGTACATGAAAAAATCGTTCGATCGTTATGTAGATCAAATCAATTGTTATGTAGATATATTCAATCGTATACCAAATTAAACGCGTTATGAAGATAAACCCATGACTCAAAGTTTCATCCATATATTAATAATCAGTACGTATGGTTCATTATGAATGAGTCAGAAGGCTTTCCAACTCCTCCTATAGTGTGGGAAAAGCAATCGATTTACACTAACTACAGATGATGAAGGTATTGGAATTTTATACATTAAGCAATTTTTGACTACTGGAATTCATTTTTTTTTCTAAAGGAATAGGTGAAAACTTAAAATTTTGGTTTCCAGTTATTTTTCCGACTTTGAAAAATTCAAGCTGAAAATCTAATGTAATGATTTATGGATAGAAAGATAGATTGACCCGTTCCTACTAATTCAACTTCAGGTGAAATAGGGCATACTCTGTCTTCTGATGCGATTAATTTTGGGACAAGGAAGTAGCCCGAACTTCTCAAAGTGATCAACCCACTATATTAACCTCTTGCTCTATTTTGACGCACAATGTACGTCAATGGAAATTTTCACCTATGCTAGAAATAATGTACAGCGTACGTCTACTAAATTCTCTGCTCTACTGTACCACTTAATGCTTATTTGAAATTTCTTTAGATAGGATGGGCACACATTTCTGCTAATTAACTGATAGCGCAAGAGGTTAATAAAAGAACCAGAATCGATACAAACTCTGTATTAGCTGAACTGAAAGAACACAATTTAGAAACAGAAGAACCTATATTAATAGAAGTTAAACAACAAAATAAACAGCACAATGTAGTTTCAGATGATAATATGGATCTTGAACCTGATTTGCCAGAATAATGAAGCTGAAACTGCAATTACTACTGTTTTCTTTCAGCTGCAGATCAAAAGAGGAATTATTCTCAATCTCTCGGGGATTTTGGAAGCGAGAGAGAAAGTTTGGAAAATGGCCAAAGTGGCAACACCTTCCCATGGAACATTTTGGAAAAATATCTATGCACAAGACTCACAACCAAACGAAAGTCCTCAAATGCCACCACTGCAGCCACCTCCTCTACCTCCTTTTCTATTTTATCCTCATCGATCCGCAACGCCTTCATCAGCTGCACCTTCATTCAGTACGTACCAAATGACGGGAAGCGATGCATTTAAATTTAAGGACAAATCACTTGAAGAAATGAAAGCTGAATACGATCGACGCCTTTTAGAATTTTTCAGTCAAGGGGATCTTATAGCATGCGCTGAGGAATTTATGCATGAATTCCAGAAAAGAATGCCTTTAGAACCCAAAGACTGTGAATTGTTATATATTGCTCTGATCCAAAGTTTCCTCCAATTTGTAAATGCTTTTGCAGCTCATTCTCTATTAGAGAATGTCACTGTAAAGCATGACAACAAAAAAAATAAACTTATATTGTTCTTTCTAAATTTTTCAATTTGTTAAATAACTCAACTGCTTAGTTTTTTTTTCCTTTTTGTATTTTTGCATATCTTACTTGCAGCTTCCTATTGTATCCGAGACTCAATAAAGCAAACTGTTGATGTTCCGTTAATAATATTCGCTTTAATTCGAAATTATTAACTGGTACATCATTAGGTGCTTTTATACAATCGTCATGAAAGGAATTGAAGGCTATACATCTGACTTTGAACTTTGGAAGAAGAAGATTCATGTAATATAATAGGTAAGTTATATATATTATAATTTATGTGGCTCTCAAAAAATTACTAATATGTTAGGGAATCCTAAAAGCCGATCCTCAAAGAAAGCTAGATTATTTGGGGGGGGAATGAAATTTACAGATGAGGAATTTATGCCCTTAATAAATTAAAAACAATTATCAAACTGTTTGCAATTCATAAAGTATATTAATATGAAAAATCTTACATTACGTTTAAATTTTTTTAATTGATTTAACTGTGACAACAATAATATTTTTGGGATATTTTTTAAAATTTAATTTATATTCATTTTTCAGATTCAGTTTTCAGTACAAATTAGTAACAATAAGATGCAAGCTTGTGAAGAATCACTGTAAATATTTTAGTATCTACTGCGACTAATTAAAATAAATAATACATTTTCCAACTAATTATTAACTGTCATAATTAATATATAATAATATACTACAAATATTGAAATATATTTTTTTCAGTATGATATTCGATTTTTTAAATAAATTCTTAAACTGTCACTCTTTATGGAAACGGTAAAAATAAGAAAATCTTTTAGATGTTGTAATATAGCAGTCAATACAGACAATGACAGAAATGATAATTTAAATGAAAATCAGTGCTTCAGAGCTTTAAAAAATACTTTTTAGCAATTGACAAAAACCAATTTTGTAATGGTCAAAAACCCATTGTCGTGGTCTCCGAAAATTTTCCATACACATACCTTTTAATAAACATGTTATACCAGAGATCGCCTTGAGTAGCACTGATGTGCAATAGCGACAAAATATTAACCTCTATCGTATCAACTTTGGCGAGTTATTTGGCGATTAATACCTCACGCGCAGTTAATACCAGAAAATCGAATTTATGATCTAGACGCGATTGGAAGGGTATGATGTTACGCATAAAGTAAGCTAAGTGCAGTTAAATACAAGATGTCATTTGCAGTTCCTTTTGTCCTTGACAGTCATATCACAGTAGAATAATAATTCCATGGAGTTACTTTGGTTTTTATTTCAGAGATTTCATTTCAAAAGAGAATCAAAAGTATTTTGTATTTATGAAATTTCTACGTTTTCTATCATCTACTAATATCAGAGGTAAAAGAGGAAATAGATTCTAATAACTGTAGATACAATATTTTTTAGGCCAAAAAAATAATACAATTAATACAGAAATAAATATTCTATCGAAATGGCGCCAACAAAACAAAAGTTAAATTTGATCTTTGAGTTCAAGTCTGCAATGACTTTTAAGATTTACTCACTGTTTGCTGGTGCCCATGATAAGGATTGATCAAATATGAATATAAGATTAAATTTGAATACATGAACACTTTTTAATGCTTCCAAAATATTTTATTGATATACTTCAATTTTTCAGTCTTTATAATTATTTTGCTTCTATAACTTTTCTTTGTTTTTAAAAATATTTGTTTGATTTTTTTAGCAATAATTTTTTTCGTGGCTCATTTAATATGAAACAGCAAAATATACAAATTGGAATGCTCTATTGTCGTTCTTTTCAAAGATTAATTTCCAAAGTTTTAACATGACTAATATTATTTGTAATAAATATTCCATGAACGCATTATTATTATAACGCATTTTATTATTCCATGAACGCGTTTTATTATTAGAACGCATATTACCTTATGCGCATATTTATTATCCCTGAGAAATGAAGAATAATTTCTCTACTGCTGTCTCTATTAAATATTATTAATATATTTATATATTTAATTAGAGTAATTAATATATTTATATATTTAATTTATTTACACATTAATTAATATATTTATATATTATAATTACTTAATTTATTATATTTAATTTGCAGCGCAAGATAGTATTTTTAATCTGATTGATACAAGCCACAGAAGTGTCTGTCTATTCGAAAAAGAGAAAAGTATGTTTGGAAAACCACTCAAGAAAAAATCCTTTTACAGATTTCAGATTTAATGTATTAAACTTTCAGTGAGAATGAGTTCTTATGTAAAAATATCACAATTTTTATAATAGATTATATGTAATACATTTATTAATTTCAGAGCAAAGCAGTACTTAATTTTTTCTGCATAGATTTACCAAATAATTATTTTGAGATATAAGTAAATTATAATTAATTCCTAATATTATTACTGCGTTCACATGTATTTAATTAAAAGTATAATTCTTTAAAGCATGACAAACATTGAAATGATTAATCAATTCGAACAATTTGAGCATCCTAGACAATGAAGAAATTTATAAAAGTTATCTTTTTTCATAGAACATATTGTTATGAATTTTCTGTAAATTAGATGTAAATATTGTAAGGTTTTGTAACTAGTTTAATTGTATAAACTTATTTGTAATGGAATCGCACATCAGCGAGTAAAGACCGTTCTAAGGGGATTTACAACAGAAGGTCGCCCTATTTGACTATGTAGATGTGTTTGCAATATAATGAGGTCTCTAACGGTTTTTACTACGCTCTAAAATATACAATAGAAGCTTAGGAATAAATATTTGTTCCTAGCGAATGTTAGAGAAATTTCCACACTTGCCTGAAACGTTTCTAGGTTTCCCCTCACACTTTAGTTGGACGCTATGTAAGGCGCGGCATTAGGAGAAGAAGAAGAAAGATCAATTCGGAGAACGGGCTACGATACTTGGCTTAGCTTTAGAAAACGTCTTTTATTTTTTCGTGCGTTCTATAGCTTTGCTGTTACCTCTAATTAGCGTATCAAAATAGCGTTAATATTCGGTGCGTATTTGTGGCTTGTGTTGTGTATATTTAATATACATGCCCTAGACAATGAAATCTGCATCTTAGCAACGTTCTTGTGAGAATTTTCGGAATAATACTTTATTTTTTGCTGTGTTTTGTATTAGAAATAAACTTAAACCCTTTATAAAATAATCAATTTCGATGCAAAAAGAGAAAAAAAGTAGCTACCTAATAAATTAGTCACCAAAAAAATCGATAAAATAATTAACTTACCGACACCATAATGAAATCCACCAACGCATCCCTGGATTGTCGCCAAAAGTCCAACTGGAGCCAATTCTGCGCCATACGTCGCCGCAGCAACCCACATCAAATGGTAGGTGAAGGCTTCCATGGCTTCGAACGGAATGCACCACCAAGGATTGTAGATGTACGAGTAACCGAAAAACCGAATGAAGTAGAACAGCAAGGCTATCAGCAGAAGGTTCACTTGTCCTACTTTCCGAACGAACCAATCGGATTCATGTAAAAATGGCAACCCGACGATAGCACCTGTTGTCAACGTGAGGCCGAGCAAAAAGTTGGGGCTTCCCAAATCCATCAGATACCAAAACAAAAACGATTCGACAAAGCCCCACATGGCACCTAGCCAGAAGACCACTATCATGAGGGCAATGACTGGCGGCACTTGCAGAAGTCTTTTGAAATTCTTGATGACATTTTCTGCCGGAGGTGGTACATCCACGCTCAGCATCCACACCGCTATTGCTGTACAAACAGCCAGGACATTGTAAAAGTGGAAAGCAGGGGAATAGTCCATGTATCCTCTGTGTTCACTCAGCAAATCGACAAGAAATCCGGTAACTGGAGAAAACACAGCCTGCGCCAGAATAGCCCAGAACCTCTGTCTACCATACTGACCACCGTGGGCTTCAACCATAGCCAGGGCAGTGGCGTCCAGTAGAGTCAAACAAATGGAAGCAAAAATGTTAAACAAGATACGCAGGAAGAAATACAGCCAAAACGTTAGAACGCGGTTTCCTACGGTCCTGACGCAACGATTTATATGCGGAAACGTTCCATTGTCATCGTCTGGTAATTGCTGGAAGTTGCATTTTATGGTACAGTTCCCGCCGGCTTTGTTAACAGCTATAGGGCACATGCTTTTGAGGAGATCCTCTTCGAAAGGAGCGTCGGCATCAAGTACAGGTGTGACGCCTGCCACCAGGTATTGGCAAGTGGACCTTTCAGTGTAGGGATCTTGCAATTTCATTTGAATGGTGAAGTTGTTCTCCATTAGAGGATACTTCAGATCATCATTTATGAAACAATAACCATGGGTATGATTGCACAAATCGTTTGCTTGCAGGTACCCAGAATCCAAAGCTCCCGGGCAGTAAACGGAGCAACCGAGTAAGCGCATGGGGTTGGATCGATCGGTGTGAAACACATCGCATGGACCACCCCAGCACTTTTCCACTGCGACATGAGGTAAGACAACCGGTCCACAGTGCAGGTTGATGTCGGGGTGTTCCATCCGGGGATTCGGAGCTGGTGGTACGAAGAGGATTGCTGTAGCAAACGCCACCGATGAGAGGACCGAGATCATGAGCACGTCCTTGTAGCGCCCCAGTTTGTCGGCTATCATGCCTGCCAGTGGGGTGCAGACCAGTTGCGTCACTGGCAGGAAAGTGTAGATGATGGCCGTCTCCTCCACGGTGATGCCGAGCTCTTTCATGTGTATAGTCATGTAGGGGATGAGGGAGGAGGAAGCTGAAAATAAAAATAAACAAAGATGTTAGCAAAAAGGTTTTCACACAAAAAAATTTCAGATAAAATATAAAAATTTTCAGATAATGTAAGAATTGAAGTTTTGACCTAATAGTTATGGTTCATTTTGAATTGCAAGTTGATTCTATTATATTCCAAATGCTTAATCCTTTCTGTTGTTTTTGTTCTCGCGTTCCGCTTTGCAACGGAAGGAGGAGGGCAGTAGCTTCTGAGGATATGGGCCCCTGAACACACTAGAGCAAAAGTCTGAATTCTAGCTAACACACGTCACAGACCCTTTTTACGAGGCAGACTTCATTCATGCATTTCAATCATTCATTCCTCCACGGACTCTAATTTAGATCCGGGACAGAGAACGATCATTTCTGACCCAGTACCCCCAGTGGTATCACTCTCGGCATGAACTTTGTGACTACAACAGATTTAACTTTTACCACACACGGAGCACAAGGGATGCGAACCCACCACCCGACCAACCAGGCTATCCCAGCCTAGCAATCATATTTGCCATGAATATTTGATCAAAAGATTATACTAGCATTGAATTTTCTGCGTCAGTTGGGGTAACACAATGCAGAATAGAAATTTCTAATTTCCTTTATTCTGTATAATTTCAATTCGAAAGTACTTTCAAAAGGCACCAGTACCCCCCCCCCCAGTAGTATTACTCTCGACACAGAAGACATTGTGACCACGAAAGATTTAACGTGCATCTACCACCACACATGGGGAGAGTTTTCGGCTGGCGGGTTCGAACTTGTAGCCCAAGTCAGGCGAATTCAATACCCTACCAACCAGGCTATCCCCGACCGATCCTTTCTGTTTTATTAATTAAGCTTGGTTGCAAAAGAAAATAAGTTATTATTTCTAATATGTAACAGTTATTATTGAAAATGACCTCACATTATAAAATGTATGTATTTTTACAAAATAGGATGGTGAATTATTAAGTCAGGGGAGATGGTTCTAGAAAATTCGAAAACTAAAGATGTAAAATTCAGGAATTTAAAAATTAAGAGGAATATTTTTTTAAATTAAAACTCTCTCAATGCAATTATTAATACCATTGTGAGATTTCATAAAATGATTCAACAATTAATCAAAATGTTTAAAGAAGGAATTTATTTTGCATGTAAGCACATGGTAAACAATCTTCAGAGAAGACGTTTGTCGCAATTCGCAGTGTCTGACCCAGTAGTTTGTCTAGTAGTTTATTCAATTGTCGTCTTTTTAAAAACTTTGAATCATACCGGAAGAAATCCCTATATTTTTGAGGAATGTTAAAGTATAAAAGAAAATAAAGGCTAATATATTAAGCTTGTTCACTTAGAATTAGTCAACTTAAAAATACAATGCGAATTTAAATAAAATGTCCAGAGCTTTCCAAACATACATCCAGTTCAGATAAATATATTAATATAGTTTCGAATTAGAACGGATACTTACTTTATTCTTGATAATAATCATAATACGAATATATTGCTGCCCAACTTTTACTTAATGTGAAATAAATAGAATATGTTAATTAAAACAGTGTCTCTTCTCATGGACTGTTAGGACTAAATTTTAACGTTGTGCACTAAATCCTGAATTTCTTTTGGTGTTATGTTCATAAGCCAAAATTCATTAATTTAGCCAGCTTTTTAGCAACGTCGTTCACACGCACATGAAGATTCTTAAAATGAGCGCTTCTTGTGTGTGTGTGTGTGTGTGTGTGTGTGTGTGTGTGTGTGTGTGTGT
>JAOUZG010034654.1:121097-140141 GCA_026289955.1 Argiope argentata
GTGTGTGTGTGTGTGTGTGTGTGTGTGTGTGTGTGTGTGTGTGTGTGCGTGCGTGTGCGTGTGCGCGTGCGCGTGTGCGTGTGTGCGTGCGTGTGCATGTTTCGGAAACAGTTTGAACGATTTGGTTAAAATTTTCTACTCAGATAGGGTTTTGCTCTTAAGTTGATATATACAAGTGTTTTCCCTGAAAAAACGAGATTTTAAACACAAATATTTTTTTTAATTAGTAACTTTTATTAAGTTTATTACAAGTGTGAATAATGCAGGATAGAACAACATGAATGAAGTGGGTCACATAGCTCGAATGCGGGACTCGAATCGTGCTTTTGTTTTATTTTTATCTGGAGAAATATGACCTTGTTTTGATTTGAGATTTCTGAGACCTCAAAATGCGTAGACAACAAATTGCCAATTTATCGCCTTTGAGGCATCAATTTTTTGCTTTTTATAGTTATTAGAAAACTGTCACAGTTCCAAACGGTTGTCACATTTGGCGATTTATCGCCAAAAAGATTTATAACTTGATTTCCAAAATTATTCACATTCTGAATTCTTACGAATTATCTTAATTTCAGTCATTAACTACTTTAAACCTGTTTGAAAAAATCACGAGACTATCATGCGTCAATATTTAGAAAAAAGACTTTTTTATCATGTCAGAATATGAGGTTTTTGGGATGAGGTTTTTGGCATCAAAAAAAAATCCATAGGTGAAAAATAAAAATATTATTATCTCCACGAGCATCTCAAAAAATCAGCTTTTAATAACGCGTTGCCATCCCATTTACAAAAGCTCTGATTAAAAAATAATTTAATGAGTACAGCAAATAAAACATTTTGAGCTTGTGATTATATATGAAATGAAATGAAATAGGAAATGTGATATTTTTTAAAACAATTAATGCGGGACAAAGTTTTTTTATGATCGTTTGCAATACTAAAGTGACTCATTCAGTGAAACATTGAAAATGAATAAAAATGTAATTTAACTTGCACGGGCACGTGGTGCTTGTTCGTTCAAGAAATGATGTTCCGACATGATGCATTGAAATATGTATAGCAGATTTCACTTTAATCTTTTATTTATTTTTTGTTATATTTTTACATTTTATATTTTTCTTTTTAAAGTTTATCTATATAGGTGTCTTTACTGAAAATACGTGATTTTACACACAAAATTAACATTTTGTTTTCACTAACTATTAGAACATTTTTTCGTGTGCGCTATTCCGACTCGAATTTCACCATGGTGAAACTGAGTTTAAGTTCAAAAATTTAAGTAATGATAGATAAAATGTAACACGAATATTGTAATATTGCAGATTGTTTTGAATAACGAGTTAAACCAAGTGCATTCGTGATTTTTTTTTCATTTAAATGACCAGTTCAGATGAAGGCAAGAAGGGAAAGTATTCATATGTAATCAGTACGTAACATTTATCTAAATATTTTCTTCAAAAAAGCAAGATTTTACAAAATCTGCCAAGCGAAGCTTTGACCTCCAAACGTCAGACAGTAAACCGTCAACGATGCATTTTAAGTCATCTCTAAATAATAAATAATAAATATAGCGGGGAGTTTATTTTCTAAAATGTAATAGATGCTATTCTGACACGAAACGTCTTTATTCGTAGAAAGAAAAAATTAAGATTTTTCTTTTCTTAATAAAATTTGTAAAACTAAGAAAAATATTTCTGCTTATTAAGACGACGAACTATTAAGTTAAAATGTTCGCAGGCAAGCAGACATGAATCTACAACTAAACTTTCAGTCAAAGGAATGTTTGGAGCATAAAGATTCATCCTCATATAGGATTTTTTTTTGTACGACCTTTCACCCACGACCTCTTACCCATGGAAAAGCACGCAACTAACCAAAAAAAATTATTTACAGCGCGTACCCGAAATAAAGCAAAAAAAAAAGTCCGTATTTCTTTAAAATCAAGTCGAGTCTGTTTTATTTATCGATCGGGATTGAGATAGCTACAACAGTATTACACACATAACTTTTAAACTTTTAATTAATCTGAAAATACAGTTGTCAACAATTGCAACACGCTGCAAATGCGTGAATTTTCAACGTCAAATGAGACAACACAAATGGGTAAATTTTCTGCATCAGTTGGGGTAACGCAATACAGATTAAAAATTCTTAATTTCCTTTATTCTCTTTTATTTAAATTCAAAAGTACTTCTAAATGAATCTAAAAAAAAATGATTCATTAACAATGCCTGATTTTAAAAGCATCAAACGCTAAGAAAATAAACAGAATCGTTTGAAATAATCTATCAAAATCATGTTATATCTAACTTAATTAGCATGGGAGAAAACAAATTGGTCTCATTCATTTGGTGAGGAAAAATGAAGATTTTTTGCAGGAAAGTTAGTTTTTAATAAATAAAAAATTAACCTCTCAATTAAACAGAATAAATAGTACCCTATGTTCTATTCTAGACTATAATCTATCTCTGTGGTAAATTTAACCTATAATCGTCAGTTGTTCAGACGTAACATCATTCATCCATACTTTTACATTTATAATAGTAGTATACAGTCAAAACTTTATGTTTACAGAATTAGTATACAAGGAAGTAAAAAAAAAGAGTAAAAATGAAAGTATATGCAATCTTTTCGATCTCAGCCATCAGCTCACAGACTATTAACTGAATAAAAAACTTTTTATGGACAAATACTTCCAAACTGACAGTCAATTTATGTAACCTTTCTCTTTATGGCCTTTTAAAAGATTAAAATTGACCAGCGTCGAAAGTATCTTTCTCATTAACTTAAGATTCGCATGTTGATAAAAAAAAATCAAACACGCATCAATCCTTTCTTTCAAGCACTTCTGACGTTCGAATCAAAGAGTGAAGTCCCTTACCTTCCTCGTTCGATAAGATACTAACTACAACTGTAAGTTAATTCTTGCCGTCACAGTTAAGGCTGACGATGTTTGTGTATAAAATGCTTATTTTTTGCTCGCAAAACAGGGAACTTTGATACAGAATTAATGAACTGTTATTTACAAATTGGTTGAATCTTTTATCGGGTAATGGAAGAAAAGGAAAAAGATATATAAACATAGAATGCGGCCTTCAGGATTTATGACCGTGATATTCACACCTTTTGCAAACAAATGAAGGGCACACGGCTTTGATTTGCTTATAACGTGGGCAAGCGATAAATGTCATAATTCCTTAGAATTATCGTTTGCAATCTAAAAAGCACTTTCTAATTATTGTTTGCAATCTAAAAAGCACTTTCTAATTATTGTTTGCAATCTAAAAAGAAAAATTACTCTGTTGTAGAATATTGATATAAAATATACTACTATTAAAAATGTGAAAGTTGGATGGATGATGTTTGCCAGTTACACTAGAAAGGCTTAATGAAATTAATGATAGTAAGAAAATTGTTAAAATGCATGCTCAATTTTCATCCTTACATTAAGAGTCCCCGAACACGGAATACTTAGTCATTACACTCGGAGTTTGGAGAAAGGAGGCACCCTCAGAATTGTGAACTGCTGAAACTGCCAAAGATTTGCTTTATTTCTTATGCTATACCAACATCCGCCATCTAATTAAAGTATGCAGAAGAGTACATAGGAAATAGAAAATAACAATGATATGTTCATATAATATTTAGGAAAAAAACCTTCCCTTTTAATTATCATGACGAATTGCTGTTAATATTAAAAGGCATTGTTACGATTTTAGAGTGGCGGATTCGGATTGAATGGACTTTACTTGAGGACAGCACAAACAAATTTATTTACAGCTATTTACAGTATGACTCGATAAAGTGAAACTTCAAATAAAAACAATCCAGCAGTCAACAGTCACTTACAGCGTAAATGCAAGCCTTACGCACAATAAACACAGGCTTCAAAACAGATATCGTATAGCACAGTAAACAGTAAATCACAGCGAACTCAATAACACAGCGTTAACACTGCTCACTAATAAGCAAGAGCAGTAATCCGCTAGTCTAGTGAGACGCTTCTCTTCAGAGAGGGGAAAAACTCTCAACTAATTCCGGAACTACGGCTACTCGTCCCTTATATAGCCGAGGAAGCGCGTGCCTCGAAACACGCGAAATTTCTCAAAACACCGCGAGCGATCCAGTGGCTACTACACTATTCCTTTCTCCAAACCAACCAAGCTGCAGCGAAGCTCCTCACCAAACGTCACCATCTTCGTGCGTTTTCGCGGCGCTCGCCCGCTTGTAACAGTATGCTATATATTTGATTTGTATTGTTTAAATCAATGTGAAATGGCTTTTTTTTTTAAATATAAAAGTCTATTGATCCTGTACTTTAAAATTTTATCTTAAATAACAAATATATTTTTCTACTAGACTTTAACCGCGACTTCGTACTACGAGTGGAAATTGTAATGTGTATGCAATGAAGAACTGGTGGTCTGATCACAGTATAAAATGTCATCAAACCGTATAATTATGGTGCTGTTGAAAATAATTTTCGCCACAAAAAAATTAGTTTGTCGCCAGATTTTAGCGAAATGGCCGAATGTAGGGTGAATGGCAGCAATACTGTTTCCAATCGTAAGGTTTCGATAAACGCTGCAAAAAATTAGCGGAAATCTAGAAAAAAAATTCAATAAATGAGGAAAAATGGAACGCACTCCAAAAAATTTAATGGAATAAAAATGAAAGTAGGAGTAAGAAATCCGTACTGCAGGAAAAAATTAAGGGAAATGAACAGGAAGGGTCAAATTACAATAGCATAAAAAATTATTGCAAAGTAAACACAAACAAAGCGCTACTGTAAAATTACCAATCCCGCAAAACTCCAAATGATTTCATATCAAAGCTTAGCCCACACAACTAACCTAAAAACAATTTATTTGCAGTGTGTACTTGAAATAAAACAAAACTGCAAACCAATTATTCAAAATCGTTTTGCTGATTGGTCTGGCCAAAATCAAATCAAGTCAAGAACAAACTACGCATACGAATTCAACGCCAATTGGGCAACGCAAATGCGAGAATTGTCTACGCCATTTGGGGTAATATGGAGTAGAAATTTTTAATTTGCTTTATCATGTTTTATTTTGGTACTTTTTCGTTAGTCGGATGCAAGGGAAAAATCGCCAAATAAAGTAAAAATCCGCCAAATTTCTTTGGTGATTTTTCGCTTTCACTCAGCTAACAGAAAAGTACCTTTATTTAAATCTAAAAGTTCTTCAGAATGAATCCGAAAAATTGATTAATTAGTAATGTTTAATTTTAAATGCATCAAACACGAAAAAAATAAACAGAATCGTTTGAAATAACCGGTCGAAAACATGTTAAGCCCTACTCATTTGGCGGAGGGGAAATGAAGATTTTCAACGATAAAGTTAGTTTTCAATTAATAAAAAATTAACTATTCAAATAACCGAAACAAATAGCAGCCTATGCCTTATTCTAGAATATAATATATCTCTTTGCTAAATTTCATCTAATTTTGTTCAGTCGTTCTAACGAGATTGACTAACATCCTCCATTCAAACTTTTACATTCATTATAGTAGTATAGATAATAGAGTAAGTCACAACAAAGATTAGAACAATGTAATAGCATGTATGGTTATGATATAGATTTTTAGTGTATCATTACATGCATTGTTTGTTGCATCGTTAAATGAAGAATTTACTGTGTTGGGATAACAGAATAGACAATGTATTTATTAAACAGAGAGACTTGATTTAGTTATATCATTGTTAAGCAGCATTTTCAAGTTGAATAAGCTTGAGTGAGGAGTTGTGTTTTATTTTGAGCGCTTCTTTTTATTAGTGAGAAAAAAAACTTGCGTTGATAAAAATGTATTTACTGGAAATTGCATCTTTTTGCACTTTCCTTTGGACTTATTACAGAGTCTTCTGGTTGGATGACTGGGTTTCGTGCGTCTTTTTCTTGCCATTCATTCTCATGATCAAAAACGCCATTATGGAGGAACTGAATAGAGCTGAGGTTGGATGCCAAGCATCCTTGGATCGTGAAAAACGCACTCAGAAAGCAGAGGCAGCCACTTCTGTCGACGAAACCATCACTCGACTTGACGTGAATGAAACTGATAATGATTCTACTATCGACGAGGCTGCTAACCTGCTGCAACCAGAACCGCCAATCACTTCGGTTCCCATCAACCCTTTTACAAACCCGTTTTATGAGTACGTTACATTCCAAGACCCTCTGGCTGATCTCCAAACTGTTGAACCAGATGGGATTTCTGCATGTGCAGAATGGGTTCGTAAGCATCGGGCATATTTCAACTGAAAGCAACTACAAAAAGCACCAGTGATAATTCTGCAATAACAATTAGTAAAAGCATCTGACATCTTTCCAAATCCGTTGCCTATTCTGCTGAAAAGACAACAGACATTTTTCAGCATTACTCTTGACAGCTTCAGCCAAATGATGATTAAACTTTGAAAAGCGCCAAGGGAATCTATCACCATTTGAAATCCTCTATAGCAAGCAACAGACTACAAACATCCGTCATCATTAGTTGAAGGGAACCATGAAAATATCTCCGAATTATCTGCAATAGCAACTTATCCACCTCATCATTGTTCGAACGTTTCCCGCTTTTCCGTACGCACCACTCCAACTTTGTAAACCAATTCCTCCAGACTTGGAAATGGAACGGTGATCCCCAGTCATCGAAAGAAATGAAGTTATGAACAGATATTTTGTATATAGTGTATATAGTTGTTGTTGTTTTTTGTATATATTTTGTGTTGTTTCTATTTATATATTTTCAAAACTGCGGACTTCTTTTATTATTTTGCAAATATGTGGGCTCATTTTTATCCCGATGATGGACTTTTATGAAACCGGACTTGACTTAAATGACCGCATGCGGTTATCCCGATTTGTGACTTAATGCATTTCTGCAAAGGAATGAAATGGATTCGACAGAACTTTGGAAACTTTGTGGAAGATAAGACCTCTGAAATGCGGCTGCTGCATCAATCATCTTTATTCGAACATCGTCTCTGGATTTCATCTCTTTTCGGACTCTATCAATAGGCGAATTCCATAGTATTTAATTGCATTACCATTTTATTCCCTCAACCCTCAAAATAAAATAGACTCAACCCCAAATTTGTCTCTCTTATTGTGTTTATTTCCTTTTTGTGATTTATAGTTAAATAAGTCAGGATTTAACAGTGGAATTATTATCATTCTTCAAGTAACGAGCAGAACCATGATTACTCTGTATATCATGATTATACTTCAAAAAGGACATACCTAATTTAATTTTCGTGAAGAAAGTAATGAAAATGGTTACTATAATCGCATATAATAAACAAGTAAAATAAAAAACATTTTTTTTAATTCATCTCCTACTTAGGTTAACAAAGAAACATTTGATTTTAGTTACTTTTTATTAAATAATTACAATTATTATAAATAGGTACATGAATGTGATAGAACCACAAAATTAAGCGGCAAAATAGAAAGCGAATTTCCTGACAATTTCCATTCTCCTTTCCATATATGGTGTTCAAACTCACAGCCCAAGGGATGCGAATCCAACGCCATATTAACCAGGTTATCCCGGAATGGCAATCACATTTACTATAAATAATTTATCAAAAAATTGTATTAGCATTACATTTTCAAGGCCAATTGAGAATTCAAAGCCAATTGTGGCAACGTAAAATGAGTGATTTTCTGACACCAGTTGGGATAAGCAATACATAATAGAAATTTCTAATTTTCTTTGTGTTATTTTAATTCGAAAGTACTTCAAAATGAATCAGAAAAGTCGATTCATTAACAATGTTTAATTTTAAATGCATCCATCGTTATGAAAATAAACAGAATCGTTTAAAATAAATAAAACAAAATTTGGCGGCGGGGAAATGAAGATTTTTGGCGAGAAAGTTAGTTTTTTAATTAATTAATTTAAAAAATTAATGAATGGTTATTTGAAAAAACTGTATTAACATCAAATGTCCCCCACTACAAGTTTAAAAAATTTACTTCAACTTGATTGTATGGATAAAAGGTATTTTATAAACGATTGTAAATTTGAATATATAAGAAATTCGTATTTATTCATTTAAAACATTATTTTACTTAATAAATATTGTGCCATTAATTTCATTGGAAGGTATGTAATTAAATTAAAAGAAAAAAACATTCCAGAAAAATTATTTGTTTTCATTTGTACGCATTTTAATCCATTTACTCAGCAGTCCATAATTATTTAAATATTTTAATTGGATCAAGAGTATTTTAAATAAAATATTCCTTTTAAAATGTTATTAAAAATCTTTCCCTTCATACGATGAATACACAATATAACCAACATGGTATAGTTCTGTTAGGATGATGCATGATCATATTAAGTTGGTTCATTTATAAAATGAACAAAACAAATTTAGGGACCATGATAGCCTGGTTGTTGGCGCGTTGGAGTCATATACCTTAGGTTGCGAGTTCGAACCTCGCCGCTGGTTAAATCTGTCGTGGTGACTAATTCCTCCATGCCGAGAGTAATACCACTGGGGGCACTGGGTCAGAGATGATCGTTCTCTGTTCCAGATTACGATCTCTGTTCTAAATTACGATCTGCGTATGGATGAATAAATGAAAAAAGCATGAATGAAGTCCTCATAAAAAGTTTTGTGACGTGTATGTGTAGCTAAGTCGTACTCTTGGCCCTAGATAGCGCTACTGAAAAATGTGAGACGCTCATTCAGCTTAAATAGCTGACAGTCAGCGTGCTTGAAAAAAGTGTCAAACAATAACAACAAAACAGGTTTTACGGTTAGTTTATTAAGCTGGCGGAGCTTTAATTTCTGTCACGATTTGATATTAAAAATATTTTCTTGGGGGAATCATGAATACTAAGCTATGCATACGAGATTTGATTGAAAATAAATGCTAACCTCCCCCCCCCAAAAAAAAAAAGAATAAAGCTGGTCACCCTAAGCGGTTTAAATACGAACCATTAAACATATAGTATCTGGAAGACTGAGCTTCTCTTGACAGTTTCGTTTTTGCGTTAAATCGTAAATGAAACCTTAGGCTATTGCTCGTATAAAGTCATAAACGAATTCTAACTGAATCGCAAACTCGGGATAGAAAATGAGAAAAATGGACGAAAGTCCGAAGCCATGACCACTACTTCATCTCCAACAGACTTAAGTAGGTAATGTATAAATACATGTCAATATATATATATCTTGCTCAAATTTTCAATCGTAATAAAATATTTTTTATTCATCCACTCGAGTTCAAGTAAGATTTTTTAAACTCATAGTGGATGACATTTCATGTTTATACACTTTTTTCAAATATTTATTCATTAACTTTTTATTTATTAATTAAAAGCTAACTTTCTAGCCAAAAATCTTTATTGCCATTTCGTCAAATAAGTAACGAATTCAGTTTGTTTTTCCCCACGCTAATAAGGTTAGGCTTAACAGGTTTTCGGCCGATTATTTCAAACGATTCTATTTATTTTCTTGTCATTTAATGCATTTAAAATTAAACATTGTTAAATGAATCGATTTTTCGGATTCATTTTGAATTATTTTCGAATTAAAATAACACAGAATAAAGAAAATTGAAATTTTTTTTTATCTATATTGCATTACCTCAACCGGTGTAGAAAATTCAAGCATTTTGCGTTGTCATAATTGGCTTTAAATCCTCAGTTGACGTTGAAAATTCAACGCTAGCATAATTTTTAGGGCGTCGGATTTGCTTTCCCTTGAGCCCCGAGCTCGAATCCGTCAGCCGAAGACTGTGTGTATTGAACGCTAAATCTGTCGTCGTCACAAAATCCTCTTTGATGAGAGTAATACCACTGGGTTTACTGAGTTTGAGGTGATCGTTCTTTGTTCTCGATTTAAATTACGATTTGTGAATGAATGAACGAAGTCTTCTCCATAAAAAGGGTTTGTGACGTGTGTGAGCTAGAAATCAGTCTTCCGCCTTCAGGTGCTCAGGGGTCTATACCTCAAAAGCTACTGAATTCTCCTTCCGTTGTAAAATGGAACACGAGAACAGCATTTGGGATTATTTAATAAAAAGTAACTAAAATAATAATTTTTTTGTGGGCTATTTGTAAGGAAAGAGCTTAATTTTCTTTACATTACTTGTTAGTACAGATAAATAACAGAAATTTTGATTAAATGTACTTACCGCCATACCAGCAAAAGAGCACAATTTTGAGTGGAAAAAGAGCTCTGTTAATCCGTGGGCACTTCATTTTCGAATGACACTTTTTTAAAATAACAACAATCTGAAATAAACAAAAATTCAAATAAACAACACTATAAACATAAAAAAATATTAAAAAGAGTGCATTTTATAAAATTAAATATATTAAATATATAAGAGTATTAAATATTATTAAATATATAAAATATAAAGAGTATTAAATATATAAAATTAAATATATAAGAGCACATTTTATTAAATTAAATATTATTAAGAGTACATTTTTTTCTCTGAATTTGTCATCATTTTGACAGTTATTTGCGTTAGTGTTTCTATAGATAAGAACTGTATCACGAGAAATCCTGGATAATTTTAGATAATCTTAATCTGGATAATCTCAGTTAATTTCGATTTTAGAAACCTTGGAAAAGTTTTGTACAATTGTATCATTCCATCCACGCTTAGCAAAATATGACGTTATGATGCAAGAGGGTAGGTTGTTACAGTGTAACAACTTACCCCCAGTGAGTTTAATTTTAGAATATGCACTTTTTTTCGGATGATTTCAGAAATTATAAATAGGAAGGATGTATAAGGGTATAACCACACTATAAATATATCTGAATTCAGAAAAAAATGAAAATTGATTATTTACTACAAAATGTGACTAGTAAATGTGAAATTAATTCCACCACATTTAATAGATTCTGCATCAAAATAAAAATTGTTTGTAATTACAACTTCCTATTTCTATACAATATCATTCTATAATTTAAATAATTTAACGATAAATTAATTTAATAATTGAATATTGATGAAATATATTCAAAATGGAAAAATATTTAATGAAGATAATGCATAGAAATTACTTTAATGAGTCCTTTTTATTCAAGATTCAGCACCGACCGTACCTTGTGTTGTCTAAAATAAACTTCAATTGGTTCCCACAGATGAACAGGGGAAAGCCTTTTTAAAGTTCATAAAAAGTGCTCGAAAAGGATGATCTTTGCACTAAAGATATAAAATTTCTATAAGTGTACCATTGAAAACCAAATTCCAAAGTCTCCAGTGTTCTAGGATGAATGGGAGGGTGTTTGAAAACACTGTGAAATTTCTAGAATGAAGGTCTCAATCTTTTATGCACTCTGCGGACGATTCAACTGAAAAAGAGTCGCCAACTTTGATAGGCATTTGTGAATCTTCTCTATGTCTATGCCATATAACAATATCAAAATATCTACAAAGCTGGCAAGAATGAGTAGACAACGGCTCGTATACTACAAAAGATAGATACCAGAAAAAGTTGCTTTAGTAAGCATCTTTAGAACTGACGGCAATTCAGTTCATCCCCCGCCCTTCAAGAAAACTTTCAGATATTACATAGTTTTTGACTTCCGGAATTAGGTACTGTCTTTTAAGAAATTTGGATGGTTGACTAGACAAATTTTCAGAGCTTTATGATAACATTTTATCAAAAAAGAAAAAAAAATGCTGAGTCATTAATCACCTGTCTTAAGTCCTCAGGATAATCATTAGTCTCACTCAGATTTATGAACACTGGACATGATCTAATAATATGGAATGATTTTTTGTCTTTCACATACTATACAGTATGTCCCAACAAGACCGGCTAAACTCTTCATAGCCAGATTCGTTGTTTGGAATTAATAAAAAATGCTCATAGAACTGTACCTAAACGACTATAATTTTAGAGAAGAATACAAGATACCATATATGGCGTCATATCCGGTTTACTAAAAAAAACTTTATTCTGCCACTGAATTGAACATTGTGGGTCCTTTTTCATGGCCACCTCGATCTCCTGATCTGATCACTTTAGATTTTTCTACGGTGGGGCCATGTAAAGGATTTGGTTTATCGAGACACAATTACTTCAGAAATGGACTTAATCCATTCTTCCCCACAGTGCGTTCACTTTTGTCGACACTAGGATGCCAGAACGTGGAGGAGAATGCTGGAATATGGCGACTTGCATGCCTCCATAGGAGAGGAAGATATTTTTATCACCTGTCAATTTCAAATTATGCAAATAATGATACTCATGTTTTGAATGAAGATAGTTCGTAAACCGGATATGATGTCATACATTTTCTTTCGCGTTTTTAAAGGAAACTATGGGTTATAGAGGTGCAGTTCTCTGGGCATTTTTTATGTATTCCAAACAACGATTCTGTCTGTGCATAGCTTATCCGGTCTTGCTGGGACACACTGTAAAAATTGCAATTATAAGAACTTTCTGTCTGAACCTTCCACATGATTCACTAATACTGCCATTAATTCATCCTAAAAACTGCATGCATAAAAAAAGTCGTATGTTTGTATGACTGAACATTCCAAAAATTTACTAATGCTGCCCTTAATTGATGCACGAAGAAAAATATTGGAAATACTATGTGTGAAACCCATGAAAAACTACGAATACTGAAGAAAATTATGGCAATTTTTTTGGCAACAGTTATCTCAAAAGCTGGAGAAGATTTACCATCGACTATGTGATGACGCAGATCCAATACGTTCAGCTGGAAAATGGAAAAATACAGAAGCTGGTTGAAATAGTGACGCAACTATAGGAAAACATATGTGAGTATCAGAAAAAAGCCCTTCAAACTCATAAGCATATTTTTATTAAAGATAAGGTCATCTATATCGTCCCTTCCATAACAATATGGACAGAGATTCATATCTGTAAGGTCATTGGATCGGCTGACGATAGAACTGTGACCTGCCAGTGGGAACGATAACAAATGACTTTTACCAGATATAAAGATAAAAATTACATTTCAAATCGAAAATACAAAACAGCAAACTAAAAAATAAAAACAACCATGCTCTAAAAGAAAACAATATCAAGCAAGTTAGAGAAACGGTGGAAAAGAGATAAAAACTGGAATCTGCAAACGAAAGACAACGGATACTACGTAACACTTTCTGGATTAAGCCTTCTAAAAACTCAAAAAATGGCCGCATCAAAAAAATGGCTTAAGAGTCATAATTTATTAAGTAATTTCATGATTATAAGTAAAAAATCTACATATTTGCAAAAACTATAATACAGACAGTGATTCGAATATTGCTCGTCAAAATAGCACATTTGTGCAGAATGAAGATCATAGATTTGCTGTTTAACCCTTTGCACTCCGAAAAATAATGAGATGCAAAATTACTCACCTAATACAAAGATTTGTTTATTGCTATGAAAATTAAATATACATCATTCTTTCAAGTCGAATTTCTTCTAAAAATGAATCTACATCTCTTAACCATTATGTAGGCGTTTTTAACAAATAAATTTGAAAAATGAATAAATAAAGCGTCAAAATGATGAGAGCCTCGAGTCAGAGGCACCATCGGAATGCAAAGGATTAATTAAAAGAATTGCGAAGATATTATTTTTATTTTTATGAGCATACAATCGTTAATATAAATAAGAACAAATAAAAAATGAAAATGAAAACAGGAATCTATCTTCAAAAAATGTTTCGCAAACGATATTTCTGGAACAAAAAAAAGCAGATTTCTATCCCTCCTTTTTTAAATTTGTTTTCGAATGTTATCTCTATTTATCGGTTTTTTGTATTTTTCGTCGATTATTTCGGTCACTATCATAAAAAGATTCTCAATAAACAAAAAAAGATTTTTCCGATTTAATTTCAGCATAAGAATAAGCTCAAGTGATAAGATTTTTATTTTCTGAACTATTCGAACAAACATTTTGTGCTTCGCAATATAGTGTGTGTGGAGAGGGAGGGGGAAAAACAAATATACGTTTCGGATGCTTTTTTGTCAATCGATTAAAATCCAACTTTGATACAGAGCTACAATTTTAACAAATACGCATGAGAAATAACGTTTATCTCAGTTGCTGAGTTTTTGCATTCACATGCACTGGATAGTATGAACCAACAAACAATCAAACCAATAATCGATTGGGTTTAAAATATACAAAAGATTAGAATGAAATCTGCTACGCATTCTTCAATGTATCATGTCAGAGCATCATTTCTTGAACGGCCAAACACCACGTGTTCGCGCAAGTAAAATTCTATTTTTATTCATTTTAATTGTTTCATCGAATGAGTCACTCTAGTATCGCAAACGATCCAGAAAACTTTGCATCGCATTGATTGTTTGAAAAATATCGCATTTCCTATTTATTTCGTGTCATATAATCGCGTGCACAAAATGACATTTTTCTAGGTTTTATTTACTCTAGTCATTATCTTGTTTTTTTTTAATCAGAGCTTTTGTTAATGCAGTGGCAACGCGTTATTAAAAGCTGATTTTTTAGATGTTCGTGCAGATAATACAATTTTTATTTTTCGACTTCGGATTTTTGTTGACGCCAAAAGCCTCATCCCAAAAACAACATCATGTTCTAACATGATAATAAGGGCGGATTAAAACTAAATTCGTAATATATATATAGCAAATTTTATCTGTTTTATTGAATACCTTTTTTTTTAATGTTCACAGAGAGACAATTCCAAAAAATTGTTTTCATTAACTCAAGAGAACATTTGAAATATGAAAATTCGTCAAAAAAGCGAGTTCGTATTTTTTGGCGATTACAATATTTTCGCTGTTTATTTCCCATACAAAAAGTTTAAAAGGTACTAATTTAACAGTAATTTTAATTCGCTTACAAAAAATCACAGAATGTTTTTAATGAAGAATAATTTGTGTGACTTTGCTAATTAATTATTAAATATGCAATTATTTGATTAAGAATAATCTATTTAATTCTTTCCTTTTATGTTATGTGGTTTTAAGAAAATGGCGGAAATATAATATTTGCTATCCGTCTAGGATGATAATAAAAGAACAATTGAAAAACCCCATTGGTATAATTTGCCCCATTTTTGCGTTATCGAGCTCACATACGAACAGACAAGTAGATACAATTTTTGAATCAATCTTTTCAGACTTAATCCCTAAAATTTAAAGAATTATCAAATTCTCGAGTTAATAAAAATATGTAATAATAAATTAATCTAATAATTACCTAAAATAATAAATTTGTACGCAAGAAAATTAAAAATTACTATGCCGCTTTCCCGGAGCTATTTTAAAACCCTAATGAGTCACTAATTTAGTTTTTTGCTTTCCCCTGATTTTTTCCCCCAAGTTAACCCTTTGCACTCGATGGTGCCTCTTGGGCACCATTCAAGACGGCGCCTCATTTTGACGTTTTACTTATTTTTCAATTTTGATTATTGAAAATACCTACAGAATGGTAAAAAGACGGAGAAATTCAATTTGAAACACACACAAATTTGGAGCAATAAACAAACCCTTATATAAACCCTCGTTTTCAATACTTTAAATACAGTTTTAGCAGTTTGTAATGAAAAATGAAATAAAGAGGCAGTCACTCAATCGGTAAAATGCGAAGATTTCGGTTTTTTTTCATTTGAATTTGAAGAATGTGAGCTCAGTTCTTGCAAAAATAAGTTATTTTTTATCAATTATTTATATTAATTGTAATTATATAATAAAAAGTAATTAAAATAAAATTAGAATTCGTTTACCTAAGTGGAAATTGATTTAAATTTTTTTAATATTATTTGATTCTAATAATACAGCTTGGCAAATAAAATCTTTCTACAATTCTTCTAAATAAAATAAATGTGTAAAATTAGGTTACGTTGAAAATACCACAAAAAAATCAAGGTCCTCAAAGCTCTGGATTCTTTAAACAACTTCCTATTCATGGTTATTGATAATCCAAGCCTGCCCATAAATAACCAGAGCTTCACGGCTTATAAAGTTTAATCCAGATTAAAAACGATTGCAACGGCAAACGGTTCTTAACTTCCTAATTCAGAAAACATCTGTAAACTCTCAAAAACGTTTGGCGGAAAAAATGACATCAGTTGCGTCATTTATAAAATCACTTTATCTTTTATGAAGAAAAAAATATAGTGACTGCTAATTTTTTTAAAAAGTCATTTTCAGCTCACAGCCATTAGCAGCCATTTCCAATTTGCAGATAGACTGGGTCATTTTCTTAAACATACAATGAAAAATTACTTCATTTATTAAATAACCTTTAAATTAACATAGGGCGAATTGTCTAATATCCATTTGAATCCTAAGTTTACTGAAGAAAGGCGAGAGTCCTTTATTAACCCTTTATGAGCAGAAAAGTAATTTCGCCTAATACAAGGCCTAGTCTATTGGTTCAAAAAATAAATGTATTTAATAGTTATAAGTTGAATTTCATCGAAAAATTGATATAAATCTTCTTACTACTGTATAGATATTTTTAACTGTAAAAATTAAGAAAATAAATAACGAAAATATAATAATAATAATAATAATAATAGCAATAAAATTAAAATCTGCTATCTCAAACTTCATGTTATCATGCGAGCACAATATTATTTTTAAGGCATTGTTTGTCAATTAATTTAAGTCATTAGACGAGCTTTTCAATTAATTAAAGTAATTGGGTTTAAAACTATCACGTGACTATCAGAGTGCGCGTATGTAGATATAGTGGATATTCGTGGCAAGTTGTAGCTTTTTGTTGGTGATAAGTCACCAAATGTGACACCCGTCTTCACGGTTTTTTAATAACCCTAAAAGTAAAAAATGGATTCCTTAAAATTCAATACAGTGTTCTCACATGATCAGAACAGTTTAACAACAACAATGTAACTACGTTGCCATTGACTTAACTTTTGAATTACAAATTAAATTTCTATTTTTAAATGATTTTGTTCGCAATAAATCACCACATGTGACAACCTTTATGCATTATTTTCTAATAACCTTAAAAGTATGCCTCAAAAGTGAGTTTAGTTGCAAAAATCAGTTGTTTGTTCCCTCCCCAAAATGTGCCTTCAATGCCATCATTCCCTGTCGTATATGTTAAAGTAAAAATGAAATATTACAAATTGAAACAAATCTAGGCAATAATATTGCTATTGAATAACTCAGCAACTATTGTAAAATAAGCAACATTAAAGTAAAAATATTATTCAAAAAAATAATAGACTAATCTAAGCTTGTAACAAAGTTTATATTATTGAAAAACTTTTAAGATTTTAGCAAATGCCAATAATTTATATTAGTTGGGGGCAAAAATGAAAGTTATAACTGCAGTTTAAAAATATTTCCAGTATTTTTCTTTCCTATGAATGCAAGTAATATTTTATAGCAGAAAATATTAAAATTCAAATTTTTATTTTTCATTTATAATGAAGGAAAAAATCGTCCGCTTTTTTTAATATATTTATTCTGATTTTATTTGTTACGTATTTAAATATTTCATTAATATCTATTAATTACAGTAGGAGGAAATTTAAGTATTTTTTAAGCTGTATATATTTTTCGGCACTATTTTATTTATTACCAGCCGCCTTTGGCGACCAGTAGGTTCGCCAGCATCAATGCCGGCTAAAAGTTTCAACTTTTTTATGAAATTTGGTCTCATAATAGTTTTTTTCAACAAAATATTTTTAGGTTTCAAATTTCGATAGTCATACATTTCATTTATACTATTGTGTAGGCCTTAAGCACTCCTGATCTTTGAAGTCCGCATCTCTCTCTGATTTCCTATCAGTGCACGTAAAATTCAGTTTTAAATTAAAATGGAAATGAAGAAACTTAATTAATATAAAGACCTCTTTACCCAATCTAAGCATCTCTTTAAATAAAACTGAGAACTGAAAGCAGAGTAGTTCGACATTGAAGTTTTATGTTCACTGCAGAAATTAAAATATTATAAATTTTCATATTTATGATATCGCAAAGAATTATTCTGCAAAAATTTCCCATATTCAATAAATAATTCAATTTTTAAGTTTGTTTTTAGATACATATAAATTCTCTCGACAACAATATTTTTTGGGGGGTTATAAATATGCTTCCAAAAATTATGAATTTTAGATTTATAGATTTATATTCTGTAAAATATAAAAAATATTTTACAGAATATAAATCTATAAGACCCTTTGGTCTTATAGATTTATATTCTGTAAAATATTTTTTATGTTAATTTTTTTATTTTGTCAATGTTATGACACCACCTTAATGAAAAATAATTTGATCATTAACTATCATTTAATCAGTTAAAAGCGCCACGGGCTCGTGCAAATTAAATTCATTTCATTGTCTCATCGAATGAGTCACTTTAGTATTGCAAACCATCAAAAAAACTGTGTCTCGCATTGATTGTTTACAAAAATATCGCATTTCCTATTTATTTCCTTTCATATAATCACATGCTCAAAATTATATATTTTTATTTTATACGAAATTAATAGTTGAAATAAATATGATTAAATTAAATTTTTAAAAATTGATTAAAAATAGAAATTTAATTTATGAGTCAAAACATCAGTGTCATTAAAAAAATAATTTTTTCAGTTTTAATTTGATGCAAACATCAATTTTGTACTGTAATATTTTCGGAAGTTATAGCGAAAAAAACGTCAAAATTTCGCTTAATTTTTAATTAATTAAAAATTTAATAAAAGGGCTCCGAGATACACATTCTCGGCCACCAAGGTATACATATACCAAATTTGGTAGCTGTAGGTCGAATAATCTGGCCTGTAGAGCGCCAGCACGCACACACACATTGAGCTTTATTATAAGTATAGATAATCAATTTCGAAAAACCTATAACGAGAATATCGTTTGTCGTTTTGAAACTAATTTTCCGTTCAGTTTTTGTTGCCACTCCTAATAAGTTTTGTATCTCATGTTTCTTTTGCCTCTTATTGTAACTTGGAATCTGGCAACCCGCTTTTAATTTTAATAGAACATGTTTCTTTTTTAAGTGTGTGTGTGTGTGTGTGTGTGTGTGTGTGTGTGTGTGTGTGTGTG
>JAOUZG010034654.1:140151-150966 GCA_026289955.1 Argiope argentata
TGTGTGTGTGTGTGTGTGTGTGTGTGTGTGTGTGTGTGTGTGTGTGTATAGCGCTAATTCATCTGTGATGTACGAATCATTTAATCAATAAAGTCTGCTTCACCTGTAAATACGCTCATCAGACATTCTCTGTCCTGCATTCTTTAAAATCAATTAATACGAAAACAAAAATAGAGTTACGAGTCACAATAGTTATCGCACTCTTGTAAGATCCAATTCACAGAGAAATGTTTATTCTTTAACAATTTTTTGTATATTTTATAATTGCACTTTTATACCTGTTACAAAAAATTTTTTACCGTTTTTTTAACAGGATTCCTACAAATTGTGTTTCTCGAAAAATCTGTAAATGTTATATAAGTATTAGAACATAATTCTAAAATCAAATTGAATTATAATTTTCAAAATCTGTAAATGTTATGTAAATATTATAACTTCATTTTAAAATCAGATTGAATTATACACACTCGATTTTACCACACATGAAATAGCTTCCAGAATGTACCAATAACAGCAACCTTGAGATTAAAGTAGAGGCTACTGATTATTTGTTACTTTCAATTACCCCAGTGTAAATAATGATAAGGCTACGTTACCTAGAATAACATAGTTTTATTATCTTTCACAAATTGATGTTTCAAAGAAATCTAATTTCTTAAAATAAACTAAAAGCACGTTGTCAGTATTGCATACGAAGCAATAAAATTTCCAATAATTCGTCGTTAAATATTTCCAAAACCGCTATTATTAAAGCAAATTTTAACCAGAAAATTAATATGTAAGGATTAAATTATTTTCTGACAAATACTTTCATGTTTGCTGTTTAGCAGTTTTATAATTATCAGTAATGTTTCGTGTTAGTGATTATATAAAGGATTAAGTTGTTATCTGTTGGAAACGTTATAAATTGTTTCAAGTTTATTTTATGATGCAAAAATTTTCCAAAATACTTTACAGAGTAGGATGTTAAATCTACACATTTATTAAGGCCTATACTGGAAAGTTTCAGGGAAATCATTTGCTGATTGAAATATCATATTCGCATGTATAAGATAATAATTTAGGACAGAGTATTGCTTGTATTCATAAAACAATAGAGACAGTCATTCCTTTAAAAATGAAATTTAATTTAAAATCCCATCAACAATTCAAATAATAAAAACTAGTACAAATTTTATCCATCAGCTTAATATTTTTTTGCCTATATTTCAAAATAAACAGAATTGTTTGAAATATAGGCAAAAAAATATTAAGCCTAGCCGCGCTAGAGGGGGGGGGCAAACTGAATTCTTTACTTATTTGGCGGAGGAGAAATGAAGATTTTTGGCGAGAAAGTTTTTATTTAATTACTAAACAATTAAGGAATTGATATTCAAAAAAACTGTATGAACATCAAATGTCATCCACTGTAAGCTTTAAAAAATTTACTTGAACTTGATTGGATGGATAAAAAGTATTTTATGAATAATTAAAAATTTGAAGATATATAAATATAATATAGGGAAAGTGTGGGTTAATAGTAGGAATTGCAAAAAACCAATGCGAAAGAATAAATATCAAAACGCAAACTCCGTTTTCTTTATATCACAAAGCATAAAATGTGTCATAATACATTATTACAAGCAAAAATCGGAAAAGAAAGGGAGACATCATTGTAACATGCTTTCTTTGGTACATCACGCTGCCTTCTTACAGAAACCCACCTTCCTTATATGTTCTAAAGTCGCAGGGGAGGAGAGTAAGAGAACTGAAAGGACGATAATAGATTGTTCTAGTACTAATCCAGTAATACTGTTCCAGAAAACTAAACATCCACTAACTTCTATTCATTTTGCTGTGCGAGATGTGTAGATGGAAACGAGTGAAGTAACACGTTTGGATATTAGATAACCTTCTAAGATACGACATAAATGTTTATCTTAAGAATTGAATAATAGTCTTTGAAACTTCAAAAATAACCCTTCGTAAGCTTGCATGAAAAAATGAATCTAGAAATTAAGCAATTCTATTGATTTGGTGTGTCGCATCCTTCAGTGTCCACTCTTTCTAGTAATGATTTCTTATAGAAGATCACAGAAAAGTTGCATGTTTACGAAAAATAACTGAAGTCAGAATTTATCGGAAAATGTATAATTTAAATAGATATATCCTTTCTTATAGATATCGTTTGCAATCTTTTATTAAACTTTTTATGACTTAGATAAACAGCTGACAACGCTCAATATTTCATTTCATATTATCAGTAGAAGAATACATTTTTTTACTGTTAAAAGTATTTTAACTTTGCAATTTTTCCAAAATTGTGTTAGTTAATTAGTGATTTTGATTCAGAAAAAATACACGACTTGTTTTACATGGCCAATTTCTACTGTAAAATTAGTTGAAATATTGCAAAAATCTTTTAAAGACATCTCTTTATTAGAAACAACACTAGTTAAGAAATATAAAATATTTAAGGAAGAATCCATTTTATGTGAATTAACCTCTAGTAGAGCCTCAACTTCGTCAAATCAGCAACATGTCGATCATATCGGGGAATTAGAAATCATGATCAGGCTATTATAAATAGTTGTTTAATAGCTGCAGACATTTCCGAACAAATTCCATTTTAAAAACTACTTGAATCGTGACGAGATATCTCGTGAGCTTTATTCAATTCCTCCTATTAGTTCATACTCTTCTTATGTATATCTTGTTCAGATTTTCAATCGTTAATAAAAAAAATTTATTCATCCACTCGAGTTGAAATATCTTTTCTTTAAACTTGTAGTGGATGACACTCGATGTTAAAAATGTTCTTTCAAATATTAATTCGTTCATTAAATTCAATTTTAATACTTTAAATATAGTTTTAGCAGTTTGTAATGAAAATTGAAATCGACAGGCAGTTGAACTCAATCGGTAAAATGCGAGGATTTCAGTATTTTTCACGCGATGGTGAAGAATGTGAATTCAATTCTTGAGAAAATCGATCTTTTTTTTATCAATTATTTATATTAATTGTAATTATTTTATAAAAAGTAACTGAAATATAGTTGTTTTTTGTTGATCTAAGTAGGAATTGATTTTAAAAAAATGTTTCTATTACTTATATCTAGAATTAATCGCCTTCACCAGGTGTCATTACCATTCAAGCACACCTTTATTTTTTACGTTATTTTCAAATGCAAACATATTTTCAGTGATTTCAACTCCATTTTAGAGATACAATTCTACAAAATTAATTTAAAAATAATTTCCAACGTCTTTTTTGCATATTTTAACTTTCATTTTCATTTAGTAATTTATATTTTATACAAGAGCCATTTAAAGTGAGTCCGAAATTATTTACCTTTAAACCGTGTCTTTTAAAATCGTTGCGATTTCTTTTAACAATTTTTTAATCTCATATTTCAGTATTTTAAATTTTTTTGTGTACCCGTTTAATTTATCATATACTTGTTCAATGATTGTCTTTCCTTTTTTGTGTACAAAATATACAAAAAGATAATATTTGCAATTATCAAAAAAGAGCTCATGATTTGACAATTCTAAGAGACAAAAACCTTTTAGAAGAACGCTCTAACTCAAAAGAGAGATAAGGGTTGAATTAATCAGTACATGATTTTATATAACGAATTTCTAGATTCCTATTAAACTGTGAACAAAATTATTCAGGAATCTGTCAGTCTGGTCTTTGCATTAGAAATTAACAATACAATAACCAGATATGATGAGCTAGATAGATGAAGTTTGGTACATAGATTTATACACATAAAATGTTTATATGTATCAAATTTTGAAATATATCAAAGAGTTTATCATCTCTTAATCTGTACTTCCGCAAACATATGAACATGATAAAAAGAAATTATCTCGATAAAAATAATAAATTAAATTTATAAACTTAGTTTACTTGTATTAACGTCCTGTTGTGAAGCAACACTAGCGCTATTTTAGAGCCTCGTAATTTTGAATGGCGATCAGATGACAAGGACGGCACCTGAGCTGGCAATCCCTTCTCCACACTACACCACACTAGCGGGAGGACGGTTCGCCCCGACAGATTTAACGTGCAACAGATTCCCTTACAGGGTGCTCTTTCGGTGGAATCGGGTCTCGAATCTGAAACCTTACGAGCCGAGTTGGATTTAGTTATATTGACGTCCCGTTGTAAAGCAACAGTAGAGCTTTTTTGGGACGGACCTCATAATTTGGAACCAAAATCAGAGGACGAGGACGACACCTGGGCTGGCACTCCATACCACTGTCCACACTATACCATGCTAGAGGGAGTACATTTGGCCATGACAGATTTAACGTCTGAACCCCTTACGCGAAAGTTCTTCGGTGGAGTTGGGGCTCAAACGTGAAACCCTACGATTCACGATCCGTGACCCTACCATCAGGGCAATGCGGCCAAAAAATAAATTTACAGATTAATTCATGAAATATAAAATAAATATAAATAAATTTTATAAAATATAAGTAAAATTTACTCATAAAAATGAAATAAATTTAAAAGAATGCATTTTTTTAAAATCAAATTTTCAACTAAATCTGTTAATGTTTCGATCATCGCTAGTCTTGGCTTTTGCTAGTATATAAACGTTGCTATTCAAAAACATAATGAGAATTTTAACATGATCCTTTTAATAAAATTATAGTTTTGTGTCAAATTTTGGGTTTGAATGGGTCAGCAAAATTTTTTTTTCAAAAAGCATATTCAGTTTTCTATATTTCGCTATGAAATACAAAACGTTGATAGATGGAATTCTGAAAATAAAAATCTGAGCCTTTCTCAAGACGCTTTGCTGTAAAAGAGGAAATGGAATCTTAATTTAAGAGCCAGTCGACGTCCTAGCATAGGGGGGGGGGGGTATCTTCACTGTGATCGGTACGTTATAGGTTCGAGTCCCGATTCGGACATGTTTGTTCTTTATCTGTTCTATCTGTGATATGGTTGATTGTGCCCATCTGTAAAAATGGGCTGTGCAATCGAATGCGATGTGTGAGTAGCTGTTCTGTATGGGATGTCTTTGTGTCATATGTTATCTTCTTCTGTAAGCCCCGTGTGATACACGCAGATTTCTAAATGCTCAATAAAAAAAATTAAGGCTCCAGCGAGGATATCACAGATTTTGGTTGTACATTTGGAATAAACTCGGGACAATTCATTTGCTTCTGATCTAAAATAAATGTGTCATGTTTATTATAGCGAGAAATAAAATTATAAAACTCGTAAAATTTAGATATTTTTATTTTTTAAGGGAATTGTTGATATTTTTTTTTGAAAGTGCGACATATATATGAAGTTAATATTCAAAGATAAATCGTAGTTATAAATAAGAAATACTCACTTTTTTTTGCAAAAAAATCTTAGATTATTTTCAAGAAATCTAAAAGCAGTTAAAAAATGAAAAAAGTCACAAAAAATTATGATTAAAATTTAACTTATAATGTTTTTATTTATTAAAAAAATTAATTTATATTTTGCAAATTGTCTGTCCATATGCACTTATTAATCTTTGTAATTAGGAAACCGGTTATAGCGTGTGATCTTTAGCACAATGAAATTCTTTAAACTTTTAGATAACTTATTAAAAGAAAATATATTTCTTTCTCGGCATGTTTCTATCAAATTTCACCCGATAAGAGCGTTGCCTTTTGTGATTGCAATCAAGATTTTATCAAAGTTTTATGTGGTAAGAAAATTTAGACTTGGAAAATTCTGAAAAAAGAATAAAGAGGAATTTTCTCGAAACTTGTTAGTCATTGGACGTTTACGTTTTGCTGTAGAAACTTCGAGAATCAATATAATCTTGCAGGTTAAACAAATACTTTAAAACAGATCCGTTGCCTTCGATTAGTCATTAACTGATATTGCACAGTTTTTCAGGCCAAAATTGAAAACAAGCAGTGCCAATCACAAGGGTTACAAAGAGATCGAAATTTTCTCTTAGGTTGTATAATAAAGGTTATCACTCCCCCTCTAAAATTTGTGAACCTTGGAAAGGGCAACAAAGGGTTTGCATGAGATTGGCATAAATTAATTGAGAAATATTAAATTTTGGAATGAATTTGGCAATTTTACTATCTCGCATATTAAGCATAAATAGCGTATTGTAAAAAAATTCGAACTCCAGATTTCAACGAATTCGGAATGAAAATATGTCAAAATGAGCGATGGCATTTCAACTGTTATTATGTTAATTGGTATTTTTTAATTAAAGAATTAATGATCTCTTACAACTAACTAGAACGAAAGAGACGAAACTGTTATACAACTTTATTAGCGACAACTGTAACTTTTATAATCGAAGATGTTAAATGTTTTTATTAATATATTAGCTATATTATGAAATTTTATTATAAAAATGAATCGAACAATTGTTCATTTCCTGAACAGCAGGTTCACATTAAATCATCTAGAACCTTTAGGCACTATAACCTCATTTCCCAACATTTTACTTCAAATTCCCAAATTCGATTTTTTTTTAAATTTCACTTTTACATTAACCCCTTAACCGGTTTGCCCGTGCGTCGTACGTGCATATAGTTAACCAATTTTGATAGTTGTAAACAAAAAATAAATCATTCATAACAATTATAATTCAATAGTAAAATGACTTCGAATACGTAGATAAGCCAAGTATTCCATGGATTTCCATTTGAAACAAAATAAGACAATATTCCCAAAAAAAGAAGGTGTCATCTTATTAGATAGTAAGGAAAATAAACCGGTTAAGGGATTAACAATTTTAAGCAGAAAAAAATTATAAGTAAAACTATTTATGCTGATCATTTTTAAGAAAAGAAACGAATAATTAAAATAATTAATACGAAACAAAAAAATTTAATTTAAATGCCATTTTAAACAAAAAGTTAAAAAAAAATATCCAATCGAAACACTGTTTAACTATATGATCAAAAATATTTTTAAAATATGAAGAAAAATGTTTTTATCGATAATTGTAAAATGATGCAATATAAAAGTTACAAATGGTAAATTAATTAAGAGGATTATAATAACTTTCCAAAATTATTGAAACTATATTTAATTTTAATTTTAATAAATTCAACAGAACGAACCTTGTTCTTTAAACGAAAATACAAAATAAAATAATGTTTAAAGTTCCACAAAATATACTTAGAATCTCGGGATCCCACTATTGGGGTATTTTTACTAGTTTATTTTGAATATTTAATAATCCATTCTCGATGAATAAGCAAATGATCAAAAAAATTTCTTACACGAATTTATTCAATTTCTCTTTAATAATCCTTATACCTCATACAATTGAAATTACTCTATATTTATTTATAATCACTATTTCAGATAAAGTTTTTCTACAATTTTATTAAAAATCAACACTTAAATCTGCATGCAGAATAATTTTTGTATTTTTTAAGAACGTCAAATTTCTTAACCCCTTAACCGGTTTGCCCGTACACAGTACGTGCATCAATTTATAGAATTTTGATAGTTGTAAACAAAAAATAAATCATTCATAACAATTATAATTCAATATTAAAATGACTTCGAATACGTAGATATTCCCATCCCATGCATCCCATTCCCAGCCAAGTATCCCATGGACTTCCATTTGAATCAAAATAAGAAAATATTCCCAAAATAGAGCATGTCATCTTATTATAGTACAGAAAATAGACCAGTTAAGGGGTTAAAGCCGAAACCATTATTATATCTTTATTTAAGATCAAAGCAAACCGATCCGAAATTATTGTACATTTTTATTAAAGATAATCTTATTTCTTGAAACTAAAATCATAATATTTTTAACGATCAATATATTTATCAAATATAAAATCATTATACTTCGTTCAAGATTATACATAAGATATTTCATAAAGTCGGAATAATTATTTGTCTTTATTAAAGATCATCATATTTCTTGAAGCCAAAATCATTATAACTTTATTTTGATTAATATTTTTAAACCCAAAATCTTATGTTTTTGTTTAAAACCACATTTATTAAAACCAGAATTTTTATATACCTTCATATATGATCACATTTCTTAAAACTGAAATCATCATATAGCTTTATTTATGATTACATTTCTTAAAATTAAAATCATTATATAGCTTTATTTATGATTACATTTCTTAAAATTGAAATCGTTGTATAGCTTTTTTTATGATTACATTACTTAAAATTGAAATCATTATATAGTGCTATTTATGATCATATTTCTTAAAATTGAAATCATTATATGGATTTTATTTCAGAAGACAATTCTTAATATCGAAATCCTTATATATCTTTATTTAAGATCACATTTCTGAAATCCAAAATCATTATATAACTTTATTTAAGATCACATTTCTTAACCCTTTGCACTCCGATGGCGCCTCTGACTCACCATTCAAGACTGTGCATCATTTTGACGTTTTATTTATTCATTTTTCAAATTTAATCGTTAAAAACGCCTACACAATGTTTAAGAGATGTAGATTCATTTTTCAAAGAAATTCGACTTGAAAGCATTGTGTATATTTATTTTCCATAGCAATAAACAAATCTTTGTATTAAGTGAATAATTTTGCATCTCATTATTTTTCGGAGTCACCGTATTTCCTGAAGTCGAAATTATTATAAATTTTTTATTAGAGATCATCATATTTTTTTAACTAACATCATATTATTAATGGTCATCATATGTATCAAATCCAAAATCATTATACTTTTTTCAAGATCGCATTAAAAATCTTTCATAAAGTCAGAATTGTTGCATATATTTATTAAAGATCATATTTTTTGAAGCCGAAATAATTATATATTTTTATTAGAGATCATCATATTTCTTGAAACAGAAAAAATCCTTATACCTTTATTTTCAATAATATTTTTTAAAGCCAAATCATTATATAACTTTATTTAAGATCACCTTTCTTAAAACCGAAATCATTATATAACCTTATTTGAGATCATATTTCTTAAAACCGAAAGCATTAAATAACTTTATTTGTGATCAACTATCATAAAACCGAAATCATTACTTAACTTTATTAAGATGAAATTTCTTAAAACCGAAATCATTATATAACTTTATGATCATCATATTGAAGCAAAAATCAAAAAATATTTTATTTAGATCATATTTAAAATATTTCTTAAAGTCGAAATCAATATGTACTTTAGATCATACTTGGATCATATAAAAAAAATGCTTTAAGCCGAAATCATTATACATCGTTATAAAACATCTTTACATTTCTTACGGTAAAAATTATTTTCTATATAATTCCCAAATAATATTCGTAGTAAAAATAAAATTTAAAAAATCTTACCTTTTATATAAAATTCAGTATTAATTTCCTTTTCACTGTTTATTAATATATTCTAAAACGTAAAAAAAAAGTTCAAATCCATTTTAAGATAAATATACTTCTAGTCCACATCTTTAAGAAAGGCGATTCAAAACGAGTGCTCCCTTAAAACATTAAACTTCCAACTTGACGAAAACATGCAAACGATTTTTTTCCCTCACAGAACAGGATGAAGTCAGATATATTCCTTGCCACAAAAAATAATTGATGAACGGCTCTCTCCAACTCTTTTAATTCGGCTATAAAAAGGATGATAGTTCGCCTAACCTTGACTGTAACGCCTGCTAATAATGCACTATCGCCAAAAGGGAAATGGCTATTCGCTCTGCCCAATCCATCGGCTTTTCGGCAATTGGATGATTCGGAGTGGACAGAGGCAGCAAAGAGACGCTTTGTTGAGCAACAAAGTGTAATCAATTGTGTATCGACTGATAGATTAGATGCGGATCGATGACAGATTGGCTGAAACGACTACATTTTTGATCGCCGTTTTTCTTTTTTGGATAAGAAAAAGACGACCTCGAACTTTCAAAATCTGTTAACAAACAAATGGTTGGGAGTTTTCGTCGCCCTTTTTCACTCCCTCCCCCCTACATTAAACACGAAACCTTTGTGTTTAACAGTTATGTAACAGCCAATGGAGTAAGCGGCCAAGATGGCGACTGGTGTGTGTTGAACAAGAGTGTGGGTTCAAATAGATAGACGAAAGGTTGGAGGTTCAAATTCTGAAAGAAAAAGTGTTGAGACTATTGACGGACGTGCACTTTTTTTAAAGTTGCTCAAAACTAAAAATAAACTGTTCGTCACGTTTACAGGGTGAATGTCCCAAACTTTGCCACAACATTCAGTGAAATATCGTGTTACAACACACAGAAAGTTCCTAATCAATGGACTATGAGGTAATACATTTCGAAGAACTTTTAAAAATTTGATGAAAAGCCACAACTTTCGATTTTATATTATCCATGCGAGGTACAATGGTATCTTTATTTCTAATCAGACCCCTCCAATAATAAGTTTTAAAAAAGCGATTTGGATTATGAAAAGAAACAAGTAATATTTAAAAAAACAATTTTTTAAAATCAATTCCTACTTTGAGTTTTAGGAAAAATTTAAGAAGTTAAGGAAAATGTTATTTTAGTTGCTTTTTATTAAATAATTACAATTGTTGTTCCCGTGCTCACCTTTGCAATGGAAGGAGAGGTGCAGTAGCTTCTGAAGGTTTGAAGCCCTGAGCACCCGAATAACGATCCCCTTTGACTCAGTTCCCTCAGTGATATAACTCTCGAGATGAAAACCTTTGTGACCAGATTCGAACTCGCAGCACAAGGGATGCGATTCCAACGCTCTACCTATCAAGCTATCCCGACGCGACAATGACAACTGCTATAAAGGCGAGAAAATTAGTTTTTAATTAATAAATAGAATATTAATGGATTGGATGAATATGAAGTGCTTCATTAATGATTGGAAATTTAAACT
>JAOUZG010034654.1:151366-164978 GCA_026289955.1 Argiope argentata
ATATATACTTCGCGCCAGCCGAGTTGATTTGGCGAGAGGAATATTCTTGTAGCCCACAGAGAATTCCCGGTGCGCCACGTTGCTTCGCGTCTAAGGGACAGGTTGCCGCAGTCTGCAGTTTTTTCCCTCTCGGAAGAGAAGCGACTCGCTGAACTAGCGGATTACTTTTCCCGCTTGTTATTAGTGAGCTGTGTTTACGTTTGTTGTAAACGTTGTATTACTGAGCTCGCTGTGATTAACTGTTTACTGTGCTATATGCTATACAAGGGACGGGTTGCCGTAGTTTCGGCAGTGAGTTTCCTCTCGGAAGAGAAGCAACTATACTAGCGGATTTCTTTTCTTGCTTGTTATTAGTGAGCTGTGTTAACGTTGTATTATTGAGATCGCTGCGATTTACTGTTAACTCTGCTATATGATAGCTGTTTTGCAGTTTGTTTTTATGGTGCGTAAAGCTTGTAATTACGCTGTAAGTGACTGTTGACTGCTGGATTGTGTTTATCTGAAGTTTTACTTTATCAAGTCATCCTGTAAATACCTGTAAATAAATTTGTTTGTGCTGTCCTCAAGTAAAGTCCATTCAATCCAAACCCGCTACGCTAAAAATGTAACAATATAATTAGGGAGAATATGAGCTAATAGTAAGCATTGGAAAATAAATCGCTAATTTTTGTGAGCAGTTTGAGCGTGGTGCAACCTAAATAATAGATTATGGTTCAGACTTAGAATTATATTTGTACAAGTTTAAACAAATAATACGTTCTCAATATAAATTTTCATATTTTCTGCCATAAACATAGATTATGAGATTAAAGTGTTTATTTTCTCAAATATGTAGTACAGATTTTGATTAATTGAACTCGAGATTTTGGAGAATCATCACGTTTAAAAATTCTCTAAGTTCGTAAAACACTTTTTTGGAAATTGTCTGTTTGTTTGTGATAAACATTAAAAGGCTTAGAGCTAGAAGGTTCAAATTAGGCACATAGTCTTTACTTCAGTTTTCTATCGAATTTTGAGTAAAATCGCGGGAGAGGAAATTCGTCTGTTCGCCGGTTCGAATATAAATTAACACGATAGCTTTAAAAAGAAGAGATAGACGGATAAGATTCGATAGACAAATTTAACATCCCTAGCGTAGACACCTTTTAAATGTTGAGCCAAATCCAACAACAGGGTGAATATCTGTCGGTCTGCACTTTCAGATTCATATAAACGAGACAGTTCAAAAAGGTAGTGATTTAAATATATCAAATTCAGTATGGATTTTGCAACTACAAGTGCAGTTTTGTCCCAAATCCGTCAAACCTTTGTTGCATACATAAATCTTTGTTGAATTGTTGTTTGTCAAATCTTTGTTGACTTATACATAAATCTATTTTGCATTTTCGTACCTTCACCCAAAGTCAGACTCAAGCCTATCTACAGGAATTCGTACGTGTATATCTTAGCACCATAAACTGAGTAACGCAAAGAATTAGATGGATGAAATTTGGCAAGTTATTTAATTACTAAAATTGCAGGGGCAAGTAAAAATTTCAGCTAAGTCAATACAGATCCAAATGTATCAAACTTCGTAAATAACAATCACTAAGTTAAATTTTACACCATTGATAATCATCTACACCATTTCATTTATTAAATTTAATTACGGAAGAAGTATCACTGCAAAAATCCTTTCAGCACTTTCAAAGACTTAATTCAAATTACTCTATTTACAGAACAGCATAGCTATAGTGAAAAACTAATCAAGTTCATTTTTATTCCGTTTATTTGCTATTAAATATTCTGCAATAATGATTAACTTCAAATTTAAGATAAAGTTTAGTTTAAGTTACCTTAATATAAAGTTAAAATACATTTTTAAAAACTTGTAATGGACAACAAGTTTGACTCTTAATGTTAATGTTTACAAGATTAACTTGATTTTAATGGACTACAAGTTTAACTCTTGATGTTAATACTGATTTTTTAAATATTAATTCATTAAATAAATTTAATTAATTGTTAATACTAGAATTTTAGCAGTTTGTAATGAAAATTGAAATCGACAGGCAGTAGCTCAGTCGGTAAAATGCGAGGATTTCAGTATTTTTAGAGTGAAGGTGAAGAATGCGAGTTCAATTCTCGCGAAAAATCAATCTTATTTTTTGATAAATTATTTATATTAAATGTAATCATTTAATAAAAAGTAACTAGAATAAAACATTTCTTCGTTGACTAAGTAGTAACTGAGTTTAAAAAAATTATTTTACTAGTTTATATGTTATGTTATGCAAAAATCATTCCTATAAAAGTTATAGCTCGCGCTTCATTTGTTTCAACTCAAATAGGAGAATTTCTAGGGAAATAACTCATTGTATCTGCTGCCATCTGTTGACCCGTTTTGAAAGGTCAATTTTTTTCCACATTTAAATTTAATTAAAATTGATTAAAATACAGTATAAGTTCAAAAAAGTTTTTAAAAATGAATGTTTCGTCCATTGTTTTAGTTTTTGCAACAGTAAAGAAAAATAAATCTTAAAACAACTTATATAAAATTAATGAATTCACGCAAAGTTTTTAAGCATTTAATATTCTTCTGCCCCTCCACCCCAAAAAATATTTTAATTTCTAATTCAAATATATTTATTCATCAAAGTATATACACAAAGTAACAAAGACATTTATTTGTAATATATCTTTGTATAAAATATTTGAAATAAAGTGTAACACATGAATCAGGATTTAATTTTCTTAACGAAATTAGAGTTAAATTTTAAACTAATAGGACACATTAGCTTTATGCCAACATTCATTAAGGTTTATGCTAATATGTACTTTAAATCTGTGAATCGTTCTACTAACCTCTGTCCCCCCCCCTTAAAATGTTGGTATAGTATGAGAAAAAAGAGAATCTGACAATGAAATATTTTTCCAACTTCACTTGAACAGTTTTCGATTATAAATGTTAAGACTTTAACAAAAAGGCCTGATATTTTATCTAAGCTTTAAATTTCCTTATGTTGTATTCAAAAATCATTTGAACCAGTGGGAAATGGGTATGGGACCGAAGTCGCAACGTTAGCCGCGTAACTTAACCACTTGACAAAAGTGATCACTCGTATCCGGAGGCTGTTATTTGGCTTATGAAGCTATCATTACAAACCTTAATCTTATTCAATAATAAAATATTATACAGCTTGTTTAATACCTCTTTATTTTCTCCTTTACGAAATATGTGAAAAAAAGTATTGAAATTAACAAAAAAATTCAAAAACAAGATATTTATCGAATCTCTGCGTTGTACACCTTCTTGTGACCAGAATATACGTCTTTGGAGAATTATGTCTGTCTACTATACTTTCTTTTTCGTCTGTGAACGTGATAATTGCAGAATGCATTGAATCAAAACTATTGAAATTTGGTATATTGTCTTTATATCTTTTTTATAGATTTCTATCCAATTTTGAGTAAAATCCATTCAAAGAAAGTTAATCTGTTCTATCCAAGCGAGTATAATTCTAAAAGGTAAGTAATAATAATAAATTTTACACAATCTAAATAAAAAAAAATCTTAATATTTATAAAATTTCTATAAATTTCGTACACAGTTTTAGCATCTAAAGTATAGGCCCATATTATATTTTGATTCTAAATCCTCCAAAGAGGGATCAGCTGAAATTCTACACATTTGCATGCATGAAAACATGATAATTAAAAAAATAAATAAAAGGGTTTAAATAATAGAAATTTAGTTTGTGAATTCCTTTATTAACATTCAATATGCATTATACAACTTTAACCAATTGGGGGAGGAGGTGTGTAGAATGAGTAAGTCATACCAGACTCTCCGACCCGCTCGTAGACACACGGAACAAACCATAAAACTGAATGACCGGACTGCCGCAACATCAATACTGGGGAGAACTGAGGGTGAGTCCTAAGATCCATCACCGGCCACGGTACAACCTTCCCCGTAGGAAGTACGTCTCGTCATTGAAGGGAGGAACCTAATACCCACCTATTAGTGTACTCTCCAGGGTAGCGAGGCACAACCACCATGCCGGAAGCATCTCATTCTCATTTCAAGGTACCCGACGGGTGGGGCGTAAAATGGGTATTCGACTCTCTTCGTTATACTACTAAGCGCAAAACGTTTATGTAACGTATGTTGCATTAAAAATACTAATTGAAATTTTAATATAAGAAATAAATTTACAATACTATAAAAATTTGGTGGAAATAATTCAAAATATTAAATTTAAAAAATATATCAAAAGTTCCTAATAATTATTCGGCTAGAGTGACATTCAACCAACATCTCCTAAAGTACTTTAAGAGGTGTTGATTCAACTGCAATGCTTTCACCAACGTTATCGGCAGACATCGCGAGATGCGCAGAACGGTTGAAAATTGAACAGAATCGGTTTGTTTGTTACGTGACCCATGAATTGACCCCCCCCTGCTGCACCCCCCCCCCAGAATTTTACAGGAAAAAAATCGACGAATTAAAAAAAACATATTTTACCCTTAAACGTTAGAGGCAGACGGCTTTCTCGAACACAGGTATCACGTCTTCCTCATGTTTTGGGAGTCCAGGGTTATAGTTCTAGCTAGGGCATGGTTGTTCTTCTGTGTTCTATCTGTGAGGTGTGTGAATGCGCCCCCCCTGTAAAAAGGGTCTGTGCAAGCGAACGTATAACAGAGTCAAGTCGGTCCTCTACCTACTTCTAGGTGCTCTGGTCCTCGTGGCTAACAGAGGCTGCAATCTTTCCCCATCCAGTCATGAACCTGGTCAAGCACTGCTGGCCAATGGGGGGTTGAGGAGTATGCAACAACACATTAGAAAGGAAAAAAAGCAATTAAATGTTTGCATATAATTTTTGATGTTGAATGTCTTTGTTATAGTAAAAAATAATGTTGCAAAAGAGGCATAATTTTTTGATTTATTAAAATTAGAACAAAATTAAGTGCTAACTGAATTGATATTATTAAGAAGATGACTAGTTAAATTTTAAAATACCGCAGAAATAATTTTTTTGTGTTAATGTTTCCGAACATTATAGATACGAAACAAAAAGGCTGCTTCTAAGTTTTTAAGTAAAAAGTTTTAAAAATGCGAATATACACATGTTTATCCTTCTAATTACATCTGAGCTAAATTCACGCATTCACTTTCTTTTTCATTAATTAAAGATTAACACTCAAATACCATTCGGCGTTTTTTTTCTTTTTCTTTTTGATGATGAAATATTTTCTATGAATTACCTGCTTTGTAATGTGTGCTGCAAAAATTGAAAAAGTGTACGAACGATTTTTTTGTTCAAAATGTATTGCCAGGTGGCACCACCTGTATCAAATTAAAATCTAATTAAATCCTCTGATTAGTTAATAATCAAGTCATGATAATATTAAAATGCTGTATTGTCATCGAAAGTTTACAATATAAAGCAATATACCAGAAATAGCAAATGAAAAATCAATTACGAAATTCAACATTTACCAACATGACACAAGTCAAGTTGAATAAAAAATACATAAAAACAGAACACTTGAATTTACAGAATTAACTTAAACAATAAACTTGAATGACTTTTTAAATTAAATATTTATTGCTAAATAATAGATCTTGTTTAAGACTATAAGATCTTATTAAAAGCAGAGAATATCGTCTATAATTTTTTAAAAAATCCTGTATTGCTAATTTCAATTTCTTTAAATATGAAAAATATCATTTATCAATTATTTACTGACATCTTTATTCTCATTAGCTCGAAATGACCAATAAACTTGTTTTGATATTTTTACAATATTGTACAGTATTCGTTATGTGTAACAACGTCATAGAAATGTCATGTCCTAATACAAATATGAATTAATGAAACACTCAGCAACAACATATAAAAATGCATAAGAAGTGTTTTGAATCAACTTAAAAATTTGTTACTCTATAGCCCTATAAAATTCCAATATTCTAAAGTCCCGCCTTTTGTTGTCACATCGGTTACAGTTATCGAATATTCAATGAATCCACACTTTTGTGGAGCTTTCGACATAAATGTAATCGTTGAACAGGATAATTCATAATTTATACACTTAGCCATTTCCAATTTAAGTAAAGTAAAATAAACTTTATGTAAGTATTTAATTGTTGTATTTTCCATTAATGCTATGTTGGTTTTTGTTCTGCATTTCATGCATCCGATATTGTCTATTGATTCGGCATCTTTAATAACCATCCTGAAGTTTTCAGATAAATATATATATATTTTAAGAGAGGCAACTGCTTATCCAATTTTATTGCAACTTGTTTATACCATTTTTTTTATTTCCGTTTATTTATTCACAGAGAAGGAAAAATAATAAATATTAAAAAAAAAAAAACATAGCCCTTTTCGATATTTTTTTACCCTATTTTCGCTTATTCACTGTTTCTAAATGGCATTGGATCTCGTAGTACAGAAATAAACAATCTCTCAGAGGAAATAGTGCTTCAAGGTGTCTCTTTGTTTGTCAACAGAAATTTAAAATTTTATGGTTCGTCAAAGATATCAAGGGGATTTCAATAGTTTTAATAATAAACTCTGCTCTTAGTGCTTTCGTACAAACTTTTTCATGTACAATTTTTGTGATTCGCTCGAAAATGAACGACATTTGACAGTACTCTCTGTGATTACGCAGTGAAATTAATATCTTTTTTTCCTTAGATAAAAATTGTAAGTTTCTGTAATTTTATAATATATGACTGATATAAAGATAGATTATAATTAATCTGTTTTTTTTTCTATTTATCATATTTTGATTTGTGTTTCAGAATGTCTGATTTGCTTTACAACATGAATTCTTTGCAAACGAATTACCAAGCTCTGGTTTCTGATGATACTGATGGACCACATGATAGTGTGGTTTTTCAAGTGTCATCAGATGATTCTTGTCGTAAGTATTTATTTACTTGTAGCTTTTGGAAAAATTATTCGAAAAAAAACAGATGTTCTTGGAGACACATTGAAAGATGCTTTAAAAGTTCTTTTAAAAATTGTCAAATTCGAATTATGCTAACAGAAAACTAAATTTTATTTCATTTATTCGTTAACTTTCGAGAATTTCTGTGAATTCTTAAATGTATCAGATGAGGCATCTCAGTGTATATACTTTTTCAATGAAAATTACCCCCTCTATACTATTCCTATCTTGTAAGTCTCTATGAACATTTTTTTAAGGAACTTTTTTTGTAAGCATTAGAGATATTTTGAAATTTGGTTTAAAGATATTCTGGCAAATTTTAAGAATTGAAATTATTACTTTGTAATTAAAAGAAACTGCAAGTACCAATAATATTCTTTGGTTTTTAATGTTCTTGTGTTTTTTAATTCATCTTGTAGAGAATATAATCTGATACAATTTTTAAACAAATTTTCCTAAATATGTTTATCTCCTTATTCTAATTATCTTAATCCCTGTGTTAACAAACATGAAGGATTTAAATAGGACGAGCAGATGGAACTACGATTTGAATCAAAAACAATGTCAGCAACATTTAAATACATGGGTAAAACTGAAGAATATGCTGCAAACGGTTCTCTGATCTCATCTAAACTGTAGAAAACAGGTTGAACATTAACTAAAAAATATAGTTAGGCTGTCATATTTGGTAATTTATTACATTTATGAATTACAAGTTGGCATTTATACTATATTTTTTACTATGATAAAGCATAGCTTAAAAACTATATCAGTGATTATATGTTATATAATGTTATACCTTAAGATAAATAAGTTGATATGATTCTGAATTATTTGTTTTCTTCTTATTTATTCCAATTTTTAATATCTTTTTCATCTTTAGCTCGATGGAACCATGTTGATGATTTAGATGCCTTCTTCCAAAGAATATCCTTTTCATTTATGTAACATTTATTTCATGATTAATTATATTTCAGGTTGTAAATTGTGCTGCTATAATTACATATTTTTTTTATTTAAACCTATTAATTCCTGATAAATTATTTTCATCTATTAAAGACATTGTTGGAAGACAATATGGTAATTTTCATTGACATTCTTTAATAGATTTAGTATTAATGATTTAAACTTGACGTTATTTTTTCTTTGTAGGCTAAGAGATTAATTTGCATAAATTTTACTAGTGTTTTTTTATCTCTCTTAGAATTATAAAATATGTAACTACTATTGTTAGTTTTAAACTAAAGCTGGAAATATATGTTATATAAATGTAAATTAATTACTACCACATTAATTTAATTAATTAGAAGAGTTAAATGACCTTTTTTTGTTCTTAATTTAAAATATTAAACAAGTTTATAATTATTTGATTAATCAATAAATTCAAGAATTAGTGTAGATCTTTAAAATACATTAATTGGGTAGTTTAATAAAATATAAACTGCTTGTACAAGTACTGCAGTATTGGAAAGAGTGTGAGAGGCTTTTAAGTTTAGCATTATAGATATAAATCAAACTGCATAATGATTCAGAAAGCAATTATTTTTATTTGAATTTGTAACAAATGTGATCAGCAGTATAAAGAATGTATAGTATTTTAAATTCTCTATGATCTGATTCATTTATTTTAGTTCTTTAAAATGTCTATTATTATAAATATCTTATTATCTGTCATTTTATAAATGTTAATTATGTTATTATTCTTAACATGTGTACATTTATCATTATCATCAAAGTGGAGGCTATTTATGCATCATGACTAAATGTGTTATCAGAGTATTGTAAGTAAAAGACCTTAACCATTTAAGAATTTTAATTTTTTTAAAAAAATTTTCCAAGATTACTTTTACTTTTCAAACCTACTTTTGGGTTTAATTTTCATTATTAACTTTTTTTAAAAATTTCCTATAGTTAAAAAAAATCTACCTGACTTTGTTTGTAAAATCAGTTATTTTTAATAAAATTGATAGTTATGTTAAAGAAAAAAAATTCATTGAGAAGTGTGGTTAATTGAATGTCATTAAGTATATAGTATGTACTCTTGTAGTTATATTGTTAAAGGGTCATAAATTTGGATTTTTATTATAAAATGTATTTTGTTATAAATTTTAATAATTAATCTTAAACTCAAGTGAATGATTTATCTTAATTACTGAGATATATCAGTTATGGTTTATAATATATAAGTTTTGAAAAAATGCAAGCAAGTAACAGAAGAATAAATATTTCATTTTTATGGTTTTGTTGTACCAAAAGTCTATTAAATGGATTATGCATATGAGTATCAGACTAGAAAGCTTTTGTTACTACCCTTTAACTTCCTCCCTTATTTTTGCTGAGAGAAAGTAATATGATAATTTAATAACACTTTGCATTTGCACTAACCTAATTTAATATCACTTTGCATTTTGGTTTATTCATATTAGTAAAGTTTACCATAACAATGGTAAATTAGAGATTTCATAGATTAATAATTTGAGTTAATATGTTGTTGATTAAAATAATCATTTGAATTTGAATGCCAAAATGGGACATAATTTTAAGATTCATTTGGTGTTCACCCAGAATCATGCAAGATAGGGGTATCTGTATAAAACTGTGCCTTTGCTTACCATGGTGAATCCTCTGATTTCAGTCAGTTTTGTTATCTTGTTTCATTTTAGAAATATGATTTTCATTCATTTTTGAGGAGGAGTTGTAACTTGTTTACTGAAGAGTCTATTTTTGAAATTGTTATTGATGTTGCAGTTTAGTATGAAGAGTTACATGAAAAAATTAAGATGACAACTTATTGAGAAACTTATCAAAGGCCTCAGTCAGTCTGAATAACTTTACTGTTTTTGTCCAATTTGTTTAGTAAATCCTTCATGTTGTGAATAGAATCAATTATTGTTTTTAGGTGGCTAATGAAATGGAAATGTCCCCAAATTCTTAGTTTTGGTTATTTTAAAGAAGATATAACAAGACTGCTTTCTTTTTGCTGGAGATGTTGAGGGTATGATACTTTAAATAAAGAATCAATTGATTTCCTTTTCTGTATTTCCTTAGAATTGAAAGCTTGGAAACTCCAGTATAACAATGTGTAGTCCTCCTTATTTTGCATTTGTGCTATAGATTTTTAGCTTTCTTTTCGTCATGCAAACTTGAATCAAGATTTTCTACCTTAATTATTCACTTTTTTTTTTCATCTGGTGGCTAGCACCTGTATGAGAGTATGAGTGACAAGAGAACTGTCCAATAGATTTTCTAAACAATTTTTCAATTATATAAAATTGTTTCTTTATAGTTATTTTTTATGTTCTCAAGCTTAAATAAGTGTACCTATAAGGCTGAAAAGTAGGTCTTAATTTGAAAGTGCCTAAATTGATTTTGTCTGTTGCCATTTTTTAATTCTTCTTTGATATCTTTACCACAAATATTCAGGAAGGCCCTTGATTAGGATTTTCGTGGGTTTTTCAGCTTAGATAGATTTTACAAAGTGCTCAGGTTATTCATCATTGAAGCATTTTGTTAGATTGTAATGGCTATCTGGGTAAAAGATGAAAAGTGGAAATTCTCTCTGATCTGTCTAGCTTTGTATTGTACTTCATTGAATCTTTGTAGAATTATTTTGTAGTTATTTACTTTCCTAAGAATATCTGGTAGAATTTTCTGTTTTTTGCTATATCTTTTTAATTTTTATTACATCAGATATATTTTTAAGCTGTATTTGGGACTGTTTCTCTATTATCTTTTCATTGTGGACCCTTTGCTTGATGATTTCTTTTCTTTTTTTTTCTCTCCCCGAGTTTTTGAAATTTTTGAAGCCTTTCATACTTGCTCCTTCCATTTTCTCAATTATTTGTGTTCATCTTAATAGATAATAGAGATATTATGTATTTAAATTTGCAGGTTCAACTGCTTTATTATGTAGTTTCGACCTGGAATTCTCTTCAGAAGTAGGATGTATTATAAATTTTATATCTGAACCTGATTAAGTTTGTGCATTATATTTAGTAGGTATTTCTTGCCAGGGGACTGTTAATAATCAGATTAGATGCTTTATCATATTGAATGGAAAGCTACTTAATTATTAGAAAATAATATAATAATTGATTAAATGCATTATGTGAAAATATAAAATAAATATGAGAAAAAAAATACTTTAAAAATAAATTTATAATAAAAATGACTAAATGCTAATATTTATTAAATTAAAGTGCATTATTATGTTATTGCTTGTTTCCTTGTAAGTAATATAAATACTTTAAATGTTGCTAAAAAGTGAAAAAAAGATATAATTTTTAAAATTTTTATTTATGTATAATATTTCCAAGATAGTTCTGAGCTTTTAAAATAATAATTTTTTTTCCTCAGGTTTTTTGCTTTAATAGGATTTGGTTTTGTGTACTGTAGTGACTGCATTTATTTTAATTTTGATCTGCCATCTTCACCATTCTACAATACAACAATTACATCATTTTCTCAGCTTTTCATCCCCATTTCTGTGTGTGCAGCAACACAGTAAGTTTTTATCACTTTGTTACAAATTCTAAAATTAAGGGAACATACTTTTATTTTATTTTTAATTTTTACATATTTTTAAACTCATGGTACTTTTATGTTAGTTTGATATCAATCAAAATACATTCCAAATACAATAATCACTTCATATAAAACTGTTGTTGATTTCAAACATTTTTCCTATTATTATACCAACAGAGAACAATGTCTGGTATATGTATTTATATTTGGTGACAAGTTTATCCAAAAGTTTCTAATATACACAGAGAAAAGTTACTTTAAAAAAACAACTAATGATTATTACTTTTGTAATAATGTGGTACCTTGAAAAAAAAAAAGAGCAAAAGACATCAAATATTCATTTCAAAAAATGTAGTATTAATTATTTGCTAAAGAACTTTTATCCCTTATTATTCTGTTAGTGTTGCTATTTTTATAGTTTTAAATTGGATTATTATTTTCATGTGTTAATGCTTTAACATAAAAATTGGAGGAAAAGGTTTCCTCCAATTCCTTTAAAGGGACATTTTTGATGATTAGATCTTCATAAGTTCTTGGATATACTTCAATTTTATATGTACAACATATAATTTTGATATTTTTAAAATTTGATCTATAGTTTATATTATTTACGTTACAAAAAGATTAAATTTTGTCTTCCCTTTTTTTACTTACAAAATTTGGCAAAGTAATTGTAACTTTTAGCAATATTTTCTTTTATTGAAATAAGATGTGTACATATTTCATTTTCAAAGGTATTAAAATTATTTTACTTTTATATTGAATTCAACAAATTTTTATAAACTACTCTTTTTATCGCTAGGTTCAATTCCACCAGTTGGTTTTGTGTGACAATTCTTAGTATGGTTCTAATTTACAGACTATACAAATTAATTGACACAGGTTGCAAATACAGAGATATTAAAGTTTTTTATGAAAGTGTGATGAAAATTTCTAAGGTAAATATTTTAACATAATATTCATTTCTTTAGCTCTTCTTGTAATTTCAGTTTAAAAAATAATTTTTCAATTTTAAATTGGACTGTTTTGTTTTTCAGATATTTTAACTTCAAATGCATTTATGTTTTTTTTTAATGCTCAATAGATTTTAAATTTAAAATGTTTTAATATTGAATGCATTTTATTTTATTATTCTTTTTCACCATTTATGATATTGCTTATCAATATCATAAGAATGTTATGTATAAGCTCTACTATACTCTTATCAACATAGAAAAAATATTGAAATATACTCAAAGTGAATTTGGTGGTAAGGGTTGGAAGATTTCTGGTTCAAGACTCAATTCCATCAAAGAACCTCTGTATAAGCAGGTCTAGTGCATTTCAAATCAGTTGAAGTCAAATTTCTTCCTCTATTGTGATTTGGAAGTTTTGGTACCAATATTATCTGAAATATTGTCCATGTCATCAGACTGGTTTGGAATTACCAAACCTATCCTAAAATAAACCCAATGTTGCTTTAAAGTGGGACTTTGATAAAAGTAAATTATTTTGTAAGAAATAATTTTAAACTTTTAAAAAGTAATCTTAGAAAAAATTTCACATGTAATGATTTATTTATGAAACAGCTAATTTTAAGACATATTTTATTATATTTATCTTATATTTAATGCTCATGTAAAACAATTAAGGGCTTTTTAAAATTCTGGTTTTTTTTATGTGCTATTGCATAGTTTCTTAATAATTAAAAAAAATAGTTTTCTCTTTTTAGCAGTAAGTGATTCAAGCTATTAATATTATTTCCTTAAATTTTTTTATTTTATTTAGTATGATCTTCCAAATGTCACATGGCATGAAGTTGTGATCAGGTTGCGGGAGGTGCAGCATGAACAACAGATCTGTGTCAATAACACTGATTTAAATGAATTAGGTAAGCTTCTCTAATAATTAATAATGTTTGTAGATGTTTTCTCAGACATTAAATATTTATGAAAATGTTCCAGCTTGTGATATGCATATTGTAAACGCAACTAGAAACAAAAAAAAAATGTGCATTCATTTTTTTAATATTTTAAAATTGAACTTGGAATTGAATAAAATAACTTTCTTTCTTGCTGCTATGTGTATGTAGGCATTTTAAAATAATATGATTGCATTTTTATATGAACTATATATATATATATATATATATATATATATATATATA
>JAOUZG010034654.1:165078-196103 GCA_026289955.1 Argiope argentata
GTTTTTTTCTGTGTATATATATATATACACAGAAAAAAACTATTTAGTATACTCATTGTAGATTGAAATGCATAAAAAGAAAAATATACAGTAAACAATGCATAAAAATATTTTAAAAGTAATTTTATAGATAAGTTATGTTTTAACTTCAGGTGTTAAAGTAATAAACATTGATAAATCCAAGTCTATCTCTTTAATTCATAAATTATATTATTTAGTTAATTTTTTTATTTAATTACATCTTTTATTAATATGATTAAACATATGGTAAAGAGGGAACATTTGAAATTGCAACAGTGAATGGTTTGTGCAATACGAAATTTAAATATTAGTTTTGTTATCTGTTTTGTTTGTAAAAATAGTTGTATTCCTAAAATTTGTTGTGCTGTTTTTATAATTTGAACTCTTTTATTCTTGTGATGCATGTTATATATTTCTAATATTGATTCATTTGATTAGAAATTTTGCCAGTAAAATGCTTTTTATTGAATTCATATAATAAATATTGGTTTATAAAAATTGATAGTTAAAATAATTATATTTTTTCTCCAATAAACTTAAGATAAATTGAATTAATTTATTATGTATAATTATGTTTATAAAAAAATACATGATTTGAATCATATAGATATAAATTTAACCCTTAAACCAGTAGTAGGGCCTTATGTTTATATTTTTATGTAAGGTTCAAAGATTTGCCTTGTGCAATTGATAAATGTCATGTATTTAAAATTGATGCAAATATTAAAAAAAAGAGCTCAAATTCATATAAGATATGATTCATATGCAAACATAAAAAAAAAATCAAAATTGTAATAGAATTCTCGTTGTAGAAAGATGAATTCATCAAGATTAATGAACATGTGTTAAACACTGATGAATCAGCTTATTTAAGAGTTTTATTTGTGTAAATATGTATATATATCTACTAATCATATTCATATTGCAGATATATCTCATCGAATTTTAAGGACGACAAATTACATGGTTGCAATGGTAAATAAAAACATCCTGCCCCTGAAAATCAATACAAGGTTTCTTGGCGAATGGTGAGTTTAGATTAAATATATATACAAATCTGTTAATTTTTTAATAGTATTTAACTTATCTGAATATCTTTGTGCTAAGTATTGCAGTAATTATTAAAAGATTTTCTAAGTAATTGGATGTGGTTTTCTTTGCAATTCTCAACATGTCAAACATTAAAAGTAAGATTTTTAAAATGTTGATTGAAACAACTAAATCTGATTCCCTTAGATTTAGATTCTTATAACAGAATTTTGATAGATGTTTTAATGAATGATTTTCAAGGATTGAATTTAAATTAACCATTAAAATATAAATTGAATCCTTATACTTTTTTTTGCTGGTTTATTTCCTAATTGCAATGAAGTTATTATTTCCTAATTGCAGAGCTGATAGCTTAAAATCTTATTCCATTTAAGATCTGCCATATATGGAAAGCTGATGCATATTAATTCTAACTTCATGGGTCTAATATTTTTCTGTTGGTGTAATGCTGAATTTTGGAGAGTAAATGCCAGCTTAGGCCATGTGACCTTGGTTGAAAATTATGGCAAACATCCTCAAGTGTGCTTCTAATGGCAATTTTAATATAACTTAACTCATAAAGTCCTTATAGCTGCACTGAATTTACAAATATTTGATACTTTTAGACATTAGTCAAGAAATATAAACTAATGGTATGATAAATAATATATATTTATAATATTACAATCAAAGATTTGTTAAGAATTTCAAATTTATAATGCAATTTTACTATTTAATCAAATCCTTTTTAAGGAAACATTGTTTTGTAAAAATTAATTATTAAAACAGCAACATCCAGATAAAATAAATCTTACTTGTTTACTGCTATGTTTATGATGCATGAAGCATATGTCATTTTGCTATTTGCCTACTTTTTGCCTAATGATCTCTCTTATGACTTAATCTCCTTAGACCAATATTGATCTAATAGCATAAGTCTATAATACATGACGAAATTTTATTTTTCGATTGCGTTTTCTATCTTTATGATGTATCCTGAACAAACATTACTCAGCAGTTTATACCCCAGTATACATTTTAGCAATGAATTACTGACTGTTGAAAATTTTTATTCTTATCTAATATAATATAAAACAGGGCTTTATCCATTTGATAAACTGGCAATATACGCCCATTTTCTCAAGTGAAATTATTCTTCTATCTCAAATAATATCTATATGGTCCTATCGTGCTTTGACCAACAGTAGCTGATACGTTTCCCCATTATAATGAGTTTTTATTTATAAAAAGTGTTAATTATGTGGAATGAAATAGTGCCAGCATAAAAAAATATTTTTATGAATTTTAATTTTAATATTTATCTATTATATAATTGAGAGAAAAAAAGATTCTTCTGTTTTCTAATATTAAGTCACAATAATAGTTTAGCTTTACTGTTAAGTATTTCTCGTTTATGTGCTAATTGGTCTATATAGCAACAGATTGTTAAAAATTGTTATGATAAAAAATCTGCTGTAATTAAAAAATAATAATCTGTTATTTTCACAGATTATTATGATTTTTTAAAATCTAACAAATAATTTTATTTGTATTGTATAATAAATTTATTCAATATGTAGATGGACCATCATTATTCAAATAGTATAATATTATTTTTTTATAATTATTATTTTTCTATTATATTTCAAATATTATTTTTCTAAACTTCATGACAAACTCAGTATTTATTTTTCAATAATTGATTTATATTTAAAGTTCACATGGCAATATATTTCTTTTATTTTTGTTTTCAGGTATTATTTTTCTTCTCAACTACAAACAACACTTGTTTTTCTCCTATTTAGTAAGATTTTTATATAAACATTTTTTATGCATGATCATTTTATGTAAATAATAAAATTTTTAATACTCTTAAAATTATATTTATCTTCAGAATTTCATTTAGCCATTTTTTCATATTTGATCATTTTACTTAAATAATAACATTTCCAATATTGTGATTATTTTCATGTAATTGTTTACAAGATTTATTCAACATAAAATGTTAGCAAAATGTGCTAAATGTGTGTTTTTGCGGTAGCTTAAAAAGAACCTTATAAAGTAGATCTACTTACAGTATTTGTTATCTTACGATGTCTGAGATGCTATACCTTGAGTTATTTGAATTTGCAACATAAAAATAAATTTAGTGTTTAAATATAGTTTCTGGCTGTTATTGCAAAACAAATTAATGTTTTAAATTTTATCTTTATTTTTATTTTAAATGTACAAATAAAAATAATTGATTTCTAAATCAATAGTGACAAATATAATTGTTTAAAGCAATTGGAAAATACTCTAAATTATGTAAAGATATCTAAATTTGTGTTGATTGGCCAATAAGTATGCTTTAAAAAAAATCACAATTTTTTCATTTTTCACCTGGTCCTCTTAGTCATGTTTGATCAAATATTCTTAAGATGCCAACATTTTTTTTAAAAAGTAGTTTTTTTTTTTTTTAAATACTACAAAGCGAAGAGATTTTAGACTGCATTGTGTTAATCTAGTTAAGTCATTTATTTTTGAAGTTACTTTTGAAATGTTTTAAGTATTGAAAATAATGATATTCCAATTATAATAGCTCCATTTTAAGTACAGAACTATGGAACTTTTTTTTTTGTTGTTGTTAAAGATGTTATTCTATTGCAAGAAGGTTTTACCAAAAAAAAAAAAAAAAATGAGGGATTGCATAATTATTTGGACCTTATGTTTCAAAAATATTACTTTTGTTTTAAACAACTTATTATATAATTCTTTCTAAATGTAAAAGAATTTTCTATCCATGTATTTTAGTTATTAATTTAAAATAGGTTCTCTAAGTATTAACCTCTTTGAATTTTAAATTACTGTTTGCTGTTCTGTTTCGTGTAAAAAGACATTTTTTTATAGATTCCAATTATGTATGTTTAAAAACTTTAAAACTCAATTTTTAATATTACGAGAATTAGACTAAGTATCTTTACAAATACTTTGAAATTGAAAAAGGTAAAGTAAAAGGCAATAAATTAACATGTAATGGTGGCTTTAGTGCAATCCCTAGATATATCTAATATAAAAATAAGACATGTTATTAGAATCTTGACTCAATTCAAGTCAGTATGCATATAAAAATTGAGTTCCAAAAGAACTCAAGAGTTAGAAATATTTAACTTCTTAAAATGTACTGCAATTTACTGCCTTTTTTATTCTTTGAAATTTTTTATTCGCAATTTTAAAAATTCACCATGTTGAAGTTAGGAAAATATCTTCAAATATGTGTAAAAATTAAAATAACCACAATTTTAGATGTCATAAAAATGTTTGATTTCATTCATTTCTCTCTCTTTTCTATATATAGATATATATAGATATATTATAATTGATATTTTTACTGATAATTTATCTATATTTAAATATTTTTCATGTATTTTTTTTAGTTTAAAAATACATCACATTATGATATATATATTTTTTGATATATTCTTTCATAGCCAGTACCTATTTATCACCCTTCAAAGCTCCCGGAAAATTAAAAGAAGAGTTCAAAAAGAGAGAAGAAAGAACAAAATGTGCCGCACAGTGAGTAACTTATTGCATACATTTATATTTAGAAATGATATATGAAAGAGGGCTTTGTTACAGAGCTGTGCTTACCAGATGAAATAGTTTTTGTTGTTTATATAAAAATTTAGAAAGAGCCCATTTACCTTTTTATAATATCAGCTTAGTTTAAATTAATCCCATAATTCAAATCAATCAAGATGTAAAATTTCGCTTCTAGATAATATTTTAATGGATGTCCGAGTGAAGATAAAAGTGCTGATAATGCTGTTGTGAAATTTTATAATCTGCTTTTCATGTTGATTGTTGTCATTTTCTTCCTACAGGCTTACCCGAACTTTTCGCATAGTTGGGTTGCTGTGTGTCTTCATGATACCGCTCTTCTTCTTCTGGAGTATTCTTTCATTTTTGGTGAATTACTCTGGTTATGTGAGATTAGAACCAGGTTTTTTTAGTGTTAGAAGGTGGTCTAGATATGCAAGGTTATATTTAAGGCATTTCAACGAAATGGACCATGAATTGGACAAGAGGTAAGTTTATCTTTAATGCTATTTCTTGACTCAAAAAAAAATTCTTTAACACTTAATTTCCTTTAAAATTAATTTAATTTAACATAGTGTGATATTTTTATAATCATTCAAATTTTAAAAAGTTGCAATTTTGAAGGGAAAGTAATTTTTATAAAATAAATTTTAAGATTAGGATGTATATAGAATTATTAATTATAAATTTGTCATCTTAAGGCTAAATTACACTTTAAAAGTACAAAATTTAAAGTACAATGAGCACCAAAAAAAAGTGATGTCTTCCTTAAAAATGTTATATTCAATAATCTGAAATTTTTAATGGAAGAAATTGGTACATAACTATAATTAACATGAAGATTAAAGGTTTAATTTGTGACACTCTTTATGGCTAATTACATTTATCTTGTATTAGTTGTATTTCAGTTGTTGTCATTATGGACCTTATTTAAAACAAATGTAGTATATTGCATCAAAAATTTTGAACATAATATTGTTTGGAATTCTCATGAATAAACATCTAATGATACACACTGAGATGAAAATAGAATTATACTTACTTACAGTTGACAATGCTGAATGGAAATTTTACATATGACCCCCCCCCCTGCTCTTAAAAAAAACTCAGCCTTTAATTTAAAATATTAAACTTTCATTTTATTTCTAATTAGAAATTAAATCTTTTTATCCTTGTTCTACTCTTCTTATAATTACAGTGTCTCTTATGCTTATTTAAATTCGACTGCATTCATCCAATATTTATCAATGCTAACTTCATTATTCAGTTGTACTTGCTGGAAATCTACCCAAACTCTATTTTTTATATATACAAAACTTTATTTAAATGATTTTAAAAATAAAATAATTTTTCTCGCTTGCTTTCCAGTTTTTCTATTATTATCTATTATACAGCTTTTTGTGTTCTAAAAAGCTTTCCTCTAACATGTAACATTTTTACGTAACAGCTAATTAACTGACTTGTAATTAAAAAGTACTGATACTTTTTTTAATTAAAACAAAAATATCTTATAGACTTGGCAGAGCTTCCAGACCAGCAAAGGATTATATGAGATCATTTTCTACGCCTTTAGTTGTTGTGATAAACAAGTAAGTTTTTAATAAATTTCATTAAAAATTTTAATCATATTGATTTGTTAATATAACTAAATTATGAATAGTTTTAATATGATAATGAAAAGTTTTGATTTTTGCATAGAATGGAGCTAATAGTTAGCATTGTCTTTCGAAAGTTATTTTTATAGACTTGAAATTTGTCAATATTAGAATTATAAATTTTGATTGATAAAGTTCCAAGGAATACTATTATTTTAATTCCATATAAGCTTCTTTAGGAGACTGTTTCATTTATTCTTTTATATTAACATCTTAATCATATATATGTTTTTTAATTGGTTCATTGCAATATAATATTTTAGTGCTTTGTTAGTTAATTTTTTTCACTTGACTGTTTTAGAAAATTGATATGCAGTTAAAAAATATTTGTTGAATCCATTCAAATTTTAATGATTTAAATTGCTAGATTAAAAAAAAAAGAATATTGCTGTATTTTGTAGCTTATACATAAGCCTCTTTTCTTGAAAGTTCCTAAATACAGTTTTTCTGTAGGTAAAAAAAATAATACATGTATAGGTTATATATAACTTCACATTAGACCGAAGATTTTCTGATTTTATAATGTAATATAATTCACTTCTCATTTAATTTCATTAAAAAATGTGATTATGTACAATTTTATTGATTAAATTTTTGTTGTGCTGCAAATAAATTTCAGATTTTGAAATCTTAAGTACCAGAGATTTTCCAAATGCCTTGTTAAAATAAAGATGTTAATTATCAGAATCAAAGTATTCGTTTATAATTAAATACTAAGCACAATGGTGTTGATATTTTCCTTAAAGCTATATTCATTAATATCTAACCCTAATTTATATTATATAAAAAATATCAATTGTGGAATTATCATTTTTCAGGGATGAGAATTTCTTGGGATTTTATTTATATATATATATATATATATATATATATATATATATATATATATATGAAGATTAATCCTTGCTCTTCCTGTGTCTATCTATTGAGATTATTGTTTTAATTCCTTCTTTATTTAACAGATTTTTATTTTAATTTTTAGATTTATTGTCAAGCTATTGGGTTTCAGTGTAGCTTTTGTTGCATTTTGGGGTATATTCAAAGAAGAACTTTTCACAATTCCCAATGTTTTAGTGGTGCTTTCCATTGGAGGCATCCTTTTTTCTGGCCTGTCTGCTTGTGTGCCTGATGAAGTAAGGACTTTATCAAATTGTAATAATTGTTCTTGGTGATGCTCCTTTGTAAAATAACATTCATAATTAACTTCAATTATTTTAAACTAACCTTCTGATAGATAAAATTCTGGCATCACTCATAAATGAAAATATTTTTAATGTTTATGTATGATTAATTATTCAAGCCTTTACTAAAAACATTAGAAATTGGGGTTTTATGAATGAGCTTTGAAATGAAAGTAAACTGGCGGGTATTTCAAAATTGTATCAGGCTTCAATGTAAAAATTAAATTAATAATATGAAATAAAATTAGATCCTAATTAACAGTGTCAATTAGAATTAGATTTCTAAATAAATATGGGAATAGTGTCAGAATTACAATACAAAGTTTTTTTGAATTTCATATCCTTCCACAGCTACAGAAATTAGTTGAAAATTATGGAGTTATGTATATATAATGGGAAAACTTTCTATCGAGACTAGTTTCATATAATCATAGTAGTATAAAGAATATATAAATTTGTTTAATCTAGCATTCACAGTTGCGTAATTTCATTTTTATTTATTTTGTAAATAATACAGATAATAAACAAAAATTGCAAAATTAAATATTTGATGATAAACAATGAAAACATTTGAATTGAAAGGACAACATTGTAGTCAATTATTGGAAATTAGACAAAAAAAAATTATCTTTAAAATATTGCTGGGCAAAAAAGCTTTTAACAACTATTAGTCTCAATAAAGGAATATATACATTAGTTTTAAGACGGTGTGAGATTTATCTTTATTCAATAATTATGAAAAAATTATAATTCAGCTTAATTTTTAATTCCAATCAAAAAATTTCAAAATTGCTTTGAAGTGCACATTACTCTAAAGCATATATGTGCCAAATTTTGATAGCGCAGATCTAATGGCTTGTCCTGTAGAGCACCAACACGCATTAATTTTTATTTGTCGATGACATTTATGAATTATTCCATAGTTTACTCAGTGCATACTATTTTCTGTGTAATTTTATGAGCAGTAAAATAAAATGCAATATTTTATTGGAATTAGATCAAAAGTAACAAAAGATTTTTTTTCCCAGAATGAAGTACTTTGTCCATATGAGCTTATGCAAAAAATTTTAGCTGATATTCATTATGTTCCTGATCATTTTAAAACTATGGCTCATACAACTAAAGTGCGAGATGAATTTGGTCACTTATTTCCTTACAGATTTGTAAGTATATAATGTTAGATTACCTTTTTCTAATCTCTCTCTTTCTCTCTACCCCTCTTCCTCACCTTTTTGTGTGTGTGTGTGGAATGAAATAGATTTATTGCCAATATATCTTTTGTTAAACTTTATGAAAAAAAATTTCTGTTTCCTTTTGTTTTTCTATATTGGTAGGTATAAATTTAAAATACTCTTTGTTAAATGTTTTTTTTTTTTTAATCTTTTCTTAGTTCAAGCCTATTATATTATGAGATGATTATTGTCTTTCAAATTATTATAATTGTCACTTTAAAATTTAAGTATCCATGGTATCTGATTTCTACCATAATTTTTTTAATTAAGTACAATTTTATTTTCTAAATCAAAATTTATTCTGTGAATTATTAATTATCCAAATGACTTTATGTAATGATAATTAATTAGTTGAAAAGAAATTTGACAAAACTTAAGGTGAATTGAAATTATCACTTCTCGAGTAACTATTTTAAATAAATAAGATTTTCTAAGAAAAGTGATATTCATTATATGTAAGTATAAATTATAAAAATAAATAAAAAAAACTGTGATTTTTCTAAAAACTAAAATATTTTCTGTTTTATAGATTTTATTTTTTGCATAATGTAGAAAATGTTTAAAAAATTATTAATTTTTTTTTTTGTAATTTTATGGCTGTTAAAATAATTTTTAAAATGATAATTGGTTTTTGTTAGAAATAACTGATTCTGTAACTGTTTTTTATAGGTTACTCTCCTGGATGAGTTAATGAGTCCTTTAATTACACCAATGCTGTTAATGTTTGTCCTGCCCAATCACACCTTGGAAATTGTGGATTTTCTTAGAAATTTCACTGTTCATGCCGATGGCGTAGGGGATGTTTGTTCTTTTGCCTTGATGGACGTTCTGAAGCATGGAAATCCCCGGGTATGGCTAGTTTTTATAGTTATATTATTCTTTTTGCATTAATACATAAAACACGTTTTATTTTTATAAAATATTGTTCTTTTTTAAGTGGACCCAGAATTTTTTTTAAGTAGCACATATATTACTTCCATTTTGAAAACTTTATTGTATCACTTATTGTGTCTATTTCAACATAATATTTTTATGCTGGTAATTCCAAAAAATTTGAATTGTTAACACCTTTGATCAATCTTTTTTTTATCTCACGAAATTTATTTTGTAAACCTTAATGTATTCTGTGCAAGTTAACTTTTCTTTAAGTTCAAATTTGAAAAATAAGAATAATATTCATTCAATTAAAAAATTGTCAATAAATATAATTAGCAGTGTAGTGCAAGAATTTATTAATGGATTTTTTCAAATCGTTATACTAAGTGCTGATTTCCTTTTATGATAAAAAGTACCAAAACCCTATTTTTGGTCCAATAAGAAAATGTAGTTAGGGTTAAAATTTTCTCAATGTTAAGATTCCATGCAAAATTGATATTACCATTTTAAGTGTATATATATATATATATATAATTGGTTTGTGATAAATATTCTCCATGGATTTTAATTAAATATACCTATAAAATTAAGAAAACTGCTAAATTTTGTAGATGAATGACTACAATAATTTCCAAAATTAAAGAAAGAAAAGTAATATATTAATTTGGTTTTACTTTTATATTAAGGATTTAGAGCATTAATATTTAGATGTGAGTGAATGATGTGTTTATTTATTTGCTATTGTTAAAAATTAAAGAGCTTGTTTCTTTTATACCTTTAATAAATTGATTAAATTAAAGGCAAAAGCACTTCTCATTAAATACTGAAAATATGCAGTTTGAATCGAATAGCAAAAGCGGTAGATTCCCTTTTAATAGGTTTCACAACATCTCTTGATATTGATGTAGAATATATGTCTTACAACATGAATACTATTGAGCTAGGCATAATTTTATTCAGAACAGAAAAGAGGTGTAGAGTATTTGTCGCTCTCCTAGTTTATTGATTAAAGATGCCTTTGATATTTATTCTGCTGCATTGAATAACAGAATCCAGTGAACCAAATTCATGTATTGTTTTTAGTCACTAATTTGATTAATATAATGAAATTTTAAATAAATTTTAAAAATCTTTAAATTCTGAAAGTAAGATATTAGATCCATGATACAGCTCAACTTTACGACTCAACTTACTTTGTGCTTTTCTAGCTAAAATATGAAGGTCAGTTGCATTGTAAATGCTGTAAAATAAAAGTACCATTGTGTAAAGCACTATATTTTAAAATTGATTTATTTTAATATTATATTGGCTATATGCTTGTGGAAAATCTTTTAAGTTTTCTCCTAATAATTAAATTTTTTTGAAAAAGAAAAAAATTGTATGATAAATCAGATTTGACCCGTATAACTTTTTTATGATGACATATAATTTAAAAATATTCTTTTTATCATTCCTGGAATTGTTCAATAATATGGCAAATGTATATATTTATATAATATCAGTCTATGAAATTTTATTATTTCCTTAAAGTTCTACCAATAAGATAAAGTTCAGAGACTGCAAATTAAATTGTGCTTTCCATTTACCACTAAATATATATATATATATATTGCACTAATAAATTACATATTTTTAATTGATACTTTTGTATTGTATTGCATCTAATTTTAATTTCATAATTTAACCCTTTGTTACTAAAATAGCATCCCTTTCCTTCTCCTGTTTTGAACTATGATCATTTTCTGAAAACCGAAAAGCAATCAACATAATACATAGTTTAAATTTCATAGATTGGCATTGTATTATCTTGAGAGAACTCTAAGAAATGGAATACAATTATTGTTTCTGTAAATATTTTGATGTTATTTATTGTTTCTGTAAATATTTTTGATGTTATTTATTGTTTACTAGCTAAATTTGTATTTTAATAGCATGTAATTTTTATTCTTTAGTGGTTAGGCGATGGTCTTACAAAGGCTGGCCTGCAGGAACAAGCAGAAGATGGAAAAACAGAACTTTCAGTGCTTCATTTTGCTGTTAGTAATTAATTTTATTTGAATGTCTTATTTTTATTATGAATAATAAATGATATAATGTGCTAATCAATAATTTTATTAACATATTTCAGAATTAACTGATTAAAAAAAATTTCAAATTGTATATAAATCATGCACATTATGGTGCCTGTTTTTATCTTTTAGTCTAAAATAATTACCTCCGGTATGTAAAGTGCATTTGCATCTTTGGTATATGATTAATAGCATCTTTGAAATATCTAATAAAGTTGCTGATTTAATATTTATATTTGAATTTAAAAAATCAAATTTCAGTCATATTACTTTTTTCAATATTTCTTAAATATGTATCATAGTGCATCTGCAAATTTTGATAACATTTTACTTATTGTTTTTATTTTTTAGCTGATGAATCCTAATTGGGAACCACCTCAAGCTTCCAATGCATTCATTCAGAACTTTAGAGAACAAGGTAAATTAGCTGTATAATTCATACTTTAATCAATCAATACAACAATAATAAAAAAGAATCAATAAAAGTAACATTTGTTATCAAAATATTAATTGATTTAATATGTGATAAATATTTTTTTTGTTTATTTCTTTAATTGAAGCTTAAAAACTTTAGAAAATTCAGCAAAATATTTAGCACTAATATTTCATTTAAAATTCCAAAAAATTTAACATTATGGATTATTGGGATTTTTTTTTTTCAAGGCAAGTTCATTTGGGTTTGCAATACTTATTAGTTCCAAGACATTGCAAAATTTTAAAATATTTGGCTAATATTACAGTTAAAATTAATTGAGTTCTTGCAAATTTAAATATTTACCACCATAAAAAATAATTATTAAATGGCAAGCTTTTTGGTTTATATATATATAATTCACTAGAAAATTTTAATAATTGTTGTTATTCTTTTGAAGAAAAGAATTTTTCAAGCTTCTTTAAATGCTGCATTTTTTTCCCTTTTAATAATGAAAATATTTTCCCTTTTCTAGTTAATACAGCTAAAGATCAGTACCCAGGTCTAGATACAAATCCTTTTTATAATTCTCTCAACTCCGTTTCTACCATGGGATCAAAGGTAAGTAATGATTCATAATTTGGTTTTCTATATCTGTCCTTTAAATGGCAGAGGCAGATTCTGGGATATTTTTTTTAACAATTACAAAATTTGAGTTTTTAAAACCTAGTTTTATTTTTTTGAATTTGGCAAGTTAATAAAAGGTCTTTTCAAAAAAATTTAGACATCCTAAAATTTATAGAATAATGAAATGAAAAACTGATTATTTGACTTGGTAGTTTTTGAATGCTTTTTAAACTGCTAGAACAAATTCATCTCAGTTAGTGGGATGAATGAGACCATAAAAGAATAATTTTGATTTGAATTTTTATGGCTTATTTTGTATTAAAAATAATTATTTTTTCTTTATAATATTGAAAAATCTGGATATGCTTGATTCTTATTTATGTAAGATACTTCTATGTATTTAACACTGTACAATTTGCAAAAGTAATTTTGTATTTAAAATATGTGTGAGAAAAATTAATATTAGTAACATCTATTATTCTTTCACCATATATAACTGTAAACATAACCTAACCAACAGTTCTAAAAGCTGTCATGTGGTATTTTTTTATCATTCTCATTCTGCTTGTGACAGATTTAGCTTCTAGAAGTGATAAATAATATTCAATAAAAATCATATAAATTGGTTATATCTTATTTGCATTTTTTTAAATAGTTGATGAAATATACTCATTCTATAATTGTGAAATAACATAAGTTTATTTTAAAACAGATTTTATACATTATGACAAAAATATTCTTGAGTATTAAGAACATAATTGCTTAAATATTGTTTATTCTAAGTAAAAAATATTTGTGAAATTCTTAAATCAGTAAATTTCTCCCAAAATGCCATTTAGGAGGACTCTATCTGTGATAAATATTTAGAGATAATATATGAAATAGATCAATTATCTAATGATACTTTTCTTATGCTATTGTCTTTCTGCATTTGTTAATGTGCATATTTTAAGTTCATCCCCAATAGTTGAAAGATAAATTAAAAAATCAATATCCAAATACATAGTTTATCAATCTATGCTTTTTAGAACTTGTTTATATTCATTCAGGTGCACTAGTTGTTATTTCCTCAATTGTTTGTCAATTTTTCTTCATATTTTTTATTTTCAGTATGCTAGTTTGGCTAACAGCATACACCAATCTAAGCATCAGTCTTTTCCAAGACCAGGAAGTAGTAGTTTGTCTTCTGGTTTACGAACTGATAAAATTGTGATGACAGGTTTGAGTCAGGCAGAAGGTCCACCATATCTTGCTCAAAATGGAATATGGACAAGGTAAAAAAAATCATGTTTTTATGAAAGAAAATATGTTTTATTTAATTTTATGCAGTTTCTATTGCTGAAGAAAAATAGTATTTTGTTTCTGTTTTATAACTTCTTAAGATTCACTAACATGGGCTCTGCATTATTTTTTTGCAGGCTTTATGATATTGTTTATTTATCTTTTTCATAATTTACAATAGACCCTTATTAAAAATGAATTCAGATTTTTTGGGGGAAAACTAGCATATTTTTATTTTAATCCATATTGTTGAAATTCACAAAAAAGAAAAAAAAATACTTGTAAATGAAAATGGATTTATTTGTTTATTTAAATTATCATTTCTAAAAATTGTAGGAAATTTTAAATTTAATGTGAAACCTAGCCCAAAGTGTATATTTGCTAATGCTTTTTCCCCCTCCAAACAGTTATTTATATAAATTTATAAAGAAAAGATTGTATTGTTATTTAGCCACTAAAATATTATATTTGTGTATGATTTCTGTAATATGAAATCATATTTTATATAGTGAAAATAAATACAGTGTATGACAAAAAAAAAACTCAAATATATATTAATTTAAATATTAATAATCTGTGAAAATTTTCTATTTAACCCTCTATAGCATGAATTAATAAAGCATTGAAAAAAAATGTTTTATGGTGGAAATAGCTTTATTTAATTAACAATAAGGCATTTTTTGAAAACAATGAAAAAGAGTGTTTTTTACGGAACCATATATGGACTTGTATGCAATTAGACAATAAACATTACAGTTAAAAAAAAAGAAAAAATTATTATCCTTGAAGAAAGATGAGAATATCGACTCTATAAAAATATTTTTTTAGTCTAAAAGTACTTATGTTTTGCTCTTGTCGTTTTTTGAAAATGAATCATTCACACTTCATTTCTGCTTTTTCCCCCACTTGTACAAAAGTGAGGTTATTTCAAAATGTCATAAAATCATTGACTTTTTTTGTGTATGTATTATTATTACTAAATATATTTTTGATGGATTAAAATAGTTTGAATTATTTTATAATTCTTAATTTGGAAGTAAAATTGAATCAAAACTGCAATACCATATATGGGCCTATATGTGGTAAAGGGTTAAAAAATGTAATTAAAAGGTGATTTTTTATAGTATAAGGAATTAAATATTAAATACACATTTTACAGCTTACTTATTTTCAATTGTGATTATCATAAATGTCTTGAGCTGAAATTTTCAAGAATAAGCTAAAGTTGCTATTTAATAAATAAGCTATTTATAAAAGTTATATAAAACTTTTATAAATAGTTATTTATTACATATTGGCTCAATTTTACATGATTTATTTCAAAAACTTAGCTATAGTTTTCAATAATAAATGTAAAATCATGACATAATGATTGATTCTCAATTGTATCTAATTTCTTAAAATAACTGATATTTTGAAATGAGAATTGGAAGTTAATTATAGAAAAAATTAATTTAAAGAATATAAATGTCTAATTAATATGATGTGTATAATTTCCAGTTAGTTCTTCCCCTCCCCCCTATCTTTTTTGGCCATTTTATGTGTGTCATCTATGAATGTATTTCATTTATTGTATTTTCTTTTGTTGCAATTAGATATATTTGTATTATGTCATTTTAGTACGGCTGATTTGGACGTGGAAAGCTCTTTAAGACAAGCTGGTCTTAATCCAATTGAAGCTAGAGCTGCTGACATGAGTCTTAGTGCTTTATTTTTACATGAAGTAAGTTAGCTTTTTTTACTTAATTGTAATTTGTTAGAAGTACAGTGGAATTTGTTTGATTTGAAGCTGATAGTATTGCAAAGAAAATTTAATTTATTCTAAACTCAAATGAAGAAAACTCTTTCAAGCAATAAGTACAGAAAAAAAGAATAACAATACAATTGAATACAGTATTAAATATATTTTGAATGTTTAAGTATTTAAATAACTTAAATGAGTATTGTGATCATGTCAAATTCTTATTAACTTTTGTTATATGGTATTTTAAATCCTATAGTTATACTATAAGACTTTGAAACGAACAATAAAGTTCTGTTCTCACTTATTCAAAATAATAATAATAATGGAGAGATTTCTTATTTTTTATTATTAATATACTATACAATAGTTTAGTCTTCAACTGAATTAAGACATCATCTTGGAAGAAAAAAAATTCATTATAAACAATTTTAGTGATTTTAAATTAACAAAATTTCATCCAAGATACTGTTAAATATTCTTTAGTAATTAATGCTGTGTGTATGAAATTTTGAAAGCATTTAAACTAGCCATATTTGATGATAAATAAAAAATAAACACTGTTGTCATATTATGCCCAAAACTATGAAATATGCTTATTTCTTTGTGTATGCCAACCTTTGTCCCTTTTTAGCTCTATATAAGTTTTTTTCAAAAAGTGAAATTGTATTACTAAGATTTTTTTTATTTCAAGTTTTGTGCTAAAATTGTTCTTTAATAGTATTTTGTTATTAAAGTTCAAAATGCATGTGTATTTAAACATAGATATGTTAAATTTATCAAATATTCTCAACATTATACTATTAAACATGTGGAATTTAATTTTTTTCCTATTAATACTGAATTGTTATATTGCAGTATCTGCAAGTATTTCATTTATTGTCAGGAGAGTTATTTTATTTACCAATCTTTGTAATCAATCCAAATGCTGCCAGACTGATGAAAAAGTACCTATAAATGTTATGGAGGGGATAGTAAGGATATTCTTTTCTCAAATGTCTTCTATATATAAATGCCATATTTTTATTAAATATGGTGCTCCATTGAAGAGAATTGTATATGCCTTTTGATTTCTTCCTGTAAACCAACTAAAATTGGAAGCAAGTCTACAATTTTGATGACTAGGCACATAGTGAATTTCATATATATTTGGTTTCTCTTTTGAGTTTGCGTAATGTAGCCAGTTGAATAATTTATCTTGACATTGGTTATCATATCTACAATTTTAGTGATAAAACTACACACCAAGTTTTATCTATCCAGTTTGTTGTATTATTGTTATATTATGTTTTCATACAAATTACAAGGACAAGTTAATTGCTGACATATTTCATTTAAATTCAATAGAAATCCACAATTTTGTGTAAAACCCAAATATTTATTCTCGCTTTTCTAAATCATTCCAATTTTTAGTTATATACACAGAACAATAGGTTTTAAACATAAAAGTTTATCAAAATCTTGGCTGAATGTTTTGGCTATGTGGTACTTTTTCTTATGTTGTATGTACACAAGAATGCAAAATAATGATAATAATTTTAAATTATAAGCATGAAATGTGAAAAAAACTTTATATTATTTCATCTTCTATTCTTTTAATTATTAGTTTCAATTTTATTAAAGGTCCATGACAGGCATATGGGATCTATAAGATCTCAGAGCGACGACATACAACAAAGTCAAAGTGAAAGTCAGAGAAGGCAAGATGGAGAAGAACTGCCCCTTTTAAGAATAGGGTTTGTACACATCTTTTGAATTTTTCCATCTTGATCAAATTTATTCTTTTTCATTATTGGGTGTTGTTCAAATAATAATCAAGATTTAAAAGTCTTCACTCATGCAGAAACATAGGATTATTCTAGAACAATTAGTGCAGATTGCAAATGTCTGTAGTTGTTTTCTAAAATAATAGGAGCACACATTTTGATGGCAATATGAAAGGAAACATAAATCTCAGTCTTAAAGTAATGAAAATTTGAATGTAATTGCATATGTTTTTATAGAGTGGCAAAGTGTATTCATCTTCTTTCTGCACTTCTCATTGTCATTATGGATGGTGGAGAAACTATAAAATAGTTATTGACTAATGCATTTCTCAAAAAATTTAATTTATATTATGAATAACTTTACATTTTAACATTTCTCTTATTAAAATCAATTTTAAGTTTAATAAATAAAAAGTATAATTTTTAAAATTAATTTCAGAATTTACTTTTAGAAGTTCATTTTCACCAGTACAAATTTAATTCCGAATTCTTTCCATAAACTTTAGAAGTTATCCTGCAAATAAAAACAGTCAATCGCTCTAGCAGCTTGCATATCCACCCCATAGTCCCTTCAGATAAGTTGCTTTTCATCCTTCACCCCTCAGTTGGAACAGAAACTACTTAATAGTACAGTTTTGAAAGGATTAAAATTAGTTGGGCTATATGTGATAGAATTAAAATTTTGTTTATGTGTGTAATGATTGCTTATGTGACTTTTCTTGGTCGCTCAGGTAACATGCTATTTTACATAAGATAGTGCAGTATTCTCAGAGTGATGATTTTCAATAAACAAAGGCATATTTTTTATATGGTTTCTGCAATTAGTTTTTGGATCTTCATTGGAATGGATTGTAGAATTTGTCTTAAAATCTTCTCTTTGTACAATAGTAAATGAATTGATGGTGTCCATATGAAATGAATAGGCTGTAAATTTAATTATTGCATGAATATTGTTTTGTGTGACTTAACAATTAGATGAAAATATTAAGTTTTATGGTTATTTCAAAGTCTCATTTGATATTTTAAAGGATCCTTTACAAATTAAAACTATGAACTTCAGGTTTTTTAAAAAATTATTTTTATGTGCTATCTTTTTAAGTTAAACATTCACAACTTGGTATATTTTAATCATAAAGATACTGGGAGACTGTGTAAAAAATTGAATTTCATAAATTTGAAAAACATATTTATTAACTCAATCAACATAACATATAGTTATTCTCATCATTTAATGCATTTTTCCAAATTGATATTATATTTTTGTCTCAAGCAGTTTAGAAATTAGCCAATGGGTTGGTTGTACTGAGAACAAATTTTTACATTTCCTAATGAAGTATGCATGTTTGCTAATGAACAGAAAAAGTCATAATTAAAATTAAAATTTAAACTTTCATAATCTAAATTTTTTAATCTTCCTTGTTTGGGAAATAAAACTAAAAAGTTGACAGAGTAGTTGGGTAGTAAATAAAAAAAAATAGATCCAAAACAGTTAAAGTTGTGACTATAGATTTTGAAAGGCACTGACAAAAGGAATTAATTTTAAATTTCAAATAAATTGAATATGTCTCTTCTATTTGAAGAATATTTATATGTATTAATTTCTTTATAGGTAAAGCTTTTCTCAATGAGACGATACAGTGATCCTAGAGGCTGAAATTTTGAATATTAGAGGCTTATTTATTGATAAACTTTTCTCACATCAACTGCTATTTTGCAAACATCTGTGATTTATGTGAAAATAATTCTTAAAAACAGCTACAGCATTTTGTTTAACTCAAGCTTGCAGCTGTGTAAATATAATCAATATTTAGATTGTTGAACTGTTACTGAATTGTGCTTTTAAATGTTAAGACAATTGTAAATATGTACATGATATCATTTCATTTTCTGATTACTCACATGCACTGAATTAAAGATATATTTGAAGTAGTGCTTTGAATGCAATTTAATATTTAATTTAAGTAATTGATTTTTGTATTCACACTTTTCATGTCATGAAATTCAGTCGTCATCATAAGTTTCCTTAATCATATCATTCTTTAGTCATCTCAACAATTTGTTGCATCGAAGAAGTTAACTTGAGTTAATATTTGTCTGTTTTGTCATTTCTGTTAGTTACATTTGTATTTTGTTTTGTTTTAGAAAGTGCATAGTTTGACTGGGTGAAGGGTTTTTGAAACCTTATTTCTGTGTGCTGTATTTCAAATCAGTCTTTCAACTCATGCCAACACAACTCATGCACTCATAAAGAAGTTTTAAGCTTTTCATTTCATCATTATCCTTATGATTCTTCATTTCCTTGAGTATTTTCCCATACTTATTTTAAAGTTGCCTGGTGTATTAGTTTGTAGAATGAAATTTGCTCTAAGCTCAAACGCACAAGTAAGTGCTGGAGATATTTAAGTGCTTGCTATTTTGCGCATTGCTGGCAACAGTATATATTTTTTGACTTAGTGATTGCCTTCATTTAACATTTGTGAAGCCTTTTCCTGTATCATCATTATTCACCTTTTATTTTGCATTAAACTTCATTTTTATGTACTTAACTTTAAGCTTGTAGATTTTTTTTAGTAAATTTTATTCTCAAAAAATCTTAAATGCTTTTCAAAAAATAAATATATTGAAATTTTTATGCAATAATATGTATACTATATATATATTCTGATATTTACATTCTGAAGTCTGATACTAAGTACCTGAAATATTAATTTTATATCTACACACTTCATGTTCTGCACTGAATAAATATTGAATATATAAAGGTATTCTTCTCCAGACTAGTTGTATTAACATTTGATTCATCGAAAACTGCTATCTTCCTCAATTTATGTAATATCTTGAAAATCTCAATTCATTAAAATTTTGATGTAGACTATTCATCATAAAGAATTTAAATATTTTTACAGTGTGAAATAAGAAATTTAAAATTTCTTTCTACATTTTTTTTCTTAGAAATATTTGCATTCATTACTTGACTAAGATTAAATCATGCTGAACCACAGTTCATTTAATTGCATCATTCATAACTTGTTCAATTAAAGAAATTATACCATTTATAAATAATCCTTCTCCATTTTCCATCTACCTATTGATATCAGTTGCATGATCAATTCATAATTAATTAACAAAATTAGTGAAGTTTGTAGAGTGCTTCTACATAAGAAAATAAAATTAATCTGTCAGTTTTATAAATATAGGATAAAGAATTTTGCATTTTCTTGAAAATTGAGTCAGTATTATTGTCATCACATTTATATATACTAATGTGCTATAGTTATAAATATCTAAGCTTGAAATCAAGTAAAAATTTAGTTTTAAATTTACCAGATCATTTAAAAAATGTGTTAATTAATTTCATGTCTTGACCGTTGTTGGGATACATTACTTATAATTTGCATTTTACTTTTTCAAAAAATAAACTACATTATTTTTATAGAAATCTGTGGAAACTTGCAAAATTAAAACAATGGTCTTGTTTAATATATAAATGTAAAACTTAAATTTGTCAGTGATATTCTGTAACTTTTAATACTTAGTCCAAAATGCAAAATATTGCTGACAGTATGGAATAAACCCTTACAGTGATTTCATTTTTATCAAAATATAGTTGGTAAAAAAAAAATGTAAAGACTAATTTTTTTATAGACAATATAAAAAACCCCATTTCACTTTTCAAACTTATTTTTAAAATATGAGCATGTGCTTTATTAATATAAAAGGCGATTTTGTCATGCTTATTACCCATTTAATTCCACATACATAATTTTTTTAAAAAATGCAGTGTTAATTATCTAAACTGAGTGTCCATAATCCTTCTCTAAAATTTTCCTTCATTCTGTTCTTAATTTTAGAGAAATCATGTATCAGATAATTACATGTGAATAGAGTGAATAATGTGTTCTAAGTCACATGTTAGACTCTAGGGATTGGTGTGAAACTACTGACAGCCAATTAACTGAGTGGAAATTATGTGTAGTAGTATTGTGTTTAATATGCTTAGGTAACTCAGAATAATTTTCAAACCATATCATCATTAATGTATCGTATTAGATTGTTTTACTCTGTAACAGTAAGAGTCTTTAAATAATGAAAGAAAGAGATGCATGATTATAAATCAGGTCATTGAAATTATTTCTGACCCATGTTTATGTATTAAGGAAAAAATCTTTAGAAAAATGTTTTGATTGTGAATTTGCTTGTTTATTATCTTGTATTTTTCAGTATAGCAGCACCTTTAATACTAGTAATTTTTCTTTGTTATAGAAAAAATGTGAAGTTTGTAAATGATTGCCATATTTAACACCATTTTTACTTTTGTCATGATTGTAATGTGTTTAGAATTGTATTGAATTAATGAGCTTCATATAAGCTTTTGTAAACTAGTTCTGTAATAATAGGTATAAATATAACTATTTTAATTTGAAGACTAAGACTAACATTACTTTTTTTTAAAGTTTGATATGATTTTATAAAAATATTATGGAATTTAAAATGTTATAATAATTTTCTTATTTCTTTCAAAAACTCTGAAAGATTTGTGTGTCTATTTAAATTTATTTTGCCTCTAAATGAATCATGATTTTTCTTTAAACAATAGGTTAGTGGGGGGGGGGCTCTTTTCTATTGCCAAAGATGTAAAATGTGGAAGGGGCATTTATATTATACAGGGTGCTCAATAATTGATAACTTGATGAGAAGCTTATATAAAGCAATTGATGAAAGAAAAAATATATACTTTTTTTAGTAACTTGAAAAGTGTGTATGTCCCAGAATTAAAGTTTATTTGATCAAATTATTTAATCATTGAATGACAAATATTTTGATAGATTTTTTCAAAAAAAAAAGGGTTTTCATTCATGCCATGAATAACAATAAAACTTCTAACTAAAGTTTGCATTAATATGATTTTTTTTTCAAACTTCAGTAATTGAGTAATGAACTTGCAAAAACAATTCATGGACTTTTTTATTTTTATTTTCAATGCTTATGAAGCCAGAATTTTTTCTTAATGTTTTTATTTAATTCCTACTTAAATAGCAATAAAAAATTATTTCTTCAATGGTGCTAATATATATTTTTAGTATTTGTGATGTGTTTATTAATAAAGTGTTTTAAAATATGATTTTGTGTCTTTGTAAGTGTTAACTATAGTATTATATTACTGGATGAAATTGTGTTGCTGGTTTTCTTCAGGTTCTTTTAAGTGTTATTAAATATTTTTTGAGTAAGAAAAGTTGAAATTAAAAGGTGTCAGTTTTTTTTCTTTCTTAATTAAGTAGAAATTGTTTATTGGACTTTAAATTTAGCATTTCTTTTTATTAATAATCACCTTCACAATTTTTCAGTCACTCATAAAGTAAACTTAAAGTTTATGAAATTTGCTTATAATTTTTATGCCTTTAGGGGTTTTTTTCATCCCATTATTTTATAAAGAAATTATTAATTTCTCTGTATTTTTTATAATGCTAAATTATTTATTTATTTAACTCATTTAATCACTAAATTAATTTTTGAAATTTCTGTAAGTTCCTTGCTCTGCACACCAGAGCTTTTAACAAATTTTTTATTTGTATTCCTTTTTGTCAAATATTTTTCCCAAGACCTCTTTTCCATCAGAATAATTTTTTTATGGGGTTTTGAAAATAAGTAGAAAATGGGGGCATTTGTAATAGAAAATGTAATTAAAAAATTATTATATATTAGTTATTTAAAATTATTTTCTTTGCCATTTTTGCTTAAATAAATGTTTAAAAATTCCAAAGTATGACATTCTGATAGTTAATGTGAAACCATAAATTTTCTTCTGAAACATTTTTATATTCTTCAGTTAGAGACCAGGAGATTAGATTAATAATAAAACTAAAATTTGTAACTGAAATCATCATTTATATGTAAGTATTCCTGTGTACCAACCCTAAGTTGAATTTTCAAACTTTTAAAAGACATATACCTTTAACAGCCAATTTGTTATTCCTATCCCAAAAAATTAAATTAAAAAAAAAACCTTCTTGAATAAGATCTTTTATTTGTAATTTCTAGTTAAGTTAAAGAAAAATTTATTGGTATCTATTTGATTTTATTTAATGCAATGCATTCTTTAGCTAATTTTTTAAAAAAATTAAGATTTTGGTCAGGTCTGAAATTATCAAATAGGTGCAAACACAATTTTTTTTATTCCTTTGAGAGTAATTTAATTTACAAACTCTGAGTATTTGAAACTATCCAATTAAAATTTTTACTAATAATTCCAACTAAAATTATATTTTTTTACTAAAGAGGATAGTTCTCCTTAAATTGGAAAACTGAAAGTTCTTAGTACAATTTAATTTGTTTAGCTGATGACAATCAAGTCATGAAAAAAAAAAAATAATACTGATGTTTTGTTTTGTTTTTTTGTAATCCCTTATACCCTTTTGTTTAAAATTGCCTGTAAATGATTTTTTTTTAATTTAAGATATATTGTAATCAACTTTCTTGCTTACATTTTGATTGTTTGATTCTTTTAATTAGTTTTTAGCTTAAATCAATAAAAAGGCTTGTTTTTCAAATGACAAAGAAATGGAAAATAGTTCAAATTTGCATTGTCAATATCCTACCAGGAGGTTTAAGCTATACCTGGTTGTGATAAATTAATTTGATAAAAAGGCATTAACAAATGGAAAAGTTTTAAGAAATGTGTTCCATATTTGCGTGATACTTAAATAAATGAATGAATGATAAGAAAAAGCAATAAGATATTAATAGCAATAAAGTGTCTTGGGCAATTTTTGCTCTACTTTTTAATTTCAATTGATATTCAGAATTATTATTCTTTGAAATCTTTATGTCTACTATATTGTATCAAATCTTGATAGGTATTAATGAAGTTAGTGAATTCATTAATATCTATGACTTGTTTAGTGAAAATAATTCATAATAATTAATTTCATTCAAAACTTAGTTTTCAAATAATGTTTTTTGCTTGATTTATAATCCCTTACATACAAAAACCTTTATTTGGTGTTAGATGGTTTTGCTAAGTCTATTTTTAAATGGTTGGTTGGTTGACTTTTGATATGATCAGCTGTGTTTAAACAATAACAACACTGAATGTGAGCACTTCCAGTAACTATTTCATCCAATTTTATTAATTAACTTCAATGGAAAATATATATTATTATTTGTGTGTTATTTTTTATATAGAAGTTATTCAAAGTATATATACTTTCTTGGCGACATTGTATATGGAACATTTCTGCTCTCTTTATTTGTGATAATTAAGCTTTTTAATGTTTAAATTAAAAAATTAAATGAGCTTATATTTAATTTATTATTTAAAGATATGTTCCTTTATCTTGTGAGCTTATTATCTGTCCCCCTCCCATTAAAAAAAAGTAGACCAATAACTTGTCTACATTTGTATATTTAATTTCTTTTATTCCTTGAAAACGGAAGAATTTTTTTCCACAATCTTAAAGTTTTTTCTGCTTAAAATTATTACATATTCTTATAATTTTTCTATGGGAATCCCCATTTTGTTTACAAAAATATTGTTTCTTCCCTGTATGAATAATTTATTACAACCTCAAATAATATATATATAAGAAAAAAAAAAACAATTTTAAATGAAAACATCCACAATATGCAGAAGAAAGATTTGCTGAATGTGCCCATTTGTAAAATTTTAATGCAATACTTAAAATGGATAGATAGATTTTATCAATGATTTTTCCTACTTATACTAAAAAATTTAACCATAGGTCTTAACTGTTTGTTGTTTTTATGAGCAAACGTGGCTTTTAAAATAATTTTACTGTGTTTATTTCAGATTTTGTAAGAGGAACGAAACATGTTTTCATAGCAAATTAATTCATTGACAAAATGTCTTTTAATCAAAATTTGTCATTTTGCCCCCCCCCCTCCTTAACTTTTTTCTTCCTCTTATTTTCAAATTTTAAATGATTTTTTGTAATTTTTTAACCTTTTATTGAAAGAAAATTAAAGAGTTTTGTTTTGGATGAAAATACTTGAAAATATATTGTACTCTGTTTTTCAAATTTTTTTTAAACTATAAAGAATTTGTGTACTCTATATGCAGGCTAATGTTAGTGAGTAAAATTTAAAAAATATATTTTGTATGTGACAATTCTGATAATCATGTTTGTATATCAGTACTAATTTTAATTCAGTTGTTTTCAAAGTTTAAATCAATTAAAAGAAATAAGAACAAAAATCTGTATTGGGGCATTCTCTTCCTCTCTCCTCCCCCTCCCCAAATTAATTATTTTAATTTAATATGGATATAAAAGAAAATAAAGATAAAGGGATATTATTTAAGTTTAGAAGGCATACCTATGGCATTGTTACTTATAAAAGTTAAGTGGGAAGTGTCAGTTTATTGTTAGGTATATCAAGCAATTTTTTTCAGTTAATTTGATTCTAAATAAAAATTAAATAGATACTAAATAACATCTAATACTTTGAAATAAAAATACATAAATATGGATGAACTCTTAGCACATTTATTACAATATTCACTTTTTATAATTTCCTTTTAGAAATGTTTCATTTAAACTAGGAAGTAAGAGCAATAAATATTTTTATTCTTTGTTAATATATAATTTATAAGAAATATTTTTTGAGTAATGCAGCTTAGTTTGAGATTTGTTTGATATATATATATTTTAAAATACAATGTATTGTGTATTTAATGTATTGTACACTGTGTGGCAACCTTAATCGTCCATTACTATCCTAATGGTGATAGTTTTGTACATATTGTTGGAGCAGCATGTCATGTAAATATATAATCTGTAAATAATTCTGTTCAATTGCCTTGTTTTGTAACTGATATTAAACATAAAAGTATTGCCTTGTGAATGCATGAAATTGTAAATACTTTTGAATAATATGTATTTTGAATGTGTGAAGCTGTTGTCATGGGGAAATAAAAAGGCCTTATTAGGATTGTTATAACTGTAATCTGAAAAAAAAATCAGTGTAATCATATACTCATTAGTTTTTTCCAATTTTATAATGTATCATTTTCTCTTTCTATTTGATAAAGTCATAAAAATGGTCATTACATTTTAGGAGCATCATTAAATGCTACTTGTAGCTATAGTGCTCGTTTTAATTGTTAGGGAAATTTATTGTAAATTCTTTAAATTTATTGTAAATTCTTTTAATTCGATATCTATTTATCAAATTTATCAGCTTTCAATGCCACTGTCAGCTTTTAATCACCTTAATAGAATTATTTAGATTTTTTACTATTTTTTGCCTTTTAGATATTTTGAAAATTTTAGTGTGTGAATGTGTGTATAGTTAACTTCATATATTGTGCAGTCTGATTGATTCATATTTGGTTTTTGTCCAATAAATTTTTAAATGAATTTCTTTTGTTTTTAGAATTGTGAAATGAATTATTTATTCTTTTTGCAAAAATTTTGCTTGCACATATGAACTTCACTATAGAAATTTTTCCATTATTTATAATAGTATTAATTTTCATAAATGTGAAAATATTGAATTCTAACCTGTTAATAATTCATATATATACTGAATCAAAAGCTATCTATCTGTAACTTATAACTGGGATTCAAAGGCTATTAAAAACATAATAATAATTATCTTAATGCATTTTGCATAGTTCAGACAATCTGAAAATATTTTTGGTGAAATTCTTTGAATTAAAATTAGGCTTAGATAGTATATGAAAAAGATGTACATTACAATATTATTTTACTTAAACTTGGGAGGGCTACTTTTAATTTGCAATGGGCAATTTGGAACATTCTAGCTACATCTAGTCATGGGAGAATATTATTTTCTTAACTGCTAGTTTATATACTGTCAGATAATTGAATATAAAGTAAATTGAAATATTTGAAAACATATTTATCTATTAAATGTTAGTATGAGCTATATTCACAATTTCGCATTAGAATTGTGTCCTTCATTGTTACCTTTAATAAGATATTGCTGCCATTTTCCAACAGTTAAGTTAGTTAATTTTGGCCAATATTTATTTATTTATTATTATTGCTGAACCTTTAGTAAAATTAATGATTATTACTTGTTGCAAATAATTTTTTTGCATCATTCATAGTTAGAAGCACACGGGCACTTCAAGAATGTCATTGTTTTTAAGCATTTGTGAGTATTGGTTTTAATTTGAAAAGGACAATCTGGAGTGTTCTTGCTGTTGAATTCTGGCCATGACAAATTTTTGCTAGACGTTTTCACTCTCAGCTTGTATGTCGTCGAGGAGCATAACTTTATTAAATCATGTAAAACAAACTGGTAAGTTTGAAGGCTTATTTCTCCATTAGATGTGAATGCTAATTGCTTTAGTATCTTTAGCTTCACATTAGAAATACATTCTGCTCTTTTCCATTTGAACAAAATTCTGTTGCCATTTTCGATCCATAAACTTTCAACTCCATCTTCGGATTCATTAGAAAGATAACAGCAAACGATATTAAATTCGATCAGATAAACAGATTCCGTTATGAAAAATTCCACGCAGAATTCGTCTTGCGATTTGTATGTCGATATTAAATCGCCTGTATTATAGTGAACGAAAAAATTAAGTGGCAACTGTAACGGAAATGACATTTGTCTCTTTGAAGGATAAACACGTTCATTCGAGAATGTAACATTCCTGTAATATTGCATCAAAAATTCGTTCTTATAGCGACTTAGTTCATCTTCTGAAACATCCTTATATTCTACTATCTTAGAATACGGTTCGAAGCAGCTTGCAATATGCTCATAATTCAAATCCATGTTATTTTGACAACAATCTATAGTGGCTCGGATCCAGAGACTATAAAAAATGTAAGTTTCATTTGGTATGTTCAATTCTGGGCGAGAAGCTATAAACATCACTGTGGAGGGCTGAATGTTGTTGAAGGCTTCAGAGTCCAGAATGTGAAATGCTCCTTTGACACATACTTGCAAACTTAGGGAAAAAAGAGCCTTGACTATGGATAATTCAGGGTTTAGGAGGGATAATTCCAGCAGATGAAGGGCGTTGCTGAGATTCAGGCAGTTCAAAAGTGACCTGAAACACTGCTCGTATAGCGATGTTATTTCATAAGCAACTGCAACATTGCACAGTTCCATTACGATTTTCCAGTCTTGTGCTTCAAATTTATTATCATATATGTAGCTAAAAAAATAATATATTATTAAATTCGATGTAATTATGATGAGAGTAGAGAAATTTCGATCACCCAAGGCAGTTTTGTAATTATCAATTTAGGGATGATTTTTATCTCGAGAATTTTCAATGTTCTTTTAGTGCAATCATTAAATGCTAACTTTTGTTCTACCAGTTTACTTTTGACAAAATAACCAATTTATTAGAAAGTACATCGGACAAAGCTTTGTCTTTGTGCTGTATAATCCTCTACGGTTTCTTCTAAACAATACACTCGTTTGTGATTAATTTGTACTTTTCAAAAATTATTTATAAACTTTTACAGTTATATTCAACTTTCTTCTTTAAATCAGCGACATGTCATGATTGTCGCTTCGAGGTTGTTTCTTTTACGATATGTATCATTTATTTAATAGAAATTCTTTTAAATAATTCACATATAATTTTAAGATGTCTAAAAAAATTTAAAAATTCAAATTAGGTATAGCATTGTGTGTGTGTGTGTGCGTGCGTGAGGAATAATATCGCGCACTAATCTCCATTTTATGTGGAATAACCCCTCTCAGAATTTAATCATTCGAAAGTCATTCGATTTTTAAAGAAGAAACGAATTTTTCTTAGGAAGGAAAAGAAATTTTTAAGAAAGAATTCTTTTTGTTGTTGTTATTTGAAGGAAGTTATTTTTTAAAAATGGACACATTGGCTGAAAAAATTATTTGTTCTAATAGAAAATGTCAGGTCTGACGATATTTGCGGTTTCAGGTTGTTTTTATGGCTTTGAAAAGTAGTTTTACCTTAAAAACTACCTGTCCGAAATTGTACGGAAGCTTTGAATTTCTTTCAATTCCTGATATCGATCTAATAATAAGTGGGAGTGGTCATTCCAAAACTTTCTCGTATTATCTCTAATAAACTTATCATGCCAGAGAACGTCCTACATGGCATTGACATACATTAATTATGAAATTTAAATATACTAATACTTTACATTGGTGTTAGCCTGGCATAATGACAACATTTTTTCCCTTCGGTGATTGTACTACAAAATTTTGATATGATTTCTTTGTTTCCTGTTGCTTTAGGTAAGGGAATCTTAGAAAAAGTGTGTGTTTGCCAGGAAAAGAGATTTTTTTCCTGATGTGGGAACACGGTATCTGTTGTTTTATAAAGCCTGCATTACAATTAATTGAATTAAAAAGGTGGAAATGGAATCAGAAAAAAAGAGATAATTGTAAAAGGAAATTAATGGGGACTTAAATTATATTAAGTGATGTCATTATGTATGTAATATTGTTACAAAGCTGTGAAGTTGTTTTCCAGCACGGTTAATTCAATCACTGCAAAGACCATTCTACGATCACATCAGTGATCTCAAAGCTTGGCGACGAATTTGCGGTAAAATAGATATTACTGGGAACTATGAGAATTTGAATCATTCAGCCAGTTTTAACCGAGATACATCTAATTAGTCTAGTAACTTCTCTGTCAGCCACCCGGGATCTGTAAAAGGCCGGTAGTTTGAAGTTGCAGTGAGTCATGGACAAATATCAAGTCGTCGAAACGATAACGAAGAAACGGCGGAATAGTCCAACGAAGAACCAGCGTTGCGTGGAGCTCAAACAATTGCTGAGCTGAGCTGTGTGGCGAGCCTTAGTTTTTATTGTAAAAGCTGCATTGATTTCTGTGAAGCGTAGCCAGTAGTGTTTCGGCTATTGGATGCAGCTAAAGCCAGAAGGCTGTGGAGAATTACAGCTGTTTAGAGAGACCGTGTGAATTTAAGAAGAAATTTACTCCTGCTGAATTCCGTCTGACCACTTTGTGTGCCGTGACTGTTATTACTACCGATTATTTTGTGGGCTACTGTTTGTTGTAGTGTGCTGCTGTGCGTTGCCTATGTTCGTCTCAGCTACACACACACACATATATATATATATATATATATTAAACTCTTAATTTTAATCCTAATTAATTTCCAAACTTTATCTTAGTTTAGCCCATAGAAATACCATTCTAAAATATTCTCTTATTTGCTCATGCATTCCACTCGCTCTAGTTAATTAATTCAACAGAAACTTTGTAAAATTGCTGAAACAGCTAATTGGAGGCTGCTTTCTCACACTCCTTGTGAGAGATGAAAATTGCTGACCTAAACAAAATACCTTTTAAAAAAATCTCTGTATTTCCCTTGCCTCTTATGCGTGAGTCATGGAAATCCCCATAAATATCTGATTTTATAAGCTCTATAAAAAATATTTTCTCTATCAAAGTATCATTAAAGACCAGAGATAATGATTGCCCTTCCCTTTTTACACTTCGGTTTTTCGTCAATTCCGTGATGTGCGCGTCGCCTTCAGTTGTAAATAATGCCTGCTCCCGTGATGGAATAAAAATAACTTAAAAATTCAAC